>CM061560.1:281911733-282511733 GCA_030864225.1 Capsicum baccatum var. pendulum
AAATATATTTGCATTCATTTTCTACACAAATAATATAACAAATCTCGTATACGTGCTTTGAGCCTTCAAAGTACTTGTTGAATTTTTAAATACTTATTTCGTATTTTTGACATATTTTTGTACATCAGGTTTGGGGAAAATCAACTTCCTTAATAATGTTAATCAAATAACAATAAAGTTGTTAAAATTTAAACTAAGCTTGAATAACATCCTTGACAGTTATTTAAAAAAATTAGATGAGCATTGTCTATAATTTTTTTATCCACGACAGGTACATATGTGATAAAAGATAAATAGCATGTTAATTATAAATAACAATAAAATAATTTAAAAGTTAAATCAAGCATGAACATCATACCTTGGTGATGAGCATTATTTATAATCTTTTTATCCATGACAGGTATATCTATGATAAAAACGATAAATATAATATTAAATATATATAATAATAAAATAATTAAAAAGAAAAATTAGACATTATCAACAAACCTTGATAGTTATTTGGAGAAATCTGATGAACACTACTTACTCGCTTTTTATCCATAGTAGAAATTTCTATGGAAAAATAAATAATGTATATTAAAATATTTTAAGTATAAGAAAAACAGATCAATAGTAAACTTGAGAATAAGGAAGGACATAAATATGACTTTATTAGTAATAAACTTGCGAATAATATTTATATTTGTACAGTGAATATGTATGCAACAAAATAGTTTTAATGTACGGATAAAAAATTAATCAATATATTTGTGAATAAAACGATCGTACAAAATTCTCTCAAGATACAAATAATAAATAAAAGGAGAAGAAGAAAGATTGCACTAGTATATGTATCACTAAAGGGATATATATAATAGATTATAAAGTTGAATTTCATGCAAACTAAAATTTAATTCTAATTTAAAATTAAATATAGTATTAATTTGTTAGAAAAGATAAGATTTTAAAATACTATGATTATCTAAAAGATAAGATTTTAAAATATTATGGTTATCTTATAATAAGAATAATTAACAATACTTAAAAATGAATAGAATGTGAATTAAAGAAATATGATTTTATTAAAGTTGTGTTATCTTCTACGCTAATTTTGTGGAAATATAGTTCCACAGAAAAAGATTTTGAAACGGATATGTAGCAAACATGTGTTGGATATTTTGTGGAAATATTTGGTTCTTTCATTTAATAAGTAAAAATAATTAGATTCATATTAGTTATATATATATATATATATATAAGAGGTTAATAATGGATAATATCTTATATTATTGATTAAACAATAATAAGAGTTCAATTATAATTCTCTACTATTATAACTAACTATTTTTTTTTAATTGGATAAGTTAGGTTGAGGTTTTGATTTTGGATTGACAGTTAAATTTTTTAAAAAAAATTATTATTTTTCAATTATTATTTAAATTTAATTTTAATGAAAATACTATTTTTTTATAATAATGACATGTGACATTTTTGCTTCTGTTATTATATATAAATAACAAAAACTGACTTAGTAGTTGCAATTAAAAAGGAGCAGTTGCTACAAAAGTGGAGTTAAAAAACGTGAGCAGTTGCTACAAAAGTGGAGTTAAAAAACGTGATTTAATTGGAGAAGTTAGGTTGAGGTTTTGATTTTGGATTGACAGTTAAAGTTTTTTTAAAAGTTATTATTTTTCTGTTATTATATATAATTAGATTTAATTTTTAATGAAAATACTATTTTTTTATGGTGATGGCATGTGGCGTTTTTGCTTCTGTTATTATATATAAACTAGTATACGTATCCGTGCGATGCACGGATAATATTAAAAATATTATTTTTAGTTCTCTCCCCCTCCACCCCACCCTTAATTTTAAAAAAAATAAAAATATACCCCCTACCGCACCTCTCCCCCCAACCACATGCCTCCACCCCTCCCACCAAAGCCCCCTCCTCTAACCAAATTTATACAAAAAAAATAATCATGTAATTGTAAGAACTTTTATGTTTCATATTTTTTTATTATATTATTCATAATTTAAAAATATTAGATTGTAAATACTTTTTCTCCCCCACACCTAACTAAATTTGTATGGGTGAAATCAAACATGTAATTGCAAAAAAAAAATCTTTACATTTCATATATATTTTTTAATTATATTTTTTACAATTTAAGAATATTGAATTATCAGAAATTACTTAAAAACAGAACAACTCCTATATGCAATATTAAATAAAGAAACAATTTGTAACACCCTGTATTCAAGTACATGTATTGGCGTATTCAAGTACGTGTATTGGTCTTATTTATATAGAATTAATTTTTTATTTTATTTATACCGGAATTTTCCCGTCGATGGTTCCATACGAAGGTTATTGAATAAGCTTTCCAACGATATAAAGATTTCCAAAAACGGATAAGTTTCGAATATAATCGAGCACGTTCGAAACTATAAAACGGTGGCCGGGATATTGTGAACAGTAAATGTGCAGGAAAATTTCCTGCACACAAACTACTGAGGCCTGCCAGTTTTTTGGGTCGACTTTGAACAATCATAACTCCCTTAATATAATGAACTGGGAGAGATACCACCTATCAAAAGAAATATCTTTGAGTCTTCTTTCCAATGCAATTAGTTTATCCAAATCCAACATCTGAGTAAGGAGTTATACTCGTTTTACTTCAGCCTCTCAAAACAGCTTTTTAGGGTCAACTTCAAACGATCATAACTCCTTATACAGGACGAACTGGGTGTCCTACTTTATATGAAATGAAAGCCCTTTGAATTATTTTTCCAACAATACCAATTTCACCCAAATCCGATATCGGAGCAAAGAGTTATGACCGATTTACTTTAGCCTGTCAAAACAGTCCACCATGGACAGATTCGGATTTACTTAAACTTTTAAGGGCAATATGGTCATTTTCCATCACCTCATGGACGAAAATTGGTCATTATATACATATAATTAGTCTCATATCCATCAATTATCATCAAATTATTGAAAATAAGAAACCCTAGCCTAATTTCAACTCCAATTATCTTGCGATTCAACCGTAGAAAGTCCAAATTGATTCTGTAGTTGTGTGCCAATAGGACTTCGAAATCAAAAGGGCCATTTTATGGTAAGGATGTAAATTATGTTGGTGTTATTTATATGGATATGTATATATATATATATATATGCATGTGAGCATAAGAAGTATGTTATTTGATTGTTGTTGAAAGATGATTGGAAATGATGTTGGATTATTATTGTGCATGGTTGGATTATGTTGAATTGTGAAGGGATTTGGTGTGATGATGTGGTATTAAAATGATTATTATATATATATATACACACATAAACCTATTGTTCAAGTTGGTTTTTGGAATGTTTTGCAAATATTGGTTGTATGAAATTATGGAAGAGAATTGTGGTGTTGGGTTGCTAATACTAGATGCCAAATATTTCATTGCAGATAAGTGATTTGTAAAGGCGGGAAGTTGTGTTGAATTGGTATCCGAATCTACAACGAGGTATGTAAAGCATACTCTAACGATGTTCTTTGGCATGAAAACATCAATGTTCCATCAAGTAAGATTCCGAGGTTGTCCCAAAACACGTATTGTTCTACGTTACCAATGAAGTTGTTTCCATTCTATAAAGTGTCAAAATGTTTCATTGATATACCAAAAGGCTCCTATTTCATTGTTGTGATATTAATGATTCTGAAACACATTGTTGATGTACCAATGAGTCTTTATTACATCGTTATTGTATAGAAGGTCTATTACTTGGTTCCTATTGATATATCATTGTTCCAAAGGTACTATATTGGCATGAACACTAATGTAATAATCTCAAAAGCTTTTGAACTAAGTTATTGGAAAGATCTCTTATGTGTGTTACTTGATATACGTGTGGGTGGTATCCCAGGGGCATAAGCCTAGCATGGGTCGATCCCTATTTATGTGTTTATGGGTGGTATCCCAGGGGCATAAGCCTAGCATGGGTCGATCCCAGTTGATATGTACTGGGGACAGCCTAATGGTCACAGTACGGTACAGTATTGATTATTGTTAGGTGGTTGGAGGTTCGGGAGGAGGAGGTAATGGCGAATGATAATTGTAAAGAATGAAATGAACGAATGTATATCGTTCCACAAATGTGTTTGAATTCAAGAACCCAATTCAGATTAATGATAATGTACATGATCCTAAAAGTGTTTATGAAGTGTGGTTCACTTCTATTATGATTTATTCACTTGCGTCTGGTTTTTCTTGATCCCCCATATCACATATGATTATTTACAGCTTTACATACTCAGTACATTTTCGTACTGACGTCCCCCACGGGGACCTGCATTTCATGTTGCAGGCACAGGTGCTTCAACTCATTCACAGCATAGATAGGAGCCAGGTCATACAACTATTATTGGTGAGCTTCGGTTTTCCTCGGAGCTTTCCGAGTCGGTTCCTTATGTTTTGTTATTGTACATGAGTCATGTGTGGGCGGGGGTTTGTCCCAACCCTAGTTATGTCATGTATATCCTAGAGTCTTTGTAAACATAAGGAAGGGTAAAGTCATGGAAGTTTATATAGTGATGTTATATCTGTATATGTGGTGGCCCCGACGGTCAAGTATTATATATATATATATTTGCGCGTGTTGTGCTGATATAGGTAATTAGATCATTCTATATGCAACGAAGTGCTGTCCAAATTTTTGGTGACATGTAAGTGAAAGTACAGGTATTTGAACGGGTTTTCCCAGGCCATCTCGGCTTCGGGGCGTGACAAAAGTAGTATCAAAGAGGTTCGTCCTAGTGAGTCGACAAAGTCGTGTCTACGTAGAGTCTTGTTTATCGGTGTGCTGTGCACCACATCTATAAACAGGAGGCTATGGACATTTAGGAATTGTTTCTTTTCTTCATGTCTTAGATCGTGCGATAGAGCTTATATTGTATATGAAGTCATAGTTGACCACTGAATCAGTTTGTTTCTCTTATTATAGTAATGATGTCGGTTACCAGAAGCAAGAATACCGGTAAGCAAGTAGATGTGGCTGCCGGAGAGGGGACTAGTAAGTCACCCACTATACCAGCTAATCAAAGTGAGGCTCCAGCTGAGCATGCATCAGAAACTTCCCCCAGTCCGGAAGAAATAAGAGGGAGGAGAACTATATCCCCAGAGCCACCTATTAATGTTGTTGATCAAGATCTTAGAAATGCTGTGCAACTTTTGACTCGTATAGTTGCTGGGCAAGTCCAAGGGCAAGCTATTCCTGCCGCGGGTTCTAGCGGTACTGATAGGGCGGCTAGTCTTCGGACGCAAGATTTTCTTAAGATGGATCCGCCTACTTTTACCGGATCCGATCTTAATGAAGATCCGCAGGACTTTATTGATTAGATTCAAAGGGCCCTAGAGGTGATGCATGTATCGGGCAGAGAGACAGTGGAGTTAGCCGCGTATAGATTCAAAGGTGAGGCTATACATTGGTATGAAGACTGGAAACGGTCAAGGGGCATTGATGTACCCCCAGCTACTTGGAAAGAGTTCAAAGAGAAATTTATTGATCATTATCTTCCATATGAGACTCGTCAGGCCCGTGCGGATCAGTTATTAAATCTTCGGCAGGGTAATACAAGTGTGAGGGAGTATAGTCTTCGATTTAATTCCTTGTCCAGATATGCTCCTAATGTTATAGCTACTATGGATGACAGAGTTCATCGGTATGTGAATGGTTGGATCCGTATTTGGTTAGGGATTGTACTATTGCTGCACTGAATAAAGACATGGATATAGCTAGGATCCAAGCATTTGCACAGAAAATGGAAGATCAGAGGCAAAGAAAAAGAACACAGGAATTTGAAAGCGGATCTTCTAAGAGGGCCAGATCTACAGGGCAGTTTATGACTCTACAGGGAGGTTTTAGACCTCAATTTTCTGCTAGACCACCTAGGCCATTATTTTCTTATTCTTCAGCTAGTGCTCCACCACAGAATCAGGGGTTCAGAGGCAGTCAATTTGGGCAAAGAAGTGAGGGTCATAGTTCGCGATCAGTGGGTTATCATGGGCAAGGGAACATGAGTCAATCGAGACCTTCTCGAGAGCTATGTAATCGATGCGGAGCATCATATGGGCGTATGTCGAATGGGAACAAATGTTTATTTTTGGTGTGGTATGACGGGGCATATGATGAGAGAATGCCCACGAAGGGGCGCAGGTGGTGTAGCACGACCTTCGGGATCAGCTGTTGCATCATCGTCACCGGTATCTTATTCTGGTAGGGGCGCACAAACTGCGGGTAACGCTAGAAATGAAAAAAGAGTCGCCAGTTTCAGCGGGACTCAGAATCGCACTTATGCTTTAGCGGATCGACAGAATCTAGAGGCTTCCCCAGATGTGGTTACGGGTACGTTGTCCATATTTTCATTTGATGTATATGCTCTAATTGATCCCGGTTCTACATTATCATATGTAACTCCTTTGGTTGCTGGAAAGTTCAAAAGAACCCCCGAATTGTTAGAAAAGCCGTTAGAAGTGTCTACCCCGGTTGGGGAATCTATTATTGCTAGAAGAGTTTATAAAGATTGTGTAGTAACTGTGTGTGGTCGAGACACGATGACCAATCTTGTGGAACTAGAAATGGTAGATTTTGATGTTATAATAGGTATGGATTGGTTGGCGTCTTGTTATGCCAAAATTAACTGTTGTATGAAAAAGATGTATTTACATTTTCCTAATGAAACAGTTATTGAATGGCAAGATAAGATTGGCGCACCAAGAGGTAGATTTATTTCTTATTTCAAAGCGAGAAAAATGATTTCCAAGGGATACATATATCATTTAGTTAGAGTAAGGGATACAGAAGCGGAGCCACCAACTCTTCGCGTTGTTCCGGTGGTAAATGAATTTCCTGATGTATTTCCTGAAGATCTTCCAGGTTTGCCTCCTGAACGAGAAGTAGAGTTTGGTATTGATGTAATACCAGGCACCTAACCAATCTCCATTTCTCCGTATAGAATGACCTCAGCAGAATTACGAGAATTGAAAGAGCAATTGAAAGATTTTCTAGAGAAGGGATTCATAAGTCCTAGTATGTCCCCCTGGGGAGCACCAGTGTTATTTGTGCGCAAAAAGGATGGCTCGCTGAGGATGTGTATTGATTATCGGTAATTGAATAAGATGACTATTAAGAATAAATATTCTCTCCCAAGAATTGATGATTTATTTGATCAGTTACAGGGTGCCAAGTGCTTTTCTAAGATTGATTTGAGGTCAGGTTACCACCAAGTGAGGGTCAAAGAGAAGGATATACCCAAGACAGCTTTTCGAACACGGTATGGTCATTACGAGTTTCTAGTTATGTCATTTGGGCTAACAAATGCACCCGCAGCTTTTATGGATTTGATGAATAGGGTGTTTAAGCCATTCCTGGATGTATTTGTGATAGTTTTTATAGATGCTATTCTTGTTTATTCTAGATCAGAAGAGGATCATGCCAATCACTTACGACAGGCATTGCAGACTCTTCGTGATTGTAAGTTTTATGCAAAGTTCTCTAAATGTGAGTTTTGATTAAAGTCGGTGGCATTTTTGGGTCATATTGTATCTAGTGAAGGGATAAAGGTTGATGCTCAAAAGATAGAAGCTGTGAAGAACTGGCCAAGGCCCACAACGCCTATAGAGATTCGTAGTTTTCTCGGGTTGGCCGGTTATTATAGAAGGTTTGTCAAAGACTTTTCTTCCATTTCAGCACCCTTAACCAAGCTAACCCATAAAGCATCCAAATTCCAATGGAATGATGCATGTGACAAGAGTTTTCAAGATTTAAAGAACAAGTTATTTCTACACCCGTGTTGGTACTTTCAGGAGGCACCGAAGGGTATACAGTGTATTGTGATGCTTCTAGAATTGGTTTAGGTTGTGTATTGATGCAACATGGTAAGGTAATAGCACATGCTTCTAGATAATTGCGGCCACATGAGAAAAATTATCCTACACACGATCTTGAGCTGGCAGCAGTTATTTTTTTCTTTAAAGATATGGCGCCACTACTTATATGGGGTTCATGTTGATATATATACTGACCATAAGAGCTTGCAATATATTTTTAATCAGAAGGATCTAAATTTAAGGCAGCGGAGATGGCTTGAACTATTAAAGGACTATGATGTTGATATCTTGTACCATCCAGGGAAAGCAAATGTGGTAGCTGATGCGTTAAGTTGTAAGGCTATGATGGCGCCTATATAAAGGCTAGGGATGATTAAAGATCTTCATCAATTAGCTAGTCTAGGAGTTCGTGTTCTCAAAACTCCGAACGAGGAGCTTATTGTGCATAATACCGCAGAATCCTCATTAGTAGCTGAGGTGAAGGAGAAGCAAGATGCAGATCCTATTTTATTACAGCTTAAGGAGAACGTTCAGAGTGGTGCGACCAAGGCATTTGAGCTTACGCAAGAAGGAGTACTTCAGTGCCAAAACCTATTGTGTGTGCCGGATGTAGACGGGCTAAGAAAGAAGATTATGACAGAGGCATATTTTTTAAGGTATTCCATTCATCCAGGATCAACCAAAATGTATCAAGATTTGAAAGATATGTATTGGTGGATTGACATGAAGAAGAGCATTGTAGAATTTGTAAATGAATGTCCAAATTGCCAATGAGTTAAAGTGGAACATCAAAAGCCAGGAGGCTATATGCAATGCATAGATCTTCCAATTTGGAAGTGGGACATGATCAACATGGATTTTGTTACAGGTTTGCCTCATACAGCTCGGAAATTTGATTCTATATGGGTGATTGTGGATAAGCTTACTAAATCCGCACATTTCTTACCCGTTAAGACCACTTACACAGTTGAAGATTATTCGAAGCTGTATGTTAAAGAAATAGTCCGATTACATGGAGTGCCAACTTCTATTATATCGGGTCGGGGAACTCAATTTACTGCAAACTTTTGGAAGTCTTTCCAACGGAGTTTGGGAATACAAGTGAATCTGAGTATAGCTTTTCACCTCAGACGGATGAACAAGCAGAGCGCACCATTCAAATACTTGAAGATATGCTACGAGCATGTGTTATAGATTTTAAAGGCTGCTGGGATGATCATTTACCTGTTATTGAGTTTGCCTACACTAATAGTTATCATTCAAGTATCAAAATGGCACCATATGAAGCTTTATATGAGAGGAAGTGTAGATCACCAATAGGATGGTTCGAAGCGGGTGAAACTCTTATGTTCGGACCGGATCTTGTGTATCAAGCCATAGAAAAAGTCAAGGTGATTCAGCAACGGTTGAAAACAACCGAAAGTCGACAAAAGTCATATGCGGATAGTAGAAAAAGAGGGCTAGAGTTTTCGTTAGGCGATTGGGTATTTTTGATGGTATCGCCAATGAAAGGGGTGATAAGATTTGCCAAGAAAGGAAAGTTGAGTCCACAATATATAGACCCGTATAAGATTATTCAAAGATGTGGGCAAGTTGCTTATGAATTAGAGCTACCTCAGGAACTCTCATCAGTGCATCCAGTATTTCACGTATCGATGCTTCAAAAGTGCATCGGAGATCCGTCCCTTATTACTTCTACTAAAGATGTGCAAGTAACAGAAGATCTTACCTATGAGGAGATGCCTATTGCTATATTAGATCG
This sequence comes from Capsicum baccatum var. pendulum, assembly GCA_030864225.1. Classification (NCBI taxonomy): domain Eukaryota; kingdom Viridiplantae; phylum Streptophyta; class Magnoliopsida; order Solanales; family Solanaceae; genus Capsicum; species Capsicum baccatum. The sequence continues at coordinate 281,921,359 of CM061560.1, forward strand.
TCAAGTTAAGAAGATGAGAAATAAAGAAGTAGCATCGGTGAAAGTACTTTGGAGAAATCAAAAAAGGAAAGAGATTACATGGGAAGCTGAGGAAGCAATGAAATCTAAGTACCCTCATTTGTTCGAAGATGACGAGGAAGTTCAAGAAACGGAGTTAGAACATTAACAAGTAAGTTTTTGTTTATATATGCATAGTATTTATGTGATGATGTGAATGTTAATGGTGGACTTGAACTTGTTTTGGTTGAATAACTACGCTAACATTCGAGGATGAATGTCCTAAAGGGGGGAAGGATGTAACACCCCGTATTTAAGTACATGTATTGGCGTATTTAAGTACGTGTATTGGTCTTATTTATATGGAATTAATTTTTTATTTTATTTATACCAGAATTTGCCCATCGATGGTTTCATACGAAGGTTATTGAATAAGCTTTCCAACGATATAAAGATTTCCAAAAATGGATAAGTTTTGGATATAATCGAGCACGTTCGAAACTATAAAACGGTGACCGGGATATTGTGAACAGTAAATGTGCAGGAAAATTTCCTGCACACAAACTACTGAGGCCTGCCAGTTTTTTGGGTCGACTTTGAACGATCATAACTCCCTTAATATAATGAAGTGGGAGAGATACCACCTATCAAAAGAAATATCTTTGAGTCTTCTTTCCAATGCAATTGGTTTCATCCAAATCCAACATCTGAGTAAGGAGTTATACTCGTTTTACTTCAGCCTCTCAAAACAATTTTTTAGGGTCAAATTCAAACAATCATAACTCCTTGTACAGGACGAACTGGGTGGCCTACTTTATATGAAATGAAAGCCCTTTGAATTATTTTTCCAACGATACCAATTTCATCCAAATCCAATATCGGAGCAAAGAGTTATGACCGATTTACTTTAGCCTGTCAAAACAGTCTACCATGGATAGATTCGGATTTACTTAAATTTTTAAGGGCAATATGGTCATTTTTCATCACCTCATGGACGAAAATTGGTCATTATATACATATAATTAGTCTCATATCCATCAATTATCATCAAATTATTGAAAATAAGAAACCCTAGCCTAATTTCAACTCCAATTATCTTGTGATTCAATCGTAGAAAGTCCAAATTGATTCCGTAGTTGTGTTCATCATCTCGAGGGCTTCAATACGCACCCCTTATTTGTGCCAACAGGAATTCGAAATCAAAAGGGCCATTTTATGGTAAGGATGTAAATTATGTTGGTGTTATTTATATGGATATGTATATATATATATATATATATATATATATATATATATATATGCATATGAGCATAAGAAGTATGTTCTTTGATTGTTGTTGAAAGATGATTGAAAATGATGTTGGATTATTCTTGTGCATGGTTGGATTATGTTGAATTGTGAAGGGATTTGGTGTGATGATGTGGTATTGAAATGATGATTATATATATATATATATATATATACACATAAACCTATTGTTCAAGTTGGTTTTTGGAATGTTTTGCAAATATTGGTTGTATGGAATTATGGAAGAGAATTGTGGTGTTGGGTTGCTAATACTAGATGCCAAATATTTCATTGTAGATAAGTGATTTGTAAAGGCGGGAAGTTGTGTTGAATTGGTATCCGAATCTACAACGAGTTCTTTGGTATGAAAACACCAATGTTCCATCAAGTAAGATTACGAGGTTGTCCAAAAACACGTATTGTTCTACGTTACCAACGAAGTTGTTTCCATTCTATAAAGTGTCAAAATGTTTCATTGATATACCAAAAGGCTCCTATTTCATTGTTGTGATATTGATGATTCTAAAACACATTGTTGATATACCAATGAGTCTTTATTACATCGTTATTGTATAGAAGGTCTATTACTTGGTTCCTATTGATGTATCATTGTTCCAAAGGTACTATATTGGCATGAACACTAATGTAATAATCTCAAAAGCTTTTGAACTAAGTTATTGGAAAGATCTCTTATGCGTGTTACTTGATATACGTGTGGGTGGTATCCCAGGGGCATAAGCCTAGCATGGGTCGATCCCTATTTATGTGTTTATGGGTGGTATCCCAGGGGCATAAGCCTAGCATGGGTCGATCCCAGTTGATATGTACTGGGGACAGCCTAATGGTCACAGTACGGTACAGTATTGATTATTGTTAGGTGGTTGGAGGTTCGGGAGGAGGAGGTAATGGCGAATGATAATTGTAAAGAATGAAATGAACGAATGTATACCGTTCCACAAATGTGTTTGAATTCAAGAACCCAATTCAGATTAATGATAATGTACATGATCCTAAAAGTGATTATGAAGTGTGGTTCACTTTTATTATGATTTATTCACTTGCGTCTGGTTTTTCTTGATCCCCCATATCACATATGATTATTTACAGCTTTACATACTCAGTACATATTTCGTACTGACGTCCCCCACGGGGACCTGCATTTCATGCTGCAGACACAGATACTTCAACTCATTCACAGCATAGATAGGAGCCAGGTCATACAGCTATTGTTGGTGAGCTCCGGTTTTCCTCGGAGCTTTCCGAGTCGGTTCCTTATGTTTTGTTATTGTACATGAGTCATGTGTGGGCGGGGGTTTGTCCCGACCCTAGTTATGTCATGTATATCCTAGAGGCTTTGTAGACATAAGGAAGAGTAAAGTCTTGGAAGTTTATATAGTGATATTATATCTGTATATGTGGTGGCCCCGACGGCCAAGTATTATATATATATATATATATATATATATATATTTGCGCGTGTTGTGCTGATACAGGTAATTAGATCCTTCTATATGCAACGAAGTGCTGTCCAAATTTTTGGTGACATGTAAGTGAAAGTACAGGTATTTGAACGGGTTCTCCCAGGCCTTCTCGGCTTCGGGTGCCAGTCCGGCCCGATGGGATTTTGGGGCGTGACACAATTATCAATTGCAATAATTGAATTAAATAACAAAAAATTATGAAATAAAGCAGCATTAAAAAGAAGACCAATAATTTGAAACACATATATGGAAAACTTAAGTTGGTCCATCATATCAATAAAATTTCTACTTCCACATTTATCTATTTTGCTCTTCTCTTCATTCTTCATTCATAAGTCAATAACAATAATAAAATCATCACTGTAAAGATAAGAACAACTCTAAATAAAACTTTACAACTCTTAATAAAACTTTTTCATAAATCAAATAGTTGAAAAGTTTTGAATCAATTTGAAAATCAATTGATTTATGAATCTTTTACTTGTCAAAGTCGTCGTTTCAATCATTAGCGATCCCCTTTGTCCTTATTTTCTTTGAGGATGTTACCAATTATAGTGTAAGTTTTTCCTCTTCGTTAACATTAACAGATGAAGATGAAAATGAAAATGATATCCTTCCTACATATAAAAAGAAAAATATTAAATCAGAAATAATTTTTAAAAAATTAAGGATATAAGAAATTCAGTAAATAAAGTCACCAAGCTAATGATATAGGAGTATATATAAGAGAGACAAGAAGCTAGAATTTTATTTCAATTCAAATTAAAATATCATATTAATTTATTAAAAAAAATTAATTTGTTATTCTTTCTTATCTTTACTTTTTTCAAATAAAATGTATATTTATCTAATAATTATATATTTGAATTGAGATAAATATTTGAAATCAATGAAGTGATGATACGATGATAGTAGTAGTAATAATAAAAATAGAGTAAGAATAAGAAAGAAGAACAAACTAATCTTTTTAAAAAAATGAAGATTGTTATTTCTAAATCACTTTAAATCATGTGTCTTGTTCGAATATGTTAAATCATATTATTTTTCAAAATTTAATAATCATATTATTTCTCAATAAAATTTACATCCTCAAATCGAACCGCTTCCCACCCCCACCCCATCCAACACCATCACAACCCCATAACCAAATTTATATTTGAAAAAAAAAATACGATTCATATAATTAAAAAACCTTTTATGTTTCATATTTTTCTTTATTATATTGTTCACTATTTAAAACTATTAGATTGTTAATATGAATTTTTATTAGGTTAATACTTGGCTTTATACAATCATAAACTTATTAGCTAAAATAGATATATTTTATGATTTTTTATTGTTTTGTTTTTATTACGTTGTTCACATCTCTTTAATTTAAATTTTATGGATATTAGTGCATGCATTATCTAATTACTTTATTATATTTCAAAATTAGCTTAAAATATTATCTCCCCAATTCTCCCATCTTTGCACATTTCCCCTACCGTATCTAATTATTTTTTTATAATTTGAAATTGAATTAATTTTTTTTTGAGTTACATGCTATAAGTAGTTGAACTTTCTATTTTCTTATTTCAAATAGATTTTTCAATCTAAATTTGTGTTTTATTGTTCATTATATTCATTTTATTTCTGTAAAACTTGCGAAAATCTCATACCTTTAATACTAACACATAAAACATAAAAAATTCATAATTATCTTCAACTTTTTAAATCCTTCCCAACTAAATGTTAGTTCTTCCTAAATTTTTCATTGGTCTATCAACCCCCCACCCCCCACCCTTCTTCCCTATCACACCCAAACGAAAGAACAATTCAATATTATATTCTAAGAAAGTAAATATTTTAAAGTAATATAGTATATTTCATATCTGTCTCTATGCTTAAAACGAAATAAATAAAAGAAAAGAAAATGAGGTACAATAATATTTATATACAACGAAATATATTTGCATTCATTTTCTACACAAATAATATGACAAATCTCGTTTACGTGCTTTGAGCCTTCACTGTACTTGTTGATTTTTTAAATACTTATTTCATATTTTTGACATATTTTTGTACATCAGGTTTGAGGAAAATCAACTTCCTTAATAATGTTAATCAAATAACAATAAAGTTGTTAAAATTTAAACTAAGATTGAATAACATCCTTGATAGTTATTTAAAAAAATTAGATGAGCATTGTCTATAATTTTTTTATCCACGACAGGTACATACATGCTAAAAGATAAATATAATGTTAATTATAAATAACAATAAAATAATTTAAAAGTTAAATCAAGCATGAATATCATACCTTGACGATGAGCATTATTTATAATCTTTTTATCCATGACAGGTATATCTATGATAAAAACGATAAATATAATGTTAAATATATATAATAATAAAATAATTAAAAAGAAAAATTAGACATGAACAACAAACCTTGATAGTTATTTGGAGAAATCTAATGAACATTACTTACTAGCTTTTTATCCATAGTAGAAATTTCTATGGCAAAATAAATAATGTATATTAAAATATTTTAAGTATATGAAAAACAGATCAATAGTAAACTTGAGAATAAGAAAGGACATAAATATGACTTTATTAGTAATAAACTTGTGAATAATATTTATATTTCTACAGTGAATATGTATACAACAAAATAGTTTTGATGTATGCAAAAAAAATTAATCAATATATCTGTGAATAAAACGATCGTACAAAATTCTCTCAAGATAAAAATAATAAATAAAAGGAGAAGAAGAAAGATTGCTCTGGTATATGTATCACTGAAGGGATATATATAATAGATTATAAAGTTGAATTTCATGAAAACTAAAATTTTATTCGAATTTAAAATTGAATATAATATTAATTTATTTGAAAAGATAAGATTCTAAAATACTATGGTTATCTTATAATAAGAATAAAAATAAGATTTTAAAATACTATGGTTATCTTATAATAAGAATAATTAACAATATTTAAAAAATGAAGAGAATGTGAATTAAAAAATATGATTTTATTAAAGTTGTGTTATCTTCTACGCTAATTTTGTGGAAATATAGTTCCACAAAAAAAGATTTTGAAACGGATATGTAGCAAACAAGTGTTGCATATTTTATGGAAAGATTTGGTTCTTTCATTTAATAAGTAAAAATAATTAGATTCATATATATAACTAACTATTTTTTTTTAATTGGAGAAGTTAGGTTGAGGTTTTGATTTTGGATTTACAGTTAAAGTTTTTTAAAAAGTTATTATTTTTCAATTATTATTTAAATTTAATTTTTAATGAAAATACTATTTTTTATGGTGATGACATGTGACGTTTTTGCTTCTGTTATTATATATAAATAACAAAAACTGACTTAGTAGTTGCAATTAAAAAGGAGCAGTTGCTACAAAAGTGGAGTTAAAAAACGTGATTTAATTGGAGAAGTTAGGTTGAGGTTTTGATTTTGGATTGGCAGTTAAAGTTATTTCAGAAGTAATTATTTTTCTGTTATTATATATAAATAGATTTAATTTTTAATCAAAATACTATTTTTTTATGGTGATGACATGTGCCGTTTTTGCTTCTGTTATTATATATAAATAGATAATGGTATACATATTTTTATTTTAAAATTCAATGAAGCTAAATACATGCCAACTAATTATGGTTAAATAAAACTGAACACTAAATTCAAACACATGCATTTATTTTCAGATTGAACATGCATTAACAATTTTCTAAAACGACAATAATAATTCTAATTAAATACTTTTTATTTATCTTATTTCCTTCCTCCGTGACATATATTCATTAGATGAAATTAAGCAAAAAGTTAAATTAATTAAAATATACACCCTTCGTTTAAAAAAAACTGACATGTTTTGATATGACACGGAGTTTAATAAAATTTCAAATTAAAATTATGTTAAATATACTAAAATGTCTTTTAAACTTGTAGTTGTAAATAGGTCACGTAGAAAGTTGAAATTAAAGTGTCGCAAAAAAAAAATAAACATTCTTTTTTAAACGAATTAGAAAAAAATATATCTTTTTTTTTTTTTTCGAAAAGGAGGAAATAATATTTTTTATAAGGAGTTCAAATATTAAAAAAGGTACTACTCAAATAAAGCGGTTGAAAGTGTCAGCAAATAAACCGTTTTGTTAACTATACAGTTAATAGGAGCGTAAACCAAAAATTTTCAGAATTATTTTTTCTTAATCTGTATGAAATATGAAGATTAAGGTAATTTTATTTTCTTTTATTTCTGAATTAGATACGAAAATTCCATCTTTTTAACAATTTTAATAGAAATTTATGTTTTTTGGAGTGTTTAAAAATGTCAACGGACGCATGTAGGATTTTTCAAAAAATGCAATAGTATATTTTTGGAGAAGCTGACACGGAAAACTTAAATATTGTATGGCTTTGACAATTAAATTTGTCTAAATTGTGTGTTTTGGTGATTAAGAAAATATGAATTTTTTAGTGAATTTTGGGTTTTGTAATATGATTTTTTGTGTTACGTTGGCTTTGTACCTTCTCATTACTTGATAGTTTAAAAATTTGGCTTCTGATTGGTTATAAATTTTAAAGTTGAAACTTGAAACGTGCAAATTTGAGTTTTCGAAGTTGTATTTAGTAAAAAAAAGAAAAAAAATTAAGTTTAGTGAGTGAGAGTCTCAAAATAAAAATAAAAATACAGAAACTGTCGAAGTTGTGATTTTTGGAATTTGGAGTTGTTTTTGGAAAAGAATTAAAGTTTTGTGAATGTAAGTCCCAAAGTTGGCGAAATCTGAGCCAGGTTTTGGAAACTTTAAAATATTTGAAGATCAAATTTTACTAATATTTGAAGATAAATCTTTAAAATCTATGGCGAAACGCTAGCTTGAAGTTGGTGAATAATTGAATGTGTTAGTGCAAATGGGGTACTTAGATTAGAGTATCTATTTACTATGTTGCTCGGACTCTTCAAAAATGTCATGGGGTGCATGACGGATCCTTCAAAAGTAGTGCATTTTTGGAGGATCCGACACTGATGCAACAACAGTTTTGGAGAGTCCGAGCAACTTAGTCTATTTAAGTACATTTTTGAAAATTATTTTTGATATGTTTAGGTAGTTATAGCAGTGTACTTGTGTACCCTAATACTGATTTTTAATGATGTTTTTTTTGTTTGTCAATCAGGAGAATATGGACCTTGACAACATAAAATCAAACCTTATTGCTTTAAGGCAATTGTATGGTTTATTGAGAAATGATAGCGATGGTGTTTCGAACTTGAACTCTGATGGTGTAAGTGTTTCTTTTTGTGCTTATTTATGGTTGTACTCGTAAAAGGCTTCAGTCGCTGAGGGTCTATTGGAAACAACCTCTCAACCTCTGAGGCAGGGGTAAGGTCTATGCACGATGCACCCTCTCCGGACCCCACTTTGTGGAACTACACTGGCTTATGTTGTTGTTGTACTCGTAATAGGTTTCAGTTGCCGAGGGTCTATTGGAAACAGTCTCTCAACCTCTGAGGCAGGGGTAAGGTCTGCGCATGCTACACCCTCTCCAGACCCCACTTTGTGGAACTACACTGGCTATGTTGTTGTTGTACTCGTAATAGGTTTTAGTTGCCGAGGGTCTATTGGAAACAACCTCTCAACCTCTGAGGCAGGGTAAAGGTCTATGCACGTTGCACCCTCTCCGGACCCCACTTTGTGGAACTACACTGGCTTTATGTTGTTGTTGTACTCGTAATAGGTTTCGAGGGTCTATTGGATACAACCTCTCAACTTCTGAGGCAGGGGCAAGGTCTATGCACGCTGCACCCTCTCCGGGCCCCACTTTGTGGAACTACACTGGCTATGTTGTTGTTGTACTCGTAATAGGTTTCAGTTGCCGAGGGTCTATTGGAAACAACCTCTCAACCTCTGAGGCAGGGGTAAGGTCTGCGCACGCTACACCCTCTCCGGACCCCACTTTGTGGAACTACACTGGCTATGTTGTTGTTGTACTCGTGATAGGTTTCAGTTGCCGAGGGTCTATTGGAAACAACCTCTCAACCTCTGAGGCAGGGGTAAGGTTTGCGCAAGCTCTGCCCTCTCCGGAGCCTACTTTGTGGAACTACACTGACTATGTTGTTGTTGTACTCGTAATAGGTTACAGTTGCCGAGGGTTTATTGGAAACAGCCTCTCTACCTCTGAGGCAGGGGTAAGTTGTCTCTGTGTGACCTATAAGTCACATGCTTGAGCTGTGGAATCAGTCACTGATGCCTGGGTCGGGGTAGGTTGCATACATCATACTCTTGAGTTGCGGCCTTTCCCTATACCATGCGTGAACACAGGTTATTTTGTGCATCGGACTGTCCTTATTTTAGTAAACCAATACCAGGGTGTTTGGGATCATATTTAAATGGTAGACTGGTCAAATTCTCTTCTTTATTTAGATGGTGTTGTGTTCTAGGTCTGGTCTCTGGCCTGTTTGATGGTTGGGATAGCAATCTTGGAGTAGGGATTTAGAAACCTACGTGCTGGATAAGAGTAAACAGCAATGTCGAATCAGTCCAACCTTTTCCTTGAAAGAACTCACACGCGGCCATCAGGTTTCCTAAAATATGGGGAATCTGCTGCTTACTGCTCTCGGAAACATCGGATCTATGCTATAGATATATCACCTTATAATAGTCCTCCTTATTTCTGACAGTATTTGTTTTTCTTTCTTCGAACAGTTGGACCATGAAGCGCGAGTCATGTTAAAGAACTTACTCGATGCTACAACGAATGATGTTCTTAAAGCTCATTTTGAGGTACCTGTCTTGTTCTTTTTATCTTTTGTGCAAAAAGATAACTGACCTTTTGGAGTAATACCGATGGTGGAAAACTTCTCTGCTTACTTGAGGAACCGTTACTGTAAGATCTTCGTTGTTTATACTTGTCATGTAGTTCCTACTGTCCGCAGATCATAGCACGTCAGGTGCATGTGCACAGCTTACCTCAGCCTCAGCAGCCGGTTGACACGGTAAAGCAACAACCTGTCGCTTTATTAGATGTATCAAAATCTTCAGCTGGTATTCAAAGTTATGGAAAGGAGCCGGTTGTCGTGGACCCTACTTTATCAAAAGAGAAGCAGGAACCTGCCGCGCCAATTACTCAGACAGCTAGCGCGCTGCCTCCAAAATTCAGCTTCAGCGTGGGAGAATCTGGAAAGAAAAGAAAGTTTTGCAGAATTTGCCAGCGTCCAAAAGTTGAAAAGCCGTTTGTAAAAGAAGCTCCATGTTCTACAAAGGTCGTGGCGCTGCAAGAACAGCAGAAAAGTCCGTTCGCCAATTTTTCTTGGGATATTCAACGAGAAACATTGCAATCAGGAAACACTGAAAGTACAGAGCCAAAAGAAGTTCTTCATCTCCGTTGCATAACAAGTGGTGCAGAAACTGTGGTGCCCTCCTTATCTGAAAGACCAGCAAGTGATCTTACACAATCCGCGGAGAGCTTTTCTGGACTGAAGAACCATGATCATCTCTCAACCGATGATGCCATTAAACAACTCGAATTGCACATTGCAGCTTTGCAGATGGATGCTGAGGACCTTGTCCTTGCTGATAAACATGCAGCTGAACATAACTTTAAACCAGTAACTCACTTTGTGCCGCAAGTAGAGTTAGCTAGTCCCGTCAAGAAGATAGAGGGAGATGTCGTGAATGACTCACTACAGCTAGTGATTACTCGATACAGTCAAGAACCTAAAGGCGCATCAAGTTCACTGTATCCGGGATATACTATTCCAATCAGAATATCAAATATTTCAGCAGATCAATCGCCAAAACCTCCGGAGTCAAGTAGTTGCCAGTCAAATCAGTTGAGACAACAGAAGATAGTAGCAAACATATTCCCTGCTGAGGAACATGATAGTTCTACCGAGCTAGATTTGGTTGAAGAGCATCCGCGGCAGATACAGAGAGGAAACATAACTAGCGGTCAGAGCATCCAGTCCATCGATGACCGATTCGAGTCATTGAGTCGATCAAAGAATCAAAATAATAGCACTTCAAGACAGAATCCTTATGCTAACAGTTATTCTTTCCAACAAGACCGACACAACATGGAAGCTGGGGGTACTGTTTTGCCTGCAATGTTGGTCAACCAGAACCAAAACCAAATGCCTTCAAACACGAAAATACGGCAGCTAGAAAAATTGAAAGCAGACAGGCAGATGCGTGCAGCAGATATTTCGAGAAACAACATAGGCACTCCAGGATTGATTGATCATGGGAGCAAGTTAACATGGTCCGGTACAGATGAGAGAAGAATGGATTCACCTTATTCACAGCGGGCAATAATGAGGCGGTCAGCATTGAATCACAAGCTACGTCAATTCACACCATCCCGGAGCTCTTATGCAAACTTGGACCAGAATTCTAGTAAATATCCGAAGAATAGTAATCACATGAAGAGATTGAGAAGAGGTCGTTTGCATGAACAGGAATCGGAGGTTTCACATTTAAGCTCACCCTACTCTTCCAGTTCGACAGATTTGCAGCAGAGGAGCACTTACAGTAGTGACAATGATGATTCCTTGCCAAGGCAGGCTCGAGCCAAGATGCAGTACTCGGATGAAACAAGCAGCTATGGAGGAGATGAATCATATCCTCGGAGAGGTAGTAGTCAAAGTGATTATACGCTAAGCTCAAGCTACAGTGGAAATGAGGGTTACTCATCCTCAATTGGTAGTGAAAAGGCTCATGAAAGCGAGGGAGAGAGATCCTCGTCACTTGATCCTTCGGGCTCTGACCGTCTTGAAGAACCGTCTTACTACTCAGCAGATTCTTCATCTAGGAGGTCAAGTCCTGCACGCGTCTACAAGTCTGCTAACTCGGAAAAATCAAAGAAACATAATGGAAGGTGGAAGAAGTTGAAAGACAAGCTAGCAGTAGTATTTCACCATCATCATCACCACCACCATCACCATCGTGGTAAGGATGAGAAAAAAACAACTTTGGCGAGGCAGAGAGGGAAAAGATTCCCCGGCCACTACTCGTCAAGCAAGGATGAAGCATTTGGAGAAAAGGCTTTGGAAAAGTTCGGGAAGTCAGCAATCGACAAGCAAGCTGGAAAAAAACCAAAGGGTGGGGACCAGTTTCATACCCTTGCTCGGGGGCTGATGCAACATATCCAGCATTCAAAGAAGTCGAAACATAGCAGCACTAGACCAGTAGACAAAGAACAACATAGCAATAAGAAGGCGATCAACAAATTTCATTGGTGGCAGCTACTAAGGCATCATAGAGGTATGAATAAATCGCCTGCCATGCTAGGATCCGGAAATAAGAAAGGTCATTCAAAAGCTTTTCCAAGATGAAGTGAGACATCTGAAATTGCCACTTTGTTCACTCGTGAATAAGAGCACAAGTTATCGCCCTCACCAGCAGGAGATGCTGGAGATTCAAATTGCCAATGACTAATATCACTGTTTATTACTCATTTCAAGTAGCACATTCATAATTGTTATATTAACAAGATTACGGATTGTTTTAACATAGTATTCTATAAAATCTAAATAACTTGTGAAGTCACGTTGGTACTTATCTTAAGAACCTGGTTATCTAATTTTCTTACAAGTATCTCCATGGAACCTAAGAGACTTGGTTGTTGTTCATGGGACTATACACAACTTCTCTTTTTGGCGTCTGTTGCAGGTGAGTTTTAACTTGTTTCAAATCTGAATCTGATCAATCATATGTCCTGGAAATTAAACACGAGATGAAAATTTGAGCATTGAGGGTGTAACACAAACAAAGCCTATCTCGGTCAACATAAACAAAATGGGAATTTAAGTACCAAATAAGAGACTGGAAAAGTAGCTAGTATAACAATCAAAGATAAAACATTTGCAGAAATCATATGCAATTCAATCTGCTTACAAATCAGCGTTTGGATTGAGAATCACTGTCTCAGGCTCTCGGCTTAGCTATGACTACGGCAATTGATGTGTACATTTCGATGCAGAAATTAAATTAACCATCTATGGTGTGTAGAATTGTAGATCATAACAAGATGGTAGAATACATTAAAATATCAAACTCTGAAGGGAGAATTTGACAGCCAAAGCGACCATCTTGCTTCTTATTTCTCAAGTTTGAGGACTTTTCTCGTTACATTGATTGGGTGAAGAAACTGGTTCTTCTCCAAGCACATTTTCTTCTTCAGTATTGTCAGGAGGAGGAGCCTGTTCTCCATTTTCATCGTTTTCTGGATGGAAATTAATGGGGAATTTTGTGACTCGAGGTTTGTCAACCAAAATATTCCTCTGGACCCTATCGATCAAAACCTTCTGAGGGGGTTCCTCTTTTAATTTTTCATCACCATAATCATTGTTCACATAATATCCTACACGAATAAATTCTTGACCAGCGTATGAGCAAGTTAATAGCAATACTGTGACACCAATAATATCTTCTTCACGGATTTTGGATGGTTCAGGAGGTTCAGCCTGCAAATTGGTTTTACGTGTAAGTCTGAATCCATCAAGCAAAATCAAGTTAGGTTGCAAAGTTAAAAAGAGTTGGTTACCTGAAGCACAAAACGATATTTCCCAACATTTACAGGTCCAACAAATACACTTTCTAGCAGTTGGTCGTAAGTGTCATCCTCAGCAGATCCCACATAAGTTAACTTCCACTCTAAATCTGAAACAAATGAAATGGTCAGAACTCACAAGGTTGAGTCATTACTTCAAAATGGACCTGAATTGAATCATGACTACATAAGCAGTTCGGATATTCAGATACTCAGAGATTCAATATGGATTTAACTCATTGAAGTGGACGGTTTATATTGAAGGGGACAAGTCTGATAAGCTGACTTAGAAAAAACGAAGGATTTCTCAGCAAAGCAAGTGAAATTCAGTTCAAAACTGATATGCTATGAGAACAACTATGTAATAGCTCCCTGCTTATGCATTCATATCCATCTTAAAACCTTTTCTTTTTCATTTTTTTTATCAGGTAAACGTGTTTTCATTCATAAACATGACGAAAAAGCTGGCTGTATACTAAGGGGTGTACCAAAAGGTAAAGAGTCTACGATGTCAAATGATTCTCTATAAACTCCACCTGGTCTCCTATAAAACTTGGAATCTTTGGGTGCATCAAAAGAAAACAAGGGAACGGATGCTACTCCTCAATTGTGAAAAACTCGAATATTTCATTGAGGCCTCATACTTCGTCAACATATCTATTTGTAGCTTGACGGCTAAACATTCACTATACACCATCTTACCCTGCTCCGACGAAAAAAGAAGGATGTTTTCACTTTGTATGAATGCGATTCCATTTGCTTCTAGTCACCTTACTGGAACATCCTCGCATAAATATCTACCTTAAAAATTCAAAATGCAAAAAGTTTCTACTAGTGATGCATAGACTTTTTTCTGAATTTCAGACTACAAAGAGATGTTTTTTCTGAGTTTCTACTACCGGTCCCCCCCCCCCCCCCTCCCCGACACCTACGGAGTAGGTATGAACCGGGTCGTCCCTCAGACTACAAAGAGATAATAGTTTCTAATGAACAATTATTTTTCTACTGCAGCACAAGTACTGAACAAGTCATTAGAGATCTGGAAAGGTAAAGCAGCATGATAAACATCTATATAACTTAACATTCTTTATGTGAAACTCTAACCACACTGAAAATAACAATCAAGTTCCTAAAATTCAACGATAAATGGGAGTCGACATTTCAACAATCTTATTTCTTCCTCTCAAATAAAAATTTAAATCTCTTCGCAACCGGGAAATCATCAAATTGAATAATATCCCCTACCTATTTAAAATTGAATTCTACCCCACACTACATCCACAACTAGGAGTCCAACTAAAGAAACATAAGCTTTAATTTCAAAAGCTCACCTAACAATTATTTCTTACTGTAATTCTTCAATCAATATATATGTGTATAAAACACCTTTTTTAATAACCATGTTATTTGGGCTAGTTTGCCACACCTCGACTAATTCCATGGAACCAGCAATAGATACAAGGTAACTTTGTCCACCAAGATTAGGACAGATGCATAGAAAAAACCTAGTGTTTTTGTCATGCCAGGGTTTGAACATATCCTCATGGTTCTCAATCCACTTCAATGACCACCAAGCGACACTCTTGGATGCTATATATATAAATCACCCTTTTTTAAAAAGTGGTGTCTGTGCTATCTTGTGCGCACCTCAATGAATTCACATGATACCTGACAACTCCCACCAGCAACAAGTGTAAGATACGACTCTGTCCACCAAGATTGGGACATATGGAAAGTAATCAGCTAGTGATTTTTGTTTCTATTGGAGTTCGAATCTAGAGCTCATGGTTCTCAAAACACTTCATTAACTACTAGGCCATACCCTTAGGTTCTATATATTAATCACCCTCATTAAATTAAATTAAAAAAACAACATTAGAGAAAAATATAAACGCAAAACCACAAAAAGTCCATTTACGACTATGATTGTATCGCCATTATTACTACAAACATACATAAAAAAGGTAGTCCAATATACTAAAGATCCCCAATATACTAAAGATCCCCCTATGTGCAGGATTCAGAGAAAGGTCAAACCACAAACATCTATTATACGCAGATATATATACAACTTTTGCTTAACCTTTCCCTAAAACAAACAATTTTGACATTAAATTGGAAATAAAACAATTCATTTAAGATTATTACTATATCACCGCTATTAATAAATATATATATTTAAATACAAAAAAGGCAATCCAGTATGCTAAAGTTTCCGCTATGCAAAGGATCCAAGGAAAGGCCAGACAAGGGACATCTATCCTAAGCAAAAATATATATATACAACTTCTAATAAATTTGCCCAAAATACAAACAATTTTGACATCAAAATGGAAATATATTATTACCGCAAATATATATATATTAGAAAAAAGACAATCTTATCTACTACAAAGCTCCCGCTATGTGCAGATCCGATACAAATTTTGCATAACTTCTCCCAAAAACAAACAATTTTGCCATCAAAAATAGGAATAAAACGACAAAAAATTTACCGTCTTGAAGAGCATCGAGGCACTCATAAGAGATCTCGAACTGGAAAGGACTGAGAAACGGCGCCGGATTATCCAGTACGGCGACGTTCGTAATGTTGACGGCACTCATCTTCTAGAAATTTCTCCGAATTTGAAACCCTAATTATTGCTGCAAATGGAAAAAAGCATCCGCCAAAATTGGTATAAATAGTAATTTCAAAATTAGCGGGAGGCTTTTTTTGTATTTTGATAAAAGCCCGGGAAATGAATGGAAATTTAGCCAAATTACACAAATTTGTCCCTTAAGTTTTGACTTGTTGCATATATTCCCCCTGTAGTTGTAGATATTACATAAACCTCCCTAATTTTCATATTTGGTGTAAACAACAACAACAACATAATACCTAGTAAAATTCCACAAGTGATGTTAGGGGAGAGTAAAATGTACACAAACTTTACGACTGTTTCAATTTGATTAAACTATTTTTACTTAATAAGGAGATTTTGAATCTTGTGGTCTTAAATTAAACATCTGTTAAATGCATAAAAATATCATTTGATCTTTTTTTTTTTTTTGAGCAACTCTTTAGTTTTAACTTTTTATATGGCTCACACACTAGTTATAGAGCCTATAATGGTTGTCGAAGGGGCCTCCTCTCCACCTATGTGAAAAATAGGGTGTCAGGTGAGCGTGATTGAATTTTTTCGAACAAGCCTCGAGCTTGAATGTGTGTACAAATGAATGCAGACAAAGTAACATGAATATTTGCGATAGTCCATCTATTTCATCAATTGGTCGGTGGGAGCGAAAAGTTTGAATATTAAAGAACATTTTAAGTACATTTGACATATGTTTTGAAGTTCTAGTTAGAAAGATGGGTCGGTAATCTAATCCCTCTTAGTGATCTTATAGTAGAGTGAGTGATTCTCGGATTGTCATCTATGAGTTGAAGCAGAGAGTTCGAGCTCTAGAATGAAAAAAGAAAAATCTTTCTAGAAAGTGCTTCTCTTTTTTATGGTCGTTGAGTGCACATATTCAAATTAATTAGGCCACAATATAAATATCGAACACTAGATAAGAAATAAAAAAATCGGGGGATCAAATTACGGGTCTAAAGCTTTTGCTTTAGTTGGCCTTGTAGAGTTGTTCCTCCCTTGATTAGAGGTCTCAGGTTTGAGTTATGATATGAAAAAATTCTTGATAGCGTTAATATTGACACCAAACACCAAATGGGAACCCAAAAAATATATATATTCAAGAAAGTGAATTTAGTTGCTTAAGAAAGTTCATGCATACTATCTTCGTTTTATTTTATTTTGTTCTTGTTAACTTGACATATTCTTTAATAAAATTTTAATTAAGAGTGTATTTTATTAAATTAATCAGATTAATGATATTTTAGAACTCTAAATTTGACTGTTATTACTTTATGTACTTCCGATGCACTTCTTTACTTATCCATTTTTGATTTAGTACATACCTTAAGAAACGATAAGTAGTATGGTTAATTTCCTGTTACACCCATTGGATTTTAAAAAAAAAACTATGATTTGAGAAATGTATTTAGTAATAAATGCTATTTAATAATAATGGTAAGACGGACACACGCTAATAAATTATTCATTAATTATCTAAATTAAATAATTACTATTCTTTTCGTTTCATTTTATGTTTCGTTATTTTTTTTATTCGTCCTAAAAAGATCTTATTTTTTTATTTGTTAATTATTTAATGATACAATTTCACTTTTATCTTTATTGATCCACTTATAAAGTTTCACTTATTTAAAAATAACATTAACATATTTTTAAACAAAAAATAATTTAAATCACCAAACCTTTTCTTATTTTTAAAATTTATGCATGCCAACTTGTTGCCCTTCAAATGCCAGGCAGGCATGTTGAAGCCAACACTTGCAATATACCTCTCCGCTGATTTTTCTTCCAATTAATAACTGATTAGTGATTTACTTTCTAACAATTCTTTATTGATTGATGCTTTACTTATTTGTTTTGTGTTCTCCTGTATATATACACATATATATCAATGAACTTCATCTTCATTCTCTACATTTATACCAACTATGGCGTTATTCTTCATAACTATGACATTATGCTTCATCACTTGTGTTGCTCAAAATTTGCAAAGAAATCAAATGGTAACAAGGAGACGCATATACTTTGAATGGGAAGATCAAGTGGTGCATCAAAATGCACAGGGGAACATAAATTTGAATGTGCAACCACTTCTGGATAGGCTGGATAATGTAAATGTGATTTATTTGCGATTCGTAGCTGGCTTTGTCTGTGTTTTAGCCATTGTTGTTATTCTCGTATGCGTTTATTTGTATCTCTAATGGTTGAGTCCTGGCCATAGTCCAGTGTCACAGTTAAATAAATACCACTCTTTCCGTTTCATTTTATGTTTCGTTATTTTTTTTATTCGTTCAAAAAAGATGGTATTTTTTTTATTTGTTAATTTTTTAATGATACATTTTACTTTTATCTTTATTGATCCAAATTATTTAAAAATAACAGTAACATATTTTTAAACAAAAAATAATTTAAATCACCAAACCTTTTGTTATTTCTAAAATTTCGTGATTAATTAAAGTTTAAATGCATGCCAACTTTTTCCACCAAAACGAGTTACCCACACGTTAAAAGGACCGGTTCCTGAGGAGCTTGATTTGTCAGATAATGAAATCAGTGGACTGCGTCCGAGTTTTATAACAGTTGTATTGAAGGAGTTATACATGGGAAATACAAAATTCGAATCTTGAAGTAATTGACAGTACTAATAGCTTGTTACATGGTGAAATTCCGTATTCAATAGGCAGGCTGTAGAATTTGAGGTTGTTACGGTTAGCAAACAACAAGTTGATGTGTGTTTGACTGTGATTCCAATGGGAATTATGTAGTTTGGAAACAAATTCTATTCGGAGTATAAAGTATAGTTTGGTGTACTTAAGTTTTGGTTATCCAAAGTACTTTATGGAGAGATTGTAATGTCAGAACTGTAATGTACCACTATATTATAATGTAAGGATTGTAACCTATATATTTTGCCGAAACACTAGGTTCATTTTATTAAAAACATAAATATGTTTCCTATAACGGCCAGCTTGTGCACCTCAAGTAATGCACCGAATGCATGCTGCCTCTTACCGTTATACCTCAAAGGTGAGATAGCGAGGTTGTTTCTGAAAGACCCCCAGCTCAAGACAAAAACATTCTTGAGAAGGATCGAATATAAGAACAAGAAATAATAGTTAGCAACAAACAACATATATACCGGCAAAAATAAGTCTACCACAATGTAGTACTAAACTCGACCTACCTCATATAAAGATCACTTATTTATATGTGATATTTCCTTTTCGAGTTTAACTTGTATACATTGGCATGCAATCGCGTAAAGGATTTTAGTTGCCTTCTATTGCTAAAGAAACTAACTATAAAGCAAGGCGCCCTTTTTGTCACCCCAATGTCCAGAAGGATCAATAGTATTTCCACTTACGTTCCATCATGAAACGAGCCTTCCTGAGTCGAGATGCCTAATTTTGATGCATCACATGTCATGTACATTTTCAATGTCGGAGATGCCCGAGGGGAACCCATCAACTCCTTTGTGATCTTCAAGTATGCGCTTTGATCAACGCTTTCTACATCTTCAATAGGGATGGTATATACTCTTTCAGGAGTGAAGGTGCAGATGCGAATACAAACTTTACAAACAGCATTTCGGTTCTTGAACCATGGTAGTTTTTTACTTTCGACTCCGAGTGTCCTGTAGGATGGTCCTTCAAAATAATTTACGACATTCCCACTTCTTCGAGCTCAACACCAAACGAAGGTCATTCACATTCAGAGAAATTATAAGCATTCTTAGAAGAGAAAATATTTGATCTTCATCATCAAAATCGAACTCATCTAGAGTCATAACCTTCAAGTTGTTGAGGGATGCCGGGAGCCTCTCCGCTTCAGTAGCAAAAGACTTGAGGTAGTAACTGTCCATAGCAAAATCGCGCATTTCAGACCAGCAGTTGAGTAGATAGGTCAAGTTCATCGCTTTCTCTTGATTCTCTTTCGATGATACAAGTCTTAACTGTTTCCAGCTTCCGACAGTCCATGTAATGACCCAAATCAAGCATTTCGGTTGATCTCCTGGTAAGGAAATATACTTGGGAAAGTCTTGGAGCATATATTTTTTCTCGTTAGGAAAAACCACTACACGCGTTAACTTGCAGAGTAACAAGGTAAGGCATCCACAAGAAAGAAGCTGCAATGTCGACGACTTTAAGTAGTGAAAGGTTTCTGAGCTTGTGGAAACCCCTAAAGCTTCACGGCGGCTTGAAAATGCAGTTGGCCAGACACAAACTTTCTAGTTCTATACATCGTACATGTAGGAAGGTAATATATACGGAGCAGCATTTTGTAGATTCTGAAGGGTTCTTGACAGCAAAAGCATCCATTGATCGATAACTGAGTGCTTAGAAGGAGGTATCGATGAAATATTGAGGAGGAATGTCTTAATATATAGCTCCGTTGTGCTGCAACAGGGTTGTATCAATGACGTCTATTAAGGGCTTTGGATGGCAAAACTGAGCAGAAAATACGAGTTTGGGAATTGAAGACCAAACATGTCTCCACGGTCTATTAAGGGCTTTCGATGGCAAAATTGAGCAGAAAATACGAGTTTGGGGCATTAATATATGCTTCAAATTGGACTCTGTATTAGCCTGAATTGTGTATTAGCCTGATGTGGCTAAGATTGTTACATTATGTTGTTGATCATGCTGGTTACCTTGTAGCCAGCTGGTGAAATCGAATGAATTGGTTTTATACTAAACACTAATACAACATGACAAACCAAAATTGGATTTTGTTTAGAAGTTCTTCAGAATCTTCTCTGTTGAGACTCCATCTGCTACAAGTAGAGAAGTTACCTCCTGCAAAGAAGAATCAACGGACAGAAAGTATCAATCAGGGCTGATGATCCAAACATATTGATCCTTACGTTATTGAAAGAGCATGTTTCTTCATTCATGACTTGTAATAGTAGACGACACTCGTAAACCAAGAATAATGAACCTTCAACAATAGGCATGTTCTTCACCATTATTCAGATTGGCAAGAAAAGAAAAACAGAAAACACTCTTTCCTAAATAGTACAGCAGTTCATAATAAGTAGGTTTAGATGTTACAACAATTACTAGCTTATGGATTCTCACACGCTGATTTTACTAGTTTGGGCATCCCATTGAACAGTGGAAGTTGCAGAAATTCTACTTGAAACTAAAAGTTGTCTTGAATTTCAGCCACAAACTTCATCAACTCTAACAGTTAGAGGAACAAGTTGCCAAGTTTTACTGAATATGGGATGACTACAGAATCGCACTACTCTTTTTAGCTTACCTAAAATTCTTTACACTTTGAGGGGGAGATTAGGCGATGCTTGCTTATGCAGGGAAATGGGAATGACTTATTCATGTTTTGACCAAATACGTGGCAGGAAACTAGGTAAATTTGTTATTATTCTCCTCCTCAAGCGGGAGTATATTTTGGATGAATTAAATTAATGTATCCAAGTGATATTCTTATTCCTACTTTCAGTTGGAAGAACAAGTCGCATTCATCTACTGGGTAATGCCAATCCAAAGTTGTATATGCACTGAGCGAAAAGCCAGTTACCTAGTAGACCTTTCTTGATGAAATTTAAAATCCTATGGACCTTAATCAATGGACAAACGAAATCTAACCACGAAGCTCTACTCCTATTTGACAAAAATATATCCAACCAAACCTCTAGTGTCAGGAAAAAAGATGCTACTTCATATCAAATTTTATCATCCTAAAAATCTCTAAACTCTATAATTTTCTATAGAAGAATCCACTTCATATTAGAGTGTTCTTATTCAATCAAATTAATGCTTTTTTTCTAATTTTTCTTCATACGTTAATTGACTATTAGTTATATATTTTTTAAGGGAACCTGCAGATGCTACCTTCGGGTGCAGACAGGGTAAAAAAACTACGCTTCAGTATAATAGCCCGCAAACAACACAAGAGAGGTAAACCGCCAAGCCTGTGCGACGAGCTAGAGCGAGAAAGAATGCAGGAGGTTTGAACTTGAGACTCCCTATTTGTGAGATACCCGCTCAACCAACCCAGCCACCCTTGCAGGTAGTTACTTGCTTAATTAATCATCCGAATATAGGTAAAATATAACGAGAATCACACGAAGTAAAGAACACTAAATTAATGAAGGCAATAGGATACGAGGAAAGCAGTAGCGTTCACAGAAACTACCAAAACGCATCTCATGGTTTGAGTTGAGTGTAAACCCACAAAGTGTTTATGGAAGTTAACCATTAAAAGAAAGATAGACCGTTGTGCATTGTTTTCATTACTTTCCTTGCAAGAGACAGCATTGGGCAGTACAGCAAATAGGATTTACATCCAGTATACTTCACAAGACCAGAATTCATAATATTTGGCAAAGCCATAGTAAAGTATCAAGTACCTCTGCCACACAAATTTGTCACAATAACTGATGAGAATCACTTCTTTTGCTTGCCTTCTTAATCATCTTTTAATAATATTTCTACAACATAAAGTTTGCCCATCCATTGGATGTCAACAAGATTAATATCTTCACAGTTGTGAATCCTAGGAGAGTGTTACTGTTGGGCACAGAGTTTTAGCAAGTGATCTAATTAATGCACCATAATGTCAAAATTATCAGTTTTCCTAATGCGTATCTACTTTTAACGGGCTTAAAGCAAACATTAGAATTCATGGGATCAATCTCAGATCTCTTTGATGTTCTAGATTACACATAGAAAACTTTTTAGATGTTCTTATTGTAATCACTTTACGTATGGCTGACTGCTTGTGTAGGCATCTTATAATACTGTCTTACCATTCTCAGAAAATATGTTAGTTCTCTTGATTCTTAAATGAATAGTAAATGGTGAAGGGTCAAGTAGCAGGGAAACACAAACAAGAGAAACGATTGCCATCTCCAAAATGCAGAAAGAGTACGGAAAGACATTAAATAGGAATAACAAATCTTTTGAAGTAAACAAACTACAAACCTCAGCCATTTGCTTTTGACCACACAGGACTGCTCCAGTGGATTGAGGAGTAAAAATGTTTTTTGCTCGGGAAAATGCTGCCTGCAAAAGCAGATGGTAAAGCAAATATTATCGCTGAGTAACAGATAAAACCAAAATAAGATGATTAGAGGATACAAATGTAAAAATAATCATTACCTGAACATAGCCACGTTCGCCTTTCCAAGCATTATCGGGCTGAGACAACACTGGCACAACCTTAACTCCAGAGGATGCCCAGTTTTCAAACCTATCCTATAAAAGTTAAAGGACACAGAAATAAGACAATAGATACAAAGTTTACCTTTTATTTCTGCCACAATGAAGACAGAAACTGTCTGCATGCTGCAAGCAAACAACAAACCTGGTATCCCATTCTCTTCAAATTCCGTGCGCCATAATATAGCCGAACATCAGATCTCTCATCGGCACCAAATCCTGCCTCGATCAGGGATCTAATTGGGCTGCCAAAATAAATTCAAGATAAAGGAGTGAACGAAAAAGAAAAACTAAAAACTACTGTAAAACAAAGAGAAACATGAAACTAAACATATTCTCCATCCTTTCACTATACAAATATTGATATGAAAGTAATGAAACTGCGTTATGCAAAATTCAACCATTTTACATTTGGAGAAATAGGCCTGCGGCTATGTACCATATCAACTCTACTACCCAAAACATCCATCTATTGAAGATTGCATTTTAAGCCTTGGCTGAATTTCAGCTTCATAGAATCAGCTAAATACTCACAAGATCACTTTCAAATGATGATTAATGATTGGTAGCTAAAAGATAAAAGCACCCATCTAACCAGCGTACTGAAGCTAATTACAAAACAACTTTGAGAAAAAACTACCACCCACAGCTGATTTAAAGTCGACACAGTATCTCACACCTCTAAGCTCAAGAAACATGCAAAGGCATCTAGCAACTACGGTACAAGTTGAGTAGCAAACATATTAACGACAGGCTTAGCTCGTAGATTTTTCACGTAGTTCTCCTACAACACAAGCTCATTTACTACTATAAAATATTTAACCATATAATCTCAACAACCACAAGAGGTTCTTACAGAAATAAACTATCCCATAAATCATTCATCTCAATTTAAACGCACTCTGACATATATTAGCTTATCCTGGACCAATCTATCAAATAATCTCATAGACTGAACACCAAACTAAAAGACTCCTACTTTACACTCTAGAACAAATGGGATTACAGAGTAGCACATCATATAGAAAAAAAATGTAATGACCTGAGTCATTAGCTAAAGGAGAATCGAGTAACACCTAGCTAAACGACTGAGTTTGGTCCGTAATTAGCAAAGACAATCAATGATAATCAAAAGTTAGTTATACACGTGTAAGAAACAAATTGAAGGAAGGGTCGACATTGTTTGCAGATTCACTATCAAAGGTCAAATTGTGGGTGTGGAGCCATTGAAAAATCTGGTATTGTTCTTCATGTTCTTTTCTATCCTCTTCTCTGAATTCTTCCTCTCTTCTTTCCCCTATCTTATTTTTCTCAATCTTATCAATTTCTTTTCTTCGATCAAGTGTGAGAGCTCATAATTCACTGAGATAAACCTGGTATTGTCTTCATTTCAGATATGCTGTTGGGAGTTAGCGCCTAGCTGAATTCAACTATTAGCGTGAGTTGCTGATTACTGTTTGTTACTGCTTTAAGCTAAATTCTGTATTAGTGAGCTTGTTAGATAACATTTACATTGTACTATTTTTTATAACCGTGGTGTCTAGGCCAACTTCGCGCACCTCAACTAAATCCACGGGATACCTGCCACCTCCCACCAAAAACAGATGCTAGATACTAGGTAACTCTGTCCACCAAGACTAGGACATATGGGAAGAATTACCTAGTGTTTTTCATCTCAGCTGGGATTTGAACCTAGTATTTCCATTGTTTGTGAACTGAGAATAATCGAAGAAATTGTTGAGCTAATAGATTGATTGTGGAGTTGTGGAGTTCAATTAATAATAGTTGTTCGATTAGTGTTCTTCATTTTCGATAACATTACAAACAATTACAAATATTATGTTCCCCATTTATGAAAACGCAATAGCAAGTCATTATTCCATTCTTTTTATAATCGTGGTGTCCAGGCCAGCTTACTGTAGCTCGACTAATTCCACGGGATACCTGCCACTAACCACCAGCAACAAATTCCATGGGATACCTGCCACTAACCACCAGCAACAAATACCAAATACCAGGTAACTCTATCTATCTAGAATATTATGTTCCAGATTAACGAAAAAGTTCGTTTTTTTAGTAATCATGGTGCCCAGCCCAGCTTAACACCTCGACTAATTCCAAGAGATACCAAGTAACTCTATCCACTAAGGCGTTAGGAATTTACCTAATTCCAGATCCGGTAGCGAAAATCACGACCGTCTGATACGTCTCCGCCGGAGAAATTTGATCCAAATCAAATCCATTCCCCATAACCTGACTCAATTCAACAGCATCACCTCTGTTCAATCCACAAAGCAGCTCCGCAGTTGATCCGGATACACTTTTCACTAGGAATTCAAATACACCTTTATTAACCGCAACTTTAGGCGGTGAAGCAATAGCTAAAAACGACGGTTTCTCAACGTTAGGAACACGGAGTTGGAGATATTGACCAGGTTTAGTGTACGAACTAGCTAATTCAGGGTAATCGGAAACGTCGATGCTGATGTGGAACAGCGATTCAGCTTCCGGAGATACGGAAATTAGAGGTGTTGTTGACCAGAGATTTGTGTCTTGCCGAACTGCGGCGGCGGAGATGGAGATACGACGGAAGGTGACGGCGGAGAGACGGCGCGGGATGTGGTGGAGTTTGAGGAGGTTCATGGAGGAAGGAGAGAGGAGGGATAAGGTGTGGGAGGGTGCATAGGAAGTATGGTGAGGGAGAGTGGGAATAGGAAAGAGAGAAAAGGTTGACATTTTCAATTTATGTGTTGTTTACAAAGAAGAAAGGTGTGAAGGAGCCGCCGAGAAGAGTGGAGAAGTAATAGAAAAACGCCATTGTGGTGGTGGGGTGGGGGTGGGGGGGGCGGGGGAGGGAGAGATTTTTAGCCACTGGATTCTTTAACATGATAAATTGTTAAAAGAGATGCGGGAACGAAAGCTGATATGGTTTGGACATGTGGGAAGAAGGGACGCGGATGTCCCAATATGTAGGTGTGAGAGATTAGCGTTGGATGACTTCAGGAGGAGTTGAGGTAGGTCAAAGAATTACTAAAGGGAGGTGATCAGACATGACATGGAGCAGCTACAGCTTACTGAGGACATGACCCTAAATAGAATGGTGTGGAGGTCGTGGATAAGGGTAGAAGGCTAGCGGGAGGATGTGGGTTGTAGCAAGCCACCAGGAGAGATCTTGTATAGCCGGGTTAGTAACCTTAGGTTTGTGTCTATAGGTGTCTATGGCGGCGAGTATGTGTTCCTTATACGTTGGTGTCCCTTTCATATTTTCTTAGTTGTTATCTGCTTATTTTGTGTTATCGTATCTCTTGTATTTTTGTATTGCTTTGATTTACTTTTTATTATTTCTTACGCCTTTTTTGTTATGTAATTCATCTCCTTGTCGCCTATTCTTTATCTGGTCTATCGGAAACAGCTTCTCTACTTCTTCGAAGGTAGCGGTATAAACTGCGTAGATCTTACCCTCCTCAGACCCTACTTTGTGGGAATATGCTGATTTTTTTGTTGTTGTTAAAACATGATAAATTGTTATTTTTTGAATATTGAAAATTATTTCAAAAAAAAAAGAAGAGAAAAGGGTAAAAAATAACTCTTTTATTTAGCAAAATGTCTAGTATGGAAGTGCAAAAAGTTGGCAAAAATAGAAGTATTGCAGAAGAAGTATTGAGAGAAATAATTAGGTAAGACATAATTCTTTCTTATGCTTAGAACATAGATTAGAACAAAGATTTGGTAAGTAATCAGAAGTTCTCATAATTTATTGTCCTCTTAGACCTTAGTCTTAGTAGATTTTGACATGCTTTCAAACTACTTTTTCATGTTTTCTTTGAGCGAAGAGTTTACTGGAAACTTATTTACCTCTTAAGGTAATTATAACATTACATACACACTTGCTTGGAGCCTTGGACTAAGGAATCCAGCCTCCAACGCGACTATGACTAAATAGAAGGCAACATAAAATTATGGTCAAAACACCTCTAGTTAGCAGTTGGTTTCGATCTTGGTAGGCTACCCATAAGACGCGAATTCTCAGTCCAGTCAATTGAGCGCGCATAGTCTGCATCTACCAAATGAAAGTCCTCAGAATGGTCAACAGAAGTGTTATTTCGCTCTTTACTGATCGACATGAACCAATGTGTTATGACAACTTCAACAACTTGCGTTCGCTGGTGCATATTACGGTAGGCAAGACTCAAATCAAGAAAGTATTCCAGACAAAAGTGATGCAAAGACAGCCAGCCCCTCATAATTAGGGAATTCAAAGTAACATATACAAGTTTGCCGTTTTACCCCCTTTATTATGTGACATAACAGAGCGTCAAGGGTGGGTGTTTGGCAAGTAAGCCTTAGCTCCATGTCTTCCCTATCACAATTCCGGATTGCATATAAAAAACAAATACCAGAAAATCTTGGACCCCTTGGTCCACCCAGTAAAAAATACAAAGTCACAGAAACTTAAATTATTTCTGTAGTTATCGATGAAGTAAATGAAAGAAAGTCACTGAAGTTCATAATCTAAGCTGCAGCTTCCTTGGCAATCTTCTCTGCCTTGGCAATGACCTCCTCGATTCCACCAACCATATAGAATGATTGTTCTGAAAGGTCATCATATTTCCCATCCAAGACGCCCTGCAAAAATCAATTACAAAAAAAGAAATAATCAGCAAACTGAGTCACTCACTAAATAGGCACAACATAGCAGGAAGTTATTGTCTCATATAAACTTTCACCGAATGCAGGCTGAGAATTAATAGGGAAGAAGAGGAGAGACTTGAAATCACAACAATAAGCATTGATCTGATAAAAAATCAGGTGGACAAGGCAATTGGAGTAGCGGCGTAAAACCAAAAGGTATGGTCAAAGAAAATTTGTTTCCATGGTAGATATGCAAATTCTTTTTGTTGAGTTCTAACTTCGAATCAACCATAATATCTTACAAAAAGATCCCAAATTGAGATTCATTACCTGGAAACTGTTAATGCTCTCCTTCAAGTCAACATATTTCCCAGGAGCACCGGTGAAAACTTCGGCAACATGGAAAGGCTGACTAAGGAATCTCTGGATCTTACGTGCACGAGCAACAGTCATCTTATCGTCTTCACTAAGCTCATCCATACCCAAAATGGCAATAATATCTTGAAGATTCTTGTAGTTTTGAAGAACCTTTTGTACTCCACGAGCAGTATTGTAATGTTCTTCTCCCAAAATGTGAGGCGAGAGCATACGAGATGTAGAATCAAGAGGGTCAACAGCAGGATAAATACCAAGCTCAGAAATCTGTTATCCAAAATACATGGGAAGTCAGAAACTTTTAACTGAACTTTGCTAGGGGTGAAAATAAAGTTATAGTGCAAGTTAAGATATGGCATCATACTTGACGGGACAACACAGTAGTGGCATCCAAGTGAGCAAAGGTAGTTGCAGGGGCAGGATCTGTCAAGTCATCAGCAGGCACATAGATAGCCTGGACAGATGTAATAGAGCCTTTCTTTGTTGTAGTGATACGCTCTTGAAGACCTCCAAGATCGGTAGCCAAAGTTGGTTGATAACCGACAGCAGATGGGATACGACCAAGCAAAGCAGAGACCTCTGAGTTAGCCTGTTATGATACAAAAGCAACTTGATTAGCAAGGGTGGAATTATATAAAAATAAGAAAACTTCAGCAATCATAGGCAAGACAACCTGGGTAAATCTGAAAATGTTGTCAATAAAGAGAAGCACATCCTGCCCCTCAGCATCTCTGAAGTGCTCAGCCACAGTCAATCCTGTAAGGCCAACACGGGCACGAGCACCAGGGGGCTCATTCATTTGACCATATACAAGAGCGCACTTGCTTTCACTCTAATCAAGCCAACGAGATAATTTGTCAACAACATGAGATAACACTGTGGACTAAAGGGATATAGCAATTAATTCTGATTATATAGGAACTTACTTGCTTATCACCAAGCTTAATAACACCACTCTCAATCATTTCCCTGTACAAATCATTGCCCTCACGAGTGCGTTCACCAACACCAGCGAAGACAGAGAAACCACCTGAAAAAGAATCAAGCCTCATTCAGATAAGATTCACTCTGACTTATATTTGAACTAATAAAGAAGAAAAACTCAGAAGCAGCACAAACCATGTGCCTTTGCAACATTGTTAATCAGTTCCATAATAAGCACGGTCTTCCCCACGCCAGCACCACCAAAAAGCCCAATCTTTCCTCCCCTTTGGTAAGGGGCAAGAAGATCAACAACCTGATCAGAAGTCAAGAAGCCATAATTTAATTGGCATTGTCATAATCTCGAATAGAGGTTGCACTTCAGGAACCAATAAGCTCAAAAATGGAGATACATATGAGAACATTGAACAAAATTCTTTTAATCAGCATACCTTGATACCAGTAACGAGAATTTGTTGTTCAGTTGCCTGCTCAACAAAGGCAGGAGCTTCACGATGAATTGGCAAAAAGTGATCGGTTTCTGCAACAATTTTGAGACAAGGATGCAACTTTGAGAACTGTTCACATAGAACAAATAAAACAAGGGATAAAGCATTCAGGACTTACTAATGTCGCCTTTCTCGTCAATAGGCTCTCCAATGACATTCATAATACGACCAAGCGTGGACCTACCAACAGGGACCTGCCATCACAAGGAACCCATCATTTCTGCGCAAAATAGTAGTAAGTGAATCGCAAATGAATCTACAACCCACATTTCCACTAACAGCAGGATAACAACTGAGACTAAAAATAAACTACTGTCCCTCAACCCAAATTAGTTGGCTCAGCTATACAAATTCTAAAATATCCATTTGTACATGTTACAGTCCACTACTCAATATTTTTTCATTTAGGGAGAAAACAGAGGAAAGACGAAAAAGATTTAAGACTGAGCTCACAAATAAGTAAGAAACGGGAATGACAAATAAGTAAGAAAAAACTATGTTCCCCGGATGAGGAAGGGGGCAAACAAAACAATTTTTGGAGAACATATATGTTAAGAGGAAAACACGAGTTGCAGAGCAGGAGTTTTTTAAAATCCAAGTGAAAAAATAAGGAGAATGATTAAATTTCACATATACAAACAATATGAATTTCTCTCGAGCATCAATTGAAGCAATGAACAATATCTAATTTTCATTTGATTTTGAATAAACACAAGTAGCTCCACAAACCAATAGAGGCCCATTTAGAGCACCAAAGACACTCCTTACAATGAAAAACTACAGCTTTAACGAGGAACTAAGTTGCTCGGACTCGGGTGCAGGTATCCGAGACGGGTGCGGATTCGTCAAGATATAAATTTTAGGACTCGGGAGTGCGAATCCGAGAGTGGATATGGGTGCGGGGATTCGGCTTAAAAAAATTAAATACTATAAATATAGAGTTATAGTAATTTATTTTCCTTGACCCACAGGGATTTGAATTTATTTTTATTTACTTTACTATTTTTAGTTACTTTTTTCATTGATTTCACTTTTCAATTAGAAATAGTATTCGTATTAGAAATTTTTTCCAAAATTAAAACTGACGTTTATTTACCAAAAAATAAGTATAATTTTTAAACAAAGTAGGTTTACTGACCGACACTTGTATACACGTGTTTTTATTTTTCATTAAGAGGTATATATGTGGTTAATATTAAATGTTATTAACACCATAATATTAAATGTTATTACCACCACAAACAAATCACTTTGAAAAGAAAAAACGTCACTGTTTAACGCCGACGACAACTGACAACTGACGACGAATGACCGTAGATAACTGCTCGATGTTTCCCGGCGACGATGATTTCAGGCGACGGCGACGGCCATCGATAACAATGTCTCCGTTCCGATGGTTGTTGGTCGAGATTTTTTCAGGCAAGTCGCCGGTTAATTTCGATGCTTCCCTCGAATTTATTATTCAGTTTGGTCAACGTCTCCGAAATCATTTGACCGAATCGGAGACGGCGGAAGCACCCGTCCCCGCCCCAGTCTCGTGTCGAGACGGGTTCGGCAGAAAAACAGCCTGAGTCCGAGCAACATAGATGAAGAAAGCCAACATTTTTCCACACATGAGAATCCAAACTACCACAATCAAACTTATGTACTACATTCAAGAGCAAAGAAATGTACTTAAGCAAAACCTATATGCCATTGACCCTGCTCTAGCTACATATTTCCAGCTCCAAAAGACTGCAACTTTAAATGAAAATAATGGCGCTACAATTAATCTACCAAACCAGATACCTAGATCAACAAAACATTTCAACCAATTTCGCTAATTCAGCATAATAAAACACACAGTTCTCGTCGAATTATCAAATAAAAATCATTTTCTATCCACCACATAACATAGATCACTCTCACATTTCAAAAACTCCTGAATTCCAAAGCTATATTAAACCAGTAAACTAGAAGATCTTATGAACGTAATAGACTCTCCAATCCGCTGCTACGAGCTAATTGTACCACGAGGATTCAAATCCCTCTCATTCCATTAATAACTAGATATTTTTGTTCAAATTTCGAAATCATTTGTTATTATTCTCAGCTAAATGTGTGGAATAAACAGGTTTAGATTACTCACAGTGATAGGAGATCCAGTATTAAGTACGCGTTGACCACGTACAAGTCCTTCAGTACCATCCATAGCAATAGTCCTAACCATATTCTCACCCAAATGCTGAGCAACTTCAAGAACAAGCCGAATCTGGTTATCCAAAACCTCAAGCGCCGTAAGGATCGGCGGCAAACCTTCATCAAATCTCACATCAACAACCGCACCAATCACCTGACACACTTTCCCGATCGCACCAGCTCCAGTAAACTCATCGGTAATCTTCCCACTCGGCTCATTTCCCGATGCTTTCGGCGTCTCCGGAGAAGACTTCTCAGCTGGAGCAGCTGAGGTAGCGTACTTAACAGCACGGTTAATGAGGAATCCTGTCGGAGAGGCGCGTGAAGCGCGTGAGGTGGATTTGGGAATGGAGTTCGCTAACGGAGATCGGGAAATGGAGCCGCCGCGGGAGGCGGTGGAGCGGAGGAAAGAGGCGAGTAGCCTCCGGGAAGCCATGGCGGAGGAGGAGTTAGGGTTTGGTCTATAGAGAGAGAAAGAGGTGAGGTGTTGTTTAGAGAGAGAAAGAGAAAGTGCTAGGGTTAGTGAAAATGAGCAGTGGAGTCTTTTATATGCAGAGGGGATGGCTAGCTGTAATGTGGGTGAATATTGACCTCTTCACTCTATTGTTGGTAGTTCTGAACATAAAATGATTAATACTACTAGTAATTTTTTTCTAACATCTTAATATGCATAATTTATTTATTTTTAAATATAATGTTTAAAATAGAAAATAATTAATACTGCAAAGAATATGAATTTATATGAATCAATTTTAATATATATATATATATATAGTAATAGTGGTGGCGATGGCTGGTGACAGTGGCTAGTAATAATAATGGTCAAGGTGGTTGGTGTTGCAGTAATTGATGTGATGGTGCCGGTTAATAATGATGGTGGTGTTGACAATGATGGCTGAAGAATGTGTGGTGGTGGTATTTGCGGCAATAATAGTTGTGATGATAGAGACGATTGATAATAGAGATTGACGACAATGGTGGTAGTGGTTGATGGCAATGACGCCTGTTATGCTGTTGACAATGGATATAATCATATTAATAGAGGTTATATGTATAGTAACGACTAACAATAGTAATTAAAAGAAGTGGTGGTTTTTATGGCAGAAGTGGTGGTTGACGACGATGGTTGTGATGCAGGAGAAGAACTATATGCATTTTGGTGGTGCTCCGCACAAATTAAACCTAACATAAATTAGGTATAATTATATAAGAATTGGTTAGGAGTCAAAAGAATACCCTCAAAGCCAAGAAGGTAATTGTGTTTTTTTTTTTTTTATTTCGAGCAAAACCTTAAAGTTTTTGGCATAAATGTGTTCGAACCTTCCTAAGATACCCACGACCTCTCAATTCTAAATCCACCATTGTTGTGATGAAAGGGATGATTGGTGATGATGGTTGGTTGTTTTGGATATAATGATGGTAAAAATTATGCACACACATAAAAAGAAAAGGTGATATTTCAATTTATAAGATAGTGGTAGACTTAAGAAGCACTGGTTGAGGTGACAAGGCAAGATATTGCACATCTTTAACTCACTGGGGACATGACCCTCGATAAAATTGAGTGTGGGGTCGAGGATTAGGATAGAAAGTTAGTTCGTAGTCGGACATTTTTCTTTCCATTACTATAATTTATTACTATTATTCTTCTCTTCCCCTTACTTTAGTTTTATATTACCTGTTGTTTCGCCTCGGTATATGTTGTTTCTATTTGTTGTTATTGCCTCCTTTTTCACTATTTGATCAACTGATCGTCTTTCAGAAACAACATCTCTGTCTTGCCAAAGGCAGAGATAAAATTTACATACATTTTATGTATACAGTTAAAATAGACAGAACATGTGGCCGTATTGGAGCATGACACATGAAGACTCTTGTTTGAGTTGACCGAAGGCGACGGGTGGACGAACATCCTGCAATAAAGAATGTTCTCCTACTTACAAGCACCGACTCCTATTGGTGCGATCAACCACGAAAAGTCAATAATAAAGAATATGTGCTCCTCGCTCCTACTATGGTTCGATACGATATGGTTTGATTGGTCCAGCCTTTAGAAACTAACCATCTTCTCTTCCCGTCGTTTGTTCTCCTTCTTTTTGATCTTATTCCTCCTAATATTATTACACCATATGCCCGCGATACAATTCACTTCGCAAGGATATAACCAGACCAAGCTCGAACATTAGTGTAATTTAACTTGTTATAGCAGGTTACTTCACACTTTTGGGATCTTGATTCTCAAAGTTGAGTTTTAGTTATTTTTCTGCAGTATATTTCCCAGTACTATGACAAACAGTAGTAGAGCCACATGTATCCCTTGGATTGTTTTCGTATGTTTACTTTTTCATATTTTGGACCTCTTGATAACAATCTTAGCTCCGCTACTGATGACGAAGAGTTGTCATCGCCACTTGATACATAGCTGCAGCAGTGTAATACTATACTGATACATAGCTGCAGCAGTGTAATACTATACTCTTTTGTTCCCACAAACTGAGTTTGCCAAACAGGATATAGGCCTTGATGACATAAAATCGAACCTTCTGGCTTTAAGGCAGTTGTATGATCTTTTGCGTAATGAAAGAGGTGGTCTTTCAAACTTGAATGCTGATGGTGTAAGTTTCTCTTTGTGTGCGCTCACATGGTCGTACTTGTTAGTCGTTGGAGAGTTTATTTTTGGCGCAATGCTGCTAATGGTAGGAGCCGGGAGGTAAGAGTAGGACGGAGATCAAGAATTTAAGTTTCCACTTTCTACCATTGCTTTGTGGACTTCAATGTCCTGGTTTCCGGTTTAGAATGGCCTTTCTCATTTTGGGGAAGTGAGGGTTCATATAGTCGATTTGCTAATATTTCTCGGGATATCCAACAAGAAGCATCGCGATCAGGAAGCACAGAAAGTACAAAGCCGAAAGAAGTTCTTAATCTCAGTTGCATAACAAGTGCTGCTGAAACTGTCGCGCCCTCCTTATCGGACAGACCAACTAGTGATCTTACACAACCCGTGCACAACTTTTCTGGTCTGCTAAGATCATAACCTGATCAGAACAGTGATCATTTCTCAACCGATGATGTCAGTAAACAACTCGAATTACACATTTCAGCTTTGCAGATGCCAGATGGATGGTGACAACCTTATTCTTGCTGATACACATACAGCTGATGGACTTCATACCGGTAGCTAAGTTATACCACAAGCAGACTTAGCTAGTCCCAATCAAGAAGATAGAGGAATCTATCGCGGATGATGAAATTGATCAGATCGTTGCAGTTCTAGACGACTCAATACAGCTATAGATTACTCAATACAGTCAAGAACCTCAAGACCAGAGGCATACTAGCAGCTCAATCGCCAAAGCCTGTCGAGTCAAGTAATTGTCGGTCAAATCAGTTGAGACAACAAAATATAGTACCAGTAAACATTTTCTCTCGCTGAAGTACGTGATATTTCTGCAGAGCTAGACTTAGTTGATGAGCGTCTGCAGCAGATACAGAGAGTAGACACAAGTAATGATCAGTACATCTGTTCCATTGTTGATCAATTTGAGTCGTCGAGTAAATTAATGAATCAAAATTGTTGTACTTCAAGGTAGAATTCCCATGACAAACAGTTACCCTTTCCAAAACCAAATGCCTTCAAACGAGAAAACAGGCCGGCTAGGGAAAATGAATGCAGCCAGGCAGACTTTACCCTTCACAGACTCCACTTTGTGGGATTATACTAGGTATGTTGTTGTTGATATTTTAGTTTGCTTGAAGAGATATATCGTGTTAGACGCAAAATACTGGTGGGAGGTAGATGTATTCGGTGAATTACTCGAGGTGCACAAGATGGCCGTTATAGAAAACATATTTATGTTTTTAATAAAATGAACCTAGTGTTTCGGCAAAATATATATAGGTTACAACCTAGTAACATGACGTACCACAGACATCGCGCCAAGCATTGGAAAACGCCTGTCACACCACGATTTCTTGACTTGTACAAAATGAAGAGGACACCTAACATTATAATATAGTAGTACACTACAGTTCTGACATGACATTACAATCTCTGCATAACTTGTGTGCCGACCAGACGACCCCTCATAGGAGTAATAGGCGTGTCATAGACATCGCTCCAAGCATTGGAAAAGGCGTGTCACGCCACGATTTCTTGACTTGTACAAAGTGAAGAGGACACCTAACATAACATTATAATATTAGTACATTACAGTTCTGACATAACACTACAACCTCTGCATAATGTGTGTCGACCAGACACCCCTCATAGGAGTAACATGACTTGTCATAGACATCGCGCCAAGCATTGGAAAACGCGCATCACGCCACGATTTCTTGACTTGTACAAAATGAAGAGGACACCTAATATTATGATATAGTACACTACAGTTCTGACATAACATTACAGTCTCTGCATAACTTGTGTGTCGACCAAATGAATCGTCATAGTAGTGGCTTGTACAAAATGAAGAGGACACCTAACATTATAATATAGTACATTACAGTTCTGACGTAAAATTACAACCTCTGCATAACTTGTGCGCCGACCAGACGGCCCCTCATAGGAGTAACATGACGTGTCATCGACATCGCGCCAAGCATTGGAAAATGCGTGCCACGCCACGATTTCTTGACTTGTACAAGATGAAGAGGACACCTAACATTATAATATACACATTACAGTTCTGACATAACATTACAATCTCTACATAATTTGTATGTCGGCCAGAAACATGACGTGTCATAGACATCGCACCAAGCATTGGAAAACGTGCATCACGCCACAATTTCTTGACTTGTACAAAATGGAGAGGACACCTAACATTATAATATAGTACATTAAAGTTCTGACATAACATTACAATCTCTGCATAACTTGTGTGTCGACCAGATGAATCCTCATAGGAGTAATACGACGTGTCATAGACATCGCGCCAAGCATTGCAAAACGCGTGTCATGCCACGATTTCTTGACTTGTACAAAATGAAGAGGACACCTAAAATTATAATCTAGTACATTACAGTTCTGACATAACATTACAACCTCTGCATAACTTGTATGTCAACCAGACAAACCCTCGTAGGAGTAATAGGACGTGTTATAGACATCGCTCCTAGCGTTGGAAAACGCGTGCCATGCCACGATTTCTTGACTTGTACAAAATGAAGAGGACACCTAAGAAGCCAACACAAAAACCAGGAACAATTCCTGCATAGAACCACTTATGTTCATCATCATCTTGATGATCACCTTGAGGAATTTGTTCACTTGCATTTGATGATCCATTGCCATTGCAACTTTTCTTAATCAACTTTCCACAAAGTCTAGGATTACCAACATAAAATGATTTATCATCCAAAGATTGAAGCTGATTTCCAGTAGGAATCGGACCAGAAAAATCGTTATACGACAAGTTCATGTAGCTCAAATAGTTCAAAGAAGCCAGACTTTGAGGAATTGAACCAGAAAGTTTGTTATGTGACAAATCAAGTGACTCCAATTTCTTCAAATCACCAATCTTTTTTGGTATGCTCCCATTGAGATTATTCCTAGACAAGTTCAAATATTGTAAATCAACCAATTTTGTTAACTCATTAGGTATCCTTCCAACAAATTTATTATCAGAAAGATCCAAAATTCTAAGTAACAAAATTTGTTCACCAACATACTCAAGTGCTATTCCTTTCATGAAACTTTCAACTCTTTGTCCAAATACTTCACCCGGTCCATACATAGCACCGGAATTCATACACGAAAAGTTGCTAAAACAACGCGGAATAGTTCCATACAAGTTGTTACCGGCAAGATTTGGCCAGCATAGAGATGAGATTTGACATAGTTCTAATGGGATAACACCGTAAAATTGATTCGAGTTTAGCCTCAGGAGCTCCAAACTTTGCAACTTTTCGCCGATCCACGTAGGAAAAACATCCTTCAATTTGTTTTTTCCTAAGTCTAGTCTTTGTAAAGATGTCAAATTTCGCAAAGAAGAAGGGATTTTACCTTGTAAGTAGTTCTTCTGTAGATGCAAAAACCGTATCTGCAAATCACCTAAAGAACTTGGGATTTCACCTTCAAGACTATTATCGGCAAGATTCAATGATCTCAATTCTTCCAAGTTACTCAAACATGAAGGGATTCGTCCGGATAACAGATTCTTCAAAAGTTGAGCGTCGCACAAAATGCTTATACCACCGACTAATTTGTTAACCGAAATATCCAGAGTTGTCATGAACAAGGCTACTTTGCTCAACCAATTTGGGATCGATCTCAAGACTTGACTGTTTTCGTAGCCATTGAGGAAAACGAGGAACAAATTTTACCAATGCCATCCCAGTCTCCTTGACTCGAAAAGGTGGATACCAATTGGAAGAAATATTCAGGATCAAGTTTTCGGACAAGTACAACTTCTTCAACTTGTTGAGTTTTGCAAAGTGGAGTTCAGAAACTATACCGGTGAACAAGTTCTTCGAGATATCTAGCTCTTCAAGATTCGATAACTGTCCTATACTCGACCTCAAATTCTACAGCCTGCCTATTGAATACGGAATTTCACCATGTAACAAGCTATTAGTACTCTCAATTACTTCAAGATTCTCGTGCATCGAATTTTGTATTTCCCATGTATAACTCCTTCAAAGGATTCTCAATACAACTCGATACATCTGTTATAAAACTCGGAAGCAGGCCACTGATTTCATTATCTGACAAATCAAGCACACTCAATCGACAAAAAATGCTCGCTAAGTCCTCAGGAACCGGTCCTTTTAACTCATTCTAGCTCAACTTCAGTACAGAAAGCAAAGTCAAATTTCCAACCGGTCCTTTTAGCGTGTGGGTAACTCCTTTTGGTGGAAAAAGTTGGCATGCATTTAAACTTTATTTAATCACGAAATTTTAGAAATAACAAAAGGTTTGGTCATTTAAATTATTTTTTGTTTAAAAATATGTTACTGTTATTTTTAAATAATTTGGATCAATAAAGATAAAAGTGAAATGTATCGTTAAAAAATTAACAAATAAAAAAATACCATCTTTTTTGGACGAATAAAAAAAATAACGAAACATAAAATGAAACGGAAAGAGTAGTATTTATTTAACTGTGACACTGGACTATGGCCAGGACTCAACCATCAGAGATTAAAATAAACGCATACGAGAATAACAACAACGGCT
Source organism: Capsicum baccatum var. pendulum (assembly GCA_030864225.1). Lineage (NCBI taxonomy): Eukaryota > Viridiplantae > Streptophyta > Magnoliopsida > Solanales > Solanaceae > Capsicum > Capsicum baccatum. Next base: position 281,960,274 of record CM061560.1, read on the forward strand.
AAAACACAGACAAAGCCAACTACGAATCGCAAATAAATCACATTTACATTATCCAGCCTATCCAGAAGTGGTTGCACATTCAAATTTATGTTCCCCTGTGCATTTTGATGCAGCACTTGATCTTCCCATTCAAAGTTTATGTGTATCCTTGTTACTATTTGATTTCTTGGCACATTGTGAGCAACACAAGTGATGAAGAAGAATGCCATAGTGATGAAGAAGAACGCCATAGTTGGTAGTACTATTTGATTTCTTGGCACATTGTGAGCAACACAAGTAATGAAGAAGAATGCCATAGTGATGAAGAAGAACGCCATAGTTGGTATTACTATTTGATTTCTTGGCACATTGTGAGCAACACAAGTGATGAAGAAGAATGTCATAGTGATGAAGAAGAACGCCATAGTTGGTATTACTATTTGATTTTGTCACGCCCCAAAATCCCATCGGGCCGGACTGGCACCCGAAGCCGAGAAGGCTCGGGAGAACCCGTTCAAATACCTGTACTTTCACTTACATGTCACCAAAAATTTGGACAGCACTTCGTTGCATATAGAAGGGTCTAATTACCTGTATCAGCACAACACGCACAAATATATATATATATATATAGAACACTTGGCCGTCGGGGCCACCACATATACAAATATAACATCACTATATAAACTTCCATGACTTTACCCTTCCTTATGTCTACAAAGCCTCTAGAATATACATGACATAACTAGGGTCGGGACAAACCCCCGCCCACACATGACTCCTGTACAATAACAAAACATAAGGAACCGACTCGGAAAGCTCCGAAGCAAACTGGAGCTCACCAACAATAGCTGTATGACCTAGCTCCTATCTATGCTGTGAATGAGCTGAAGCACCTGTGCCTGCAGCATGAAATGTAGGTCCCCCGTGGGGGACGTCAGTACGAAATATGTACTGAGTATGTAAAGCTATAAATAATCATATGTGATATAGGGGATCAAGAAAATCAAACGCAAGTGAATAAATCATAATAGAAGTGAACCACACTTCATAAACACTTTTAGGATCATGTACATTATCATTAATCTGAATTGGGTTCTTGAATTCAAACACATTTGTGGAACGGTATACATTCGTTCATTTCATTCTTTACAATTATCATTCGCCATTACCTCCTCCTCCCGAACCTCCAACCACCTAACAATAATCAATACTGTACCGTACTGTGACCATTAGGCTGCCCCTAGTACATATCAACTGGGATCGACCCATGCTAGGCTTATGCCCCTGGGATACCACCCACACGTATATCAAGTAACACATATAAGAGATCTTTCCAATAACTTAGTTCAAAAACTTTTGAGATTATTACATTAGTGTTCATGCCAATATAGTACCTTTGGAACAATGATACATCAATAGGAATCAAGTAATAGATCTTCTATACAATAACAATGTAATAAAGACTCATTGGTACATCAACAATGTGTTTCAGAATCATCAATATCACAACAATGAAATAGGAGCCTTTTGGTATATCAATGAAACATTTTTACACTTTATAGAATGGAAACAACTTCGTTGGTAATGTAGAACAATACATGTTTTTGGACAACCTTGGAATCTTACTTGATGGAACATTGGTGTTTTCATGCCAAAGAACATCGTTAGAGTATGCTTTACATACCTCGTTGTAGATTCGGATACCAATTCAACACAACTTCCCGCCTTTACAAATCACTTATCTACAATGAAATGTTTGGCATCTAGTATTAGCAACCCAACACCACAATTCTCTTCCATAATTCCATACAACCAATATTTGCAAAGCATTCCAAAAACCAACTTGAACAATAGGTTTATATGTATATATATATATAATCATCCTTTCAATACCATATCATCACACCAAATCCCTTCACAATTCAACATAATCCAACCATGCACAAGAATAATCCAACATTATTTCCCAATCATCTTTCAACAACAATCAAATAACATACTTCTTATGCTCACATGCATATATATATATATATACATATCCATATAAATAACACCAACATAATTTACATCCTTACCATAAAATGACCCTTTTGATTTCGAAGTCCTGTTGGCACAAATAAGGGGTGCTTCTCGAAGCCCTCGAGACGGTGAACACAACTACGAAATCAATTTGGACTTTCTACGCTTGAATCACAAGATAATTGGAGTTGAAATTAGGCTAGGGTTCCTTATTCTTCAATAATTGGATGATAAATTATGGATATGAGGCTAAGTATATGTATATAATGACCAATTTTCGTCCATGAGGTGATGGAAAATGACCATATTGCCCTTAAAATTTTAAGTAAATTCGAATCTGTCCATGGTGGACTGTTTTGGTAGGCTAAAGTAAATCGACCATAACTCTTTTCTCTGATATCGTATTTGGGTGAAATTGGTATCGTTGGATAGATAATTCAAAGGGATTTCATTTCATATAAAGTAGGCCACCCAGTTCGTCCTGTACAAGGAGTTATGATCGTTTGAAGTTGACCCTAAAAATCTGTTTTGAAAGGCTGAAGTAAAACGAGTATAACTCCTTACTCAGATGTTGGATTTGGATGAAACCAATTGCATTGGAAAGAAGACTCAAAGATATTTCTTTTGATAGGTCGTATCTCTCCCAGTTCATTATATTAAGGGAGTTATGATCGTTCAAAGTTGATCCAAAAAACTGGCAGGCCTCAGTAGTTTGTGTGCAGGAAATTTTCCTGCACATTTACTATTCACAATATCTCGACCACCGTTTTATAGTTTCGAACGTACTCGATTATATCCGAAACTTATCCGTTTTTGGAAATCTTTATATCGTTGGAAAGTTTATTCAATAACCTTCATATGGAACCATCGATGGGCAAATTCCGGTATAAATAAAGTCGATTCCTATACACATATACTAAAACTATATACTTGAAACCATCTCAAAATAATCAATACTCATACTTAAACTCATATATACCTAAATTATGATCAATACATATACTCCAACACATATAACCATGGCTAATGCACGTAATTAAGTATGGGGTGTTACAGATTTCTTGGCACAATGTGAGCAACACAAGTGATGAAGAAGAATGCCATAGTGATGAAGAAGAACGCCATAATTGGTATTACTATTTGATTTCTTGGCACATTGTGAGCAACACAAGTGATGAAGAACAATGCCATAGTGATGAATAAGAACGCCATAGTTGGTATTAATATTTGATTTCGTGGCACATTGTGAGAAACACAAATGATGAATAAGAATGCCATAGTGATGAAGAAGAACGCCATAGTTGGTATTACTATTTGATTTCTTGGCACATTGTGAGCAACACAAGTGATGAAGAAGAATGTCATAGCGATGAAGAAGAACGCCATAGTTGGTATTACAATTTGATTTGTTGGCACATTCTGAGCAACACAAGTGATGAAGAAGAATGCCATAGCGATGAAGAAGAACGCCATAGTTGGTATTACTATTTGATTCCTTGGCACATTGTGAGCAACACAAGTGATGAAGAAGAATGCCATAGCGATGAAGAAGAACGCCATAGTTGGTATTACTATTTGATTCCTTGGCACATTGTGAGCAACACAAGTGATGAAGAAGAATGCCATAGTGATGAAGAACAACGCCATAGTTGGTATTACTATTTGATTCCCTGGAACATTGTGAGCAACACAAGCGATGAAGAAGAATGCCATAGTGATGAAGAAGAACGCCATAGTTGGTATTACTATTTGACTTCTTGGCACATTGTGAGCAGCACAAGTGATGAGGAAGAATGCCATAGTGATGAAGAAGAACGCCATAGTTGGTATTACTATTTGATTTCTTGGCACATTGTGAGCAACACAAGTGATGAAGAAGAATGCCATAGTGATGAAGAGGAACGCCATAGTTGGTATTACTATTTTATTTCTTGGTACATTGTGAGCAACACAAGTGATGAAGAAGAATGCCATAGTGATGAAGAAGGACGCCATAGTTGGTAGAACTATTTGATTTCTTGGCACATTGTGAGCAACACAAGTGATGAAGAAAAATGCCTTAGTGATGAAGAAGAACGCCATAGTTGGTACTACTATTTGATTTCTTGGCACATTGTGAGCAACACAAGTGATGAAGAAGAATGCCATAGTGATGAAGAAGAACACCATAGTTAGTATTAGTATTTGATTTCTTGGCACATTGTGAGCAACACAAGTGATGAAGAAGAATGCCATAGTGATGAAGAAGAACGCCATAGTTGGTACTACTATTTGAATTCTTGGCACATTGTGAGCAACACAAGTGATAAAGAAGAATGACATAGTGGTGAAGAAGAACTCCATAGTTGGTATTACTGTATGATTTCTTGGCACATTGTGAGCAACACAAGCGATGAAGAAGAATACCATAGTGACGAAGAAGAACGCCATAGTTGGTATTACTATTTGATTTCTTGGTACATTGTGAGCAACACAAGTGATGAAGAAGAATGCCATAGTGATGAAGAAGAACGCCATAGTTGGTACTACTATTTGATTTCTTGGCACATTGTGAGCAACATAAGTGATGAAGAAGAATGCCTTAGTGATGAAGAAGAACGCCATAATTGGTACTACTATTTGATTTCTTGGCACATTGTGAGCAACACAAGTGATGAAGAAGAATGCCGTAGTGATGAAGAAGAACGCCATAGTAGGTATTACTATTTGATTTCTTGGCACATTGTGAGCAACACAAGTAATGAAGAAGAATGCCATAATGATGAAGAAGAACGCCATAATTGGTACAACTATTTGATTTCTTGGCACATTGTGTGCAACACAAGTGATGAAGAAGAATGCCGTAGTGATGAAGAAGAACGCCATAGTAGGTATTACTATTTGATTTCTTGGCACATTGTGAGCAACATAAATGATGAAGAAGAATGCCATAGTGATGAAGAAGAACGCCATAGTTGGTATTACTATTTGATTTCTTGTCACATTGTGAGCAACACAAGTGATGAAGAAGAATGCCATAGTGATGAAGAAGAATGCCATAGTTGGTATTACTATTTGATTTCTTGGCACATTGTGAGCAACACAAGTGATGAAGAAGAATGCCATAGTGATGAAGAAGAACGCCATAGTTGGTATTACTATTTGATTTCTTGGCACATTGTGAGCAGCACAAGTGACGAGGAAGAACGCCATAGTGATGAAGAGGAACGCCATAGTTGGTATTAATGTTTGATTTCTTTGTACATTGTGAGCAACACAAGTGATGAAGAAGAACGCCATAGTTGGTATTACTATTTGATTTATTGGCAGATTGTGAGCAACACAAGTGATGAAGAAGAATGCCATAGTAATGAAGAAGAACGCCATAGTTGGTATTACTATTTAATTTCTTGGCACATTGTGAGCAGCACAAGTGATGAGGAAGAATGCCTTAGTGATGAAGAAGAACGCCATAGTTGGTACTACTATTTGATTTCTTGGCACATTGTGAGCAACACAAGTGATGAAGAAGAATGCCATAGTGATGAAGAAGAACGCCATAGTTGGTATTACTATTTGCTTTCTTGGCACATTGTGAGCAACACAAGTGATGAAGAAGAATGACATAGTGGTGAAGACGAATGCCATAGTTGGTATTACTGTATGATTTCTTGGCACATTGTGAGCAACACAAGCGATGAAGAAGAATGCCATAGTGACGAAGAAGAACGCCATAGTTGGTATTACTATTTGATTTCTTGGCACATTGTGAGCAACACAAGTGATGAAGAAGAATGCCATAGTGATGAAGAAGAACGCCATAGTTGGTATTACTATTTGACTTCTTGGCACATTGTGAGCAACACAAGTGATGAAGAAGAATGTCATATGGATGAAGAAGAACGCCATAGTTGGTATTACTATTTGATTTCTTGGCACATTGTGAGCAACACAAGTGATGAAGAAGAATACCATAGTGATGAAGAGGAACGCCATAGTTGGTATTACTATTTGATTTCTTGGCACATTGTGAGCAACACAAGTGATTAAGAAGAATGCCATAGTGATGAAGAAGATCTCCATAGTTGGTATTACTGTTTGATTTCTTGGCACATTGTGAGCAACACAACTGATGAAGAAGAATGCCATAGTGATGAAGAAGAACGCCATAGTTGCTATTACTATTTGATTTCATGGAAAATTGTGAGCAACACAAGTGATGAGGAAGAACGCCACAGTGATGAAGAGGAACGCCATAGTTGGTATTACTATTTGATTTCTTGGCACATTGTGAGCAACACAAGTGATGAAGAAGAATGACATAGTGATGAAGAAGAACGCCATAGTTGGTATTACTGTATGATTTCTTGGCATATTGTGAGCAATACAAGTGATGAAGAAGAATGCCATATTGATAAAAAAGAACGCCATAGTTGGTATTACTATTTAATTTCTGGGCACATTGAGAGCAACACAAGTGATGATGAAGAATGCCATAGTGATGAAGAAGAACGCCATAGTTGGTATTACTATTTGACTTCTTGGCACATTGTGAGCAGCACAAGTGATGAGGAAGAATGCCATAGTGATGAAGAGGAACGCCATAGTTGGTATTACTATTTGATTTCTTGCCACATTGTGAGCAGCACAAGTGATGAGGAAGAATGCCATAGTGATGAAGAAGAACGCCATAGTTGGTATTACTATTTGATTTCTTGGCACATTGTGAGCAACACAAGTGATGAAGAAGAATGCCATAGTGATGAAGAGGAACGCCATAGTTGGTATTACTATTTGATTTCTTGGTTCATTGTGAGCAACACAAGTGATGAAGAAGAATGCCATAGTGATGAAGAAGAACGCCATAGTTGGTAGTACTGTTTGATTTCTTGGCACATTGTGAGCAACACAAGTGATGAAGAAGAATGCCATAGTGATGAAGAAGAACGCCATAGTTGCTATTACTTTTTGATTTCATGGAAAATTGTGAGAAACACAAGTGATGAGGAAGAACGACATAGTGATGAAGAGGAACGCCATAGTTGCTATTACTATTTGATTTCTTGGCACATTGTGAGCAACACAAGTAATAAAGAAGAATGACATAGTGATGAAGAAGAACTCCATAGTTGATATTACAATTTGATTTCTTGGCACATTGTGAGCAACACAAGTGATGAAGAAGAATGCCATAGTGATAAAGAAGAATGCCATAGTTGGTATTACTATTTGATTTCTTGTCACATTGTGAGCAACACAAGTGATGAAGAAGAATGTGATAGTGATGAATAAGAACGCCATAGTTGGTATTAATATTTGATTTCTTGGCACATTGTGAGAAACACAAGTGATGAATAAGAATGCCATAGTGATGAAGAAGAACGCCATAGTTGGTATTACTATTTGATTTCTTGGCACATTGTGAGCAACACAAGTGATGAAGAAGAATGCCATAGCGATGAAGAAGAACGCCATAGTTGGTATTAAAATTTGATTTGTTGGCACATTCTGAGCAACACAAGTGATGAAGAAGAATGCCATAGCGATGAAGAAGAACGCCATAGTTGGTATTACTATTTGATTCCTTGGCACATTGTGAGCAACACAAGTGATGAAGAAGAATGCCATAATGATGAAGTAGAACGCCATAGTTGGTATTACTATTTGAATCCTTGGCACATTGTGAGCAACACAAGTGATGAAGAAGAATGCCATAGTGATGAAGAACAACGCCATAGTTGGTATTACTATTTGATTCCCTGGCACATTGTGAGCAACACAAGCGATGAAGAAGAATGCCATAGTGATGAAGAAGAACGCCATAGTTGGTATTACTATTTGACTTCTTGGCACATTGTGAACAACACAAGTGATGAGGAAGAATGCCATAGTGATGAAGAAGAACGCCATAGTTGGTATTACTATTTGATTTCTTGGCACATTGTGAGCAACACAAGTGATGCAGAAGAATGCCATAGTGATGAAGAGGAACGCCATAGTTGGTATTACTATTTTATTTTTTGGTACATTGTGAACAACACAAGTGATGAAGAAGAATGCCATAGTGATGAAGAAGGACGCCATAGTTGGTAGTACTATTTGATTTCTTGGCACATTGTGAGCAACACAAGTGATGAAGAAAAATGCCTTAGTGATGAAGAAGAACGCCATAGTTGGTACTACTATTTCATTTCTTGGCACATTGTGAGCAACACAAGTGATGAAGAAGAATGCCATAGTGATGAAGAAGAACGCCATAGTTAGTATTAGTATTTGATTTCTTGGCACATTGTGAGCAACACAAGTGATGAAGAAGAATGCCATAGTGATGAAGAAGAACGCCATAGTTGGTACTACTATTTGAATTCTCGGCACATTGTGAGCAACACAAGTGATGAAGAAGAATGACGTAGTGGTGAAGAAGAACGCCATAGTTGGTATTACTGTATGATTTCTTGGCACATTGTGAGCAACACAAGCGATGAAGAAGAATGCCATAGTGACGAAGAAGAACGCCATAGTTGGTATTACTATTTGATTTCTTGGTACATTATGAGCAACACAAGTGATGAAGAAGAATGCCATAGTGATGAAGAAGAATGCCATAGTTGGTACTACTATTTGATTTCTTGGCACATTGTGAGCAACATAAGTGATGAAGAAGAATGCCTTAGTGATGAAGAAGAACGCCATAATTGGTACTACTATTTGATTTCTTGGCACATTGTGAGCATCACAAGTGATGAAGAAGAATGTCGTAGTGATGAAGAAGAACGCCATAGTAGGTATTACTATTTGATTTCTTGGCACATTATGAGCAACATAAGTGATGAATAAGAATGCCATAGTGATGAAGAAGAACGCCATAGTTGCTATTACTTTTTGATTTCATGGAAAATTGTGAGAAACACAAGTGATGAGGAAGAACGACATAGTGATGAAGAGGAACGCCAGAGTTGGTATTACTATTTGATTTCTTGGCACATTGTGAGCAACACAAGTAATAAAGAAGAATGACATAGTGATGAAGAAGAACGCCATAGTTGGTATTACAATTTGATTTCTTGGCACATTGTGAGCAACACAAGTGATGAAGAAGAATGCCATAGTGATAAAGAAGAATGCCATAGTTGGTATTACTATTTGATTTCTTGTCACATTGTGAGCAACACAAGTGATGAAGAAGAATGTGATAGTGATGAATAAGAATGCCATAGTTGGTATTAATATTTGATTTCTTGGCACATTGTGAGAAACACAAGTGATGAATAAGAATGCCATAGTGATGAAGAAGAACGCCATAGTTGGTATTACTATTTGATTTCTTGGCACATTGTGAGCAACACAAGTGATGAAGAAGAATGCCATAGCGATGAAGAAGAAAGCCATAGTTGGTATTAAAATTTGATTTGTTGGCACATTCTGAGCAACACAAGTGATGAAGAAGAATGCCATAGCGATGAAGAAGAACGCCATAGTTGGTATTACTATTTGATTCCTTGGCACATTGTGAGCAACACAAGTGATGAAGAAGAATGCCATAATGATGAAGTAAAACGCCATAGTTGGTATTACTATTTGAATCCTTGGCACATTGTGAGCAACACAAGTGATGAAGAAGAATGCCATAGTGATGAAGAACAACGCCATAGTTGGTATTACTATTTGATTCCCTGGCACATTGTGAGCAACACAAGCGATGAAGAAGAATGCCATAGTGATGACGAAGAACGCCATAGTTGGTATTACTATTTGACTTCTTGGCACATTGTGAACAACACAAGTGATGAGGAAGAATGCCATAGTGATGAAGAAGAACGCCATAGTTGGTATTACTATTTGATTTCTTGGCACAGTGTGAGCAACACAAGTGATGCAGAAGAATGCCATAGTGATGAAGAGGAACGCCATAGTTGGTATTACTATTTTATTTTTTGGTACATTGTGAACAACACAAGTGATGAAGAAGAATGCCATAGTGATGAAGAAGGACGCCATAGTTGGTAGTACTATTTGATTTCTTGGCACATTGTGAGCAACACAAGTGATGAAGAAAAATGCCTTAGTGATGAAGAAGAACGCCATAGTTGGTACTACTATTTCATTTCTTGGCACATTGTGAGCAACACAAGTGATGAAGAAGAATGCCATAGTGATGAAGAAGAACGCCATAGTTAGTATTAGTATTTGATTTCTTGGCACATTGTGAGCAACACAAGTGATGAAGAAGAATGCCATAGTGATGAAGAAGAACGCCATAGTTGGTACTACTATTTGAATTCTCGGCACATTGTGAGCAACACAAGTGATGAAGAAGAATGACATAGTGGTGAAGAAGAACGCCATAGTTGGTATTACTGTATGATTTCTTGGCACATTGTGAGCAACACAAGCGATGAAGAAGAATGCCATAGTGACGAAGAAGAACGCCATAGTTGGTATTACTATTTGATTTCTTGGTACATTGTGAGCAACACAAGTGATGAAGAAGAATGCCATAGTGATGAAGAAGAATGCCATAGTTGGTACTACTATTTGATTTCTTGGCACATTTTGAGAAACATAAGTGATGAAGAAGAATGCCTTAGTGATGAAGAAGAACGCCATAATTGGTACTACTATTTGATTTCTTGGCACATTGTGAGCATCACAAGTGATGAAGAAGAATGCCATAGTGATAAAGAAGAATGCCATAGTTGGTATTACTATTTGATTTCTTGGCACATTATGAGCAACATAAGTGATGAATAAGAATGCCATAGTGATGAAGAAGAACGCCATAGTTGGTATTACTATTTGATTTCTTGTCACATTGTGAGCAACACAAGTGATGAAGAAGAATGCCATAGTGATGAAGAAGAACGCCATAGTTGGTATTACTATTTGATTTCTTGGCACATTGTGAGCAACACAAGTGATGAAGAAGAATGCCATAGTGATGAAGAAGAATGCCATAGTTGGTATTACTATTTGATTTCTTGGCACATTGTGAGCAGCACAAGTGATGAGGAAGAACGCCATAGTGATGAAGAGGAACGCCATAGTTGGTATTACTATTTGATTTCTTTGTACATTGTGAGCAACACAAGTGATGAAGAAGAATGCCATAGTGATGAAGAAGAACGCCATAGTTGGTATTACTATTTGATTTCTTGGCAGATTGTGAGCAACACAAGTGATGAAGAAGAATGCCATAGTAATGATGAAGAACGCCATAGTTGGTATTAATATTTGATTTCTTGGCTCATTGTGAGCAGCACAAGTGATGAGGAAGAATGCCTTAGTGATGAAGAAGAACGCCATAGTTGGTACTACTATTTGATTTCTTGGCACATTGTGAGCAACACAAGTGATGAAGAAGAATGCCATAGTGATGAAGAAGAACGCCATAGTTGGTATTACTATTTGATTTCTTGGCACATTGTGAGCAACACAAGTGATGAAGAAGAATGACATAGTGGTGAAGACGAACGCCATAGTTGGTATTACTGTATTATTTCTTGGCACATTGTGAGCAACACAAGCGATGAAGAAGAATGCCATAGTGACGAAGAAGAACGCCATAGTTGGTATTACTATTTGATTTCTTGGCACATTGTGAGCATCACAAGTGATGAAGAACAATGCCATAGTGATGAAGAAGAACGCCATAGTTGGTATTACTATTTGACTTCTTGGCACATTGTGAGCAACACAAGTGATGAAGAAGAATGTCATAGTGATGAAGAAGAACGCCATAGTTGGTATTACTATTTGATTTCTTTGCACATTGTGAGCAACACAAGTGATGAAGAAGAATACCATAGTGATGAAGAGGAACGCCATAGTTGGTATTACTATTTGATTTCTTGGCACATTGTGAGCAACACAAGTGATGAAGAAGAATGCCATAGTGATGAAGAAGATCGCCATAGTTGGTATTACTGTTTGATTTAATGGCACATTGTGAGCAACACAAGTGATGAAGAAGAATGCCATAGTGATGAAGAAGAACGCCATAGTTGGTATTACTATTTGATTCCTTGGCACATTGTGAGCAACACAAGTGATGAAGAAGAATGCCATAGTGATGAAGAACAACGCCATAGTTGGTATTACTATTTGATTCCCTGGCACATTGTGAGCAACACAAGCGATGAAGAAGAATGCCATAGTGATGAAGAAGAACGCCATAGTTGGTATTACTATTTGATTTCTTGGCACATTGTGAGCAACACAAGTGATGAAGAAGAATGCCATAGTGATGAAGAGGAACGCCATAGTTGGTATTACTATTTTATTTCTTGGTACATTGTGAGCAACACAAGTGATGAAGAAGAATTCCATAGTGATGAAGAAGGACGCCATAGTTGGTAGTACTATTTGATTTCTTGGTACATTGTGAGCAACACAAGTGATGAAGAAAAATGCCATAGTGACGAAGAAGAACGCATTAGTTGGTATTACTATTTGAATTCTTGGTACATTGTGAGCAACACAAGTGATGAAGAAGAATGCCATAGTGATGAAGAAGAACGCCATAGTTGGTATTACTATTTGATTTCTTTGCACATTGTGAGCAACACAAGTGATGAAGAAGAATGCCATAGTGATGAAGAAGAACGCCATAGTTGGTATTACTATTTGAATTCTTGGCACATTGTGAGCAACACAAGTGATGAAGAAGAATGACATAGTGGTGAAGAAGATCGCCATAGTTGGTATTACTGTATGATTTCTTGGCACATTGTGAGCAACACAAGCGATGAAGAAGAATGCCATAGTGACGAAGAAGAACGCCATAGTTGGTATTACTATTTGATTTCTTGGTACATTGTGAGCAACAGAAGTGATGAAGAAGAATGCCATAGTGATGAAGAAGAACGCCATAGTTGGTACTACTATTTTATTTCTTGGCACATTGTGAGCAACATAAGTGATGATGAAGAATGCCTTAGTGATGAAGAAGAACGCCATAATTGGTACTACTATTTGATTTCTTGGCACATTGTGAGCAACACAAGTGATGAAGAAGAATGCCGTAGTAGGTATTACTATTTGATTTCTTGGCACATTGTGAGTAACATAAGTGATGAAGAAGAATGCCATAGTGATGAAGAAGAACGCCATAGTTGGTAATACTATTTGATTTCTTGTCACATTGTGAGCAACACAAGTGATGAAGAAGAATGCCATAGTGATGAAGAATAACGCCATAGTTGGTATTACTATTTGATTTCTTGGCACATTGTGAGCAACACAAGTGATGAAGAAGAATGCCATAGTGATGAAGAAGAACGCCATAGTTGGTATTACTATTTGATTTCTTGGCACATTGTGAGCAGCACAAGTGATGAGGAAGAACGCCATAGTGATGAAGAGGAACGCCATAGTTGGTATTACTATTTGATTTCTTTGTACATTGTGAGCAACACAAGTGATGAAGAAGAATGCCATAGTGATGAAGAAGAACGCCATAGTTGGTATTACTATTTGATTTCTTGGCAGATTGTGAGCAACACAAGTGATGAAGAAGAATGCCATAGTAATGATGAAGAACGCCATAGTTGGTATTAATATTTAATTTCTTGGCACATTGTGAGCAGCACAAGTGATGAGGAAGAATGACACAGTGATGAAGAAGAACTCCATAATTGGTACTACTATTTGATTTCTTGGCACATTGTGAGCAACACAAGTGATGGAGAAGAATGCCATAGTGATGAAGAAGAACGCCATAGTAGGTATTACTATTTGATTTCTTGGCACATTGTGAGCAACACAAGTGATGAAGAAGAATGACATAGTGGTGAAGAAGAACGCCATAGTTGGTATTACAGTATGATTTCTTGGCACATTGTGAGCAACACAAGCGATGAAGAATAATGCCATAGTGACGAAGAAGAACGCCATAGTTGGTATTACTATTTGATTTCTTGGTACATTGTGAGCAACACAAGTGATGAAGAAGAATGCCATAGTGATGAAGAAGAACGCCATAGTTGGTATTACTATTTGATTTCTTTGCACATTGTGAGCAACACAAGTGATGAAGAAGAATGCCATAGTGATGAAGAAGAACGCCATAGTTGGTATTACTATTTGATTTCTTGGTACATTGTGAGAAACACAAGTGATGAAGAAGAATGCCTTAGTGATGAAGAAGAACGCCATAGTTGGTATTGCTATTTGATTTCCGGGTATATTGTGAGCAACACAAGTGATGAAGAAGAACGCCATAGTTGGTATTACTATTTGATTTCTTGGCACATTGTGAGCAACACAACTGATGAAAAAGAATGACATAGTGGTGAAGAAGAACGCCATAGTTGGTATTACAGTATGATTTCTTGGCACATTGTGAGCAACACAAGCGATGAAGAAGAATGCCATAGTGACGAAGAAGAACGCCATAGTTGGTATTACTATTTGATTTCTTGGTACATTGTGAGCAACAGAAGTGATGAAGAAGAATGCCATAGTGATGAAGAAGAACGCCATAGTTGGTATTACTATTTGATTTCTTGGCACATTGTGAGCAACACAAGTGATGAAGAAGAATGCCATAGTGATGAAGAAGAACGCCATAGTTCATATTACTATTTGATTTCTTGGTACACTGTGAGCAACACAAGTGATGAAGAAGAATGCCATAGTGATGAAGAAGAACGCCATAGTTGGTATTGCTATTTGATTTCCGGGCATATTGTGAGCAACACAAGTGATGAAGAAGAACGCCATAGTTGGTATTACTATTTGATTTCTTGGCACATTGTGAGCAGCACTAGTGATGAGGAAGAATGCCATAGTGATGAAGAAGAACGCCATAGTTTGTATTAACATTTGATTTCTTGGCACATTGTGAGCAATACAGGTGATGAAGAAGAATGCCATAGTGATAAAGAAGCACGCCATAGTTGGTATTACTGTTTGATTTCTTGGCACATTGTGAGCAACACAAGTGATAAAGAAGAATGCCATAATGATGAAGAAGAACACCATAGTTGGTACAACTATTTGATTTCTTGGCACATTGTGAGCAAAACAAGTGATGAAGAAGAATGCCATAGTGATGAAGAAGAACGCCATAGTTGGTATTACTATTTGATTTCTTGGCATATTGTGAGCAACACAAGTGATGAAGAAGAATGCCATAGTGATGAATAAGAACGCCATAGTTGGTATTCCTATTTGATTTCTTGGCACATTGTGAGCAGCACAAGTGATGAGGACGAATGACATAGTGATGAAGAAGAACGCCATAGTTGGTATTACTGTATGATTTCTTGGCATATTGTGAGCAATACAAGTGATGAAGAAGAATGCCATATTGATAAAGAAGAACGCCATAGTTGGTATTACTATTTAATTTCTTGGCACATTGTGAGCAACACAAGTGATGATGAAGAATGCCATAGTGATGAAGAAGAACGCCATAGTTGGTATTACTATTTGTCTTCTTGGCACATTGTGAGCAGCACAAGTGATGAGGAAGAATGCCATAGTGATGAAGAAGAATGCCATAGTTGTATTACTATTTGATTTCTTGGCATATTGTGAGCAGCGCAAGTGATGAGGAAGAACGCCATAGTGATGAAGAGGAACACCATAGTTGGTATTACTATTTGTTTTCTTGGTACATTGTGAGAAACACAAGTGATGAAGAAGAATGCCATAGTGATGAAGAAGAACTCCATATTTGGTATTACTATTTGATTTCTTGGCATATTGTAAGCAACACAAGTGATGAAGAAGAAGTCCATAGTGATGAAGAAGAACGCCATAGTTTGTATTAGTATTTGATTTCTTGGCACATTGTGAGCAACACAAGTGATGAAGAATAATACCATAGTGATGAAGAAGAACGCTATAGTTGGTATTACTATTTGACTTCTTGGCACATTGTGAGCAGCACAAGTGATGAGGAAGAATGACATGGTGATGAAGAAGAACGCCATAGTTGGTATTACTGTATGATTTCTTGGCATATTGTGAGCAATACAAGTGATGAAGAAGAATGCCATAGTTGTTATTACTATTTGATTTCTTGGCACATTGTGAGCAGCACTAGTGATGAGGAAGAATGCCATAGTAATGAAGAAGAACGCCATAGTTCGTATTACTATTTGATTTCTTGGCACATTGTGAACAATACAGGTGATGAAGAAGAATGCCATAGTGATAAAGAAGAACGCCATAGTTGGTATTACTATTTGATTTCTTGGCACATTGTGAGCAACATAAGTAATGAAGAAGAATGCCATAGTGATGAAGAAGAACGCCATAGTTGGTACAACTATTTGATTTCTTGGCACATTGTGAGCAACACAAGTGATGAAGAAGAATGCCATAGTGATGAAGAAGAACGCCATAGTTGGTATTCCTATTTGATTTCTTGGCACATTGTGAGCAGCACAAGTGATGAGGAAGAATGACATAGTGATGAAGAAGAACGCAATAGTTGGTATTACTGTATGATTTCTTGGCATATTGTGAGCAATACAAGTGATGAAGAAGAATGCCATATTGATAAATAAGAACGCCATAGTTGGTATTACTATTTAATTTCTTGGCACATTGTGAGCAACACAAGTGATGATGAAGAATCCCATAGTGATGAAGAAGAACGCCATAGTTGGTATTACTATTTGACTTCTTGGCACATTGTGAGCAGCACAAGTGATGAGGAAGAATGCCATAGTGATAAAGAAGAATGCCATAGTTGGTATTACTATTTGATTTCTTGGCACATTGTGAGCAGCACTAGTGATGAGGAAGAATGCCATAGTGATGAAGAAGAACGCCATAGTTGGTATTAGTATTTGATTTCTTGGCACATTGTGAGCAACACAAGTGATGAAGAAGAATGCCATAGTGATGAAGAGGAACGCCATAGTTGGTATTACTATTTGATTTCTTGGTACATTGTGAGCAACACAAGTGATGAAGAAGAATGCCATAGTGATGAAGAAGAACGCCATAGTTGGTAGTACTATTTGATTTCTTGGCACATTGTGAGCAACACAAGTGATGAAGAAAAATGCCTTAGGGATGAAGAAGAACGCCATAGTTGGTACTACTATTTCATTTCTTGGCACGTTGTGAGCAACACAAGTGATGAAGAAGAATGCCATAGTGATGAAGAAAAACGCCATAGTTGGTATTACAATTTGATTTCTTGGCACATTGTGAGCAACACAAGTGATGAAGAAGAATGCCATAGTGATGAAGAAGAACGCCATTGTTGGTATTACTATTTGATTTCTTGGCACATTGTGAGCAACACAAGTGATGAAGAAGAATGCCATAGTTATGAAGAAGAACGCCATAGTTGGTATTCCTATTTGATTTCTTGGCTCATTGTGAGCAACATAAGTGATTAAAAAGAATGACATAGTGGCCAAGAAGAACGCCATAGTTGGTATTACAGTATGATTTCTTGGCACATTGTGAGCAACACACGCGATGAAGAAGAATGCCATAGTGACGAAGAAGAACGCCATAGTTGGTATTACTATTTCTTTTCTTGGTACATTGTGAGCAACACAAGTGATGAAGAAGAATGCCATAGTGATGAAGAATAACGCCATAGTTGGTATTACTATTTGATTTCATGGCACATTGTGAGCAACACAAGTGATGGAGAAGAATGCCATAATGATGAAGAAGAACGCCATAGTTGGTATTACTATTTGATTTCTTTGCACATTGTGAGCAACACAAGTGATGAAGAAGAATGCCATAGTGATGAAGAAGATCGCCATAGTTGGTATTACTGTTTGATTTCCTGGCACATTGTGAGCAACACAAGTGATGAAGAAGAATGCCATAGTGATGAAGAAGAACGCCATAGTTGGTATTACTATTTGATTTCTTGGCACATTGTGAGCAGCACAAGTGATGAGGAAGAACGCCATAGTGATGAAGAGGAACGCCATAGTTGGTATTACTATTTGTTTTCTTGGTACATTGTGAGCAACACAAGTGATGAAGAAGAATGCCATAGTGATGAAGAAGAACTCCATATTTGGTATTACTACTTGATTTCTTGGCACATTGTGAGCAACACAAGTGATGAAGAAGAAGTCCATAGTGATGAAGAAGAACACCATAGTTGGTATTACTATTTGATTTCTTGGTACATTGTGAGCAACACAAGTGATGAAGAAGAATGCCATAGTGATGAAGAAGAACGCTATAGTTGGTATTACTATTTGATTTCTTGTCATATTGTGAGCAACACAAGTGATGAAAAAGAATGCCATAGTGATGAAGAACAACGCCATAGTTGGTATTACTATTTGACTTCTTGGCACATTGTGAGCAGCACAAGTGATGAGGAAGAATACCATAGTGATGAAGAAGAATGCCATAGTGATGAAGAGGAACGCCATAGTTTGTAATACTATTTGATTTCTTGGTACATTGTGAGCAACACAAGTGATGAAGAAGAATGCCATAGTGATGAAGAAGAACGCCATAGTTGGTATTACTATTTGATTTCTTGGCACATTGTGAGCAGCACAAGTGATGAGGAAGAACGCCATAGTGATGAAGAGGAACGCCATAGTTGGTATTACTATTTGATTTCTTTGTCCATTGTGAGCAACACAAGTGATGAAGAAGAATGCCATAGTGATGAAGAAGAACGCCATAGTTGGTATTACTTTTGTATTTCTTGCCAGATTGTGAGCAACACAACTGATGAAGAAGAATGCCATAGTGATGAAGAAGAACGCCATAGTTGGTAGTACTATTTGATTTCTTAGTACATTGTGAGCAACACAAGCGATGAAGAAGAATGCCATAGTGACGAAGAAGAACGCCCTAGTTGGTATTACTATTTGATTTCTTGGCACATTGTGAGCAACACAAGTGATGAAGAAGAATGCCATAGTGATGAAGAAGAACGCCATAGTTGGTATTACTATTTGACTTTTTGGCACACTGTGAGCAACACAAGTGATGAAGAAGAATGTCTTAGTGATGAAGAAGAACGCCATAGTTGGTATTACTATTTGATTTCTTGGCACATTTTGAGCAACACAAGTGATGAAGAAGAATACCATAGTGATGAAGAGGAACTCCATAGTTGGTATTATTATTTGATTTCTTGGCACATAGTGAGCAACACAAGAGATGAAGAAGAATGCCATAGTGATAAAGAAGATTGCCATAGTTGGTATTACTGTTTGATTTCTTGGCACATTGTGAGCAACACAAGTGATGAAGAAGAATGCCATAGTGATGAAGAAGAACGCCATAGTTGCTATTACTATTTGATTTCATGGAAAATTGTGAGCAACATAAGTGATGAGGAAGAACGCCATAGTGATGAAGAGGAACACCATAGTTGGTATTACTATTTCATTTCTTTGCACATTGTGAGCAACACAAGTGATGAAGAAGAATGACATAGTGATGAAGAAGAGCGCCATAGTAGGTATTACTGTATGATTTCTTGGCATATTGTGAGCAATACAAGTGATGAAGAAGAATGCCATATTGATAAAGAAGAACGCCATAGTTGGTATTACTATTTAATTTCTTGGCACATTGTGAGCAACACAAGTGATGATGAAGAATGCCATAGTGATGAAGAATAACGCCATAGTTGGTATTACTATTTGACTTCTTGGCACATTGTGAGCAGCACAAGTGATGAGGAAGAATGCCATAGTGATGAAGAAGAATGCCATAGTGATGAAGAGGAACGCCATAGTTGGTATTACTATTTGATTTCTTGGCACATTGTGTGAAGCACAAGTGATGAGGATGAATGCCATAGTGATGAAGAAGAACGTCATAGTTGGTATTACTATTTGATTTCTTGGCACATTGTGAGCAGCACAAGTGATGAGGAAGAACGCCATAGTGATGAAGAGGAACGCCATAGTTGGTATTACTAATTGATTTCTTGGTACATTGTGAGCAATGATGATAGGCGAATTTACGCGCCTATATCAATATATTTTGCCCATATTTTAGCCTAGTTTTGAGAACTAATTATATATTTCATGCACTTTTAGTCCTTTTTCCTATAAATGAGCTAACGAACATGATTAGGAAAGTTTCAGGTATAAATGATGCAAAATACAGCATTTTATGGCTTACTTGACGCAAAAGAAAGCTCACAAACGAAGTAGAAAGGAGCTGGACGCCTAAAGGACCAAATCTGCTGCATGGAAAATCTGTCCCGGGCTAAAACAACATTTCTGAATACTTTGGGGACTGCATGGAAAATCTGTCCAGGACTAAAACAGCATTTCTGAAGACTTTGGGGACTTACAGACGCAAAACTGGATTTTGACAATGATACATTAACCTAGTACAATTGGGTTATGTATTTCATTAGTTTATTTGGATTAGGAGAATGTTACATTAACCTAGTACAAATGGGTTAAGTATTTCCTTAGTTTAGTAGGATTTGGTTATTTATTTCATTAGCATAGTAGGAGTAGGATAGGAGTATTATAAATACCCTATCATGCTAGAGATTTTAATCAAGTCCTCCCTTAGTGGAGGCAACTCCTCCCTTCATTCAAGAAATTCATTCTTAAACTATTAATTTTCTTCCATCCTTCTCATCTTCCACTACAAACACTTCTAATCTATTCTTCTATTCTTAAATTCCACAACAAGAGAATCGTTACTTGCTACGATATCACCAAAACCACACGCCAAACACCCACTATTCACGCCATTCACCATGCAAAACGTGATATCCTTCGCATTCATGGGTAACTAAACCTCTTAGTTGGGGTTATGGAAGCCGAATGAGTTACTATCTATAGCTATGAGTTTGTGAGTTCAAGACAAGTATATTGCTTATATCATTATTCTCTTCATCTTAAATCTACATCCTTTGCGGTTCAAACACAAGAACACGCCATTCTAACATCTAACCTGTTCGAGAGAAAGGTTATTTGTCTAGAAAAGAAGACGCATAGACCAACGCCAGTCTAACATTTAACTTGTTCGAGAGAAAGGTTATTTGTCTGGAAAAGAGATAATGTCAAGGTAGTAGGACACCCTTTCCTATTAAAAAGCTAGTGCCGTAACTGGACTAACCTCTTGGAGAATTCGTACCGTTATACACGCTTTAAGCTCGAGAGAGTTAAAGTGAAATAGTCCTTGTTTAGGTCGAGAGACGCTTGGATTTACCATCGACTACAATTCTCTATAAGCAATTGCATGTCAAGACTCTACACACTCATAGCCAATAGAGACGTATACCTCAGAAGGTGGACATAACCCCAACGCTTCAATTCTCATTGTTTACAACCAACGTGACAATCTTTCTCTTTTACTTTGCTATTTTTCAGCTTTTATTTCATTACTTTGATTACTTATTACAATCCCCCCCATTCTTACGAGACTTGCATCAAAAGTCTAATAATTTCACTTACTTGTTGACCAAGCTATTCTCTGTGGGATCGATACCCAACCCAGGTTGGGTTCTATATTTGCTAACGACCGCTTTACACTCCTACGAGAGCTGTAGATTGAGCGTTATCAAAAATTGGCGCCGTTGCCGGGGAATACTAGTGTCAATCAAGTTCGTGATAATTACTAGACCCTTTGGTCAAAGATTCTCGTACTTTTACTTTTAGTTGTTGTTTTTTTTTTTTTTTTTAGGTTTATTCAGTGCATCAATGGAGGCACAACGTGAAATTGAAAGGATGGCTGCTCAAGTGCATCAACAAAATATTGATAATCGTAGGCGAGCAACAAATCCTGACGATGAGGATCTGGGCGACGAAGAGCTACTAAACCCACGACATACTGCTGAGATGGCGGCACCCATGCAAAGGAGAGATCGTCAAGCGCGATTGAGGCCTGATCGCCGAGTTATGCAAATTCCTTTTGATGACGAAGAGGACGATCTAGACGGACCTGGTGCCACCGGAGCTATTATTCTTCCGCCCTTGGCACCTGGAGCAAAGTTCAATATCACTAGCGCCATGATTCAACTTTTGCAACTCAAGGGATTATTTGGTGGACTAGCAGGCGATGATCCGAATATGCATCTGATCAACTTTATTTCTACATGCAAGTCATTCGACAATCCTGGAATTGGACAGAATGCAATTCGATTACGTCTATTTCCATTGTCTCTGTCTGGGGAGGCAACTATGTGGTTGAACGGGCTGACTCCTGATTCTATTACTAATTGGAGGCAATTGAAAGACGCTTTCCTAGAAAGATTCTTTCCGCCATCCAAAAGAGCACAGTTGAGAGATGAAATCATCAATTTTCGACAGCTTCCAACTGAAGCTCTCTACGAAACATGGGAGAGGTTCAAGACGAAGCTAATGCGATGCCCAAATCATCATATGACCAATGTCCACTTGATGGAGATATTATACAGAGCGTTGAATTCGGTGACTAAGCCAGTGGTTGATAATGCAGCAGGTGGATCATTTATGGACCTCACCTTTGGGCAGGCAAGCCATATGCTAGATCGGATGACAAAGCAAAGTAGAGCTTGGCATACCAGGGATTCTGAGGTAACAAGCCCCACTTTATCTTTTGGCATGACTGCAGAGCAGAGGCGAAGACAAGAAGATCGCGATCAAGATATGGCTCACATGAAGACGCAAATGGATCTTCTTACCAAGCATCTATTATCAGGGAAGACCGAAAAAGTTAAGGCCGTTAGACCACGTAGAAGAGATGAATCTGATTCTAAGGAAGAAGCCAACTACTTGAACAATCAAGGGGGTTTCCGAGGCAATGCCCAAGGAAACCAAGGTCGGAACTATTATAATGAATCTGGATACAAGGACCGTGATCATGGTAGTTGGAAGAATAATTCAGACAGGAGTGGTGTGTATATTCCTCCTAGAAATTATGAGGCTGAGGCGTCTGGTTCTGAAAAGATGTCTATGGAAGATATGATGGCCAAGCTGCTGAAAGGAGTAGAGGCAACCAATATGGGCGTAACCGAGGTGAAGAATGATTTGTCTTCAATGAATCAGTTGGTTAACTCACATTCCATTGCAATAAGACAACTAGAGCAGCAATTCAGTCAACTTTCAGCAGCACTCAACCAAAGAAAAGCCGGCACCTTACCTAGCGATACTGTGCAAAACCCAAGGAATGATGGGTCATGCATGGCCATCACTACCAGAAGTGGTAAGGCGCTGGAAACTTCAGCAAAAGGCAAGCAAGTGGTTGATGAAGTGGTACGGTTTGATATATGCAAAACAATGAAGCAGCCCAGCAATATGAATGAGTCATCTGTAGCTGATGTTCATTATGAGGATATGAAAGCATTATCTATAGAGAAACAACCTACTGTTGAGCCATTGTCTGCTGCGCCACTGAATGTTGAGCATAATGAAGATTATGAAGAACTTATGGGTGATCTAACAGAAATAGAGTCTTATACTCCTAAGAAACCGGATTGTGATCTCAAGAATCAACCAACAGCGAAGACTCACTTTGACGAGCCACCAATGCTAGAATCGCAAGAGCTCCCCGATTATCTAAGGTATGTGTTCTTGGACAGTAGAAATATACTTCCGGAGAGAGCAGATGATTTAAGTGAACAGCACGTAGAAGCTCTCATCTCTGCTCTGAGGAGATACAAGAGAGCTATGGGTTGGACTATTGATGATATAATTGGTGACTCTCCGGAGAAACGTAGGATCCATATCGAAGAAGATTGCATGCCTACAAGTAAGTATCAGCGTCGTCTGAATCCATTCAGAAAACGATGCCCCATCTATCTCGATGAAGTCTAAGTAATCAAGATAGCTATGTCGTGCCGCGACAATAAATCAAGCGCTTGGTGGGAGGCAACCCATCGTTTTTCAATGTTTTTAATTGTTTTTGTTTTCGTAGGATTTAGTCGTACCACGACCAAAACTAAGGCGCTTGGTGGGAGGCAACCCACCGTACTAATCGTTTTCATTGGTTTTGAGCAAAAATAGGTGCAAGAAGTATGCAACGAGGAGATTGATTTCAATTGACGATTTGGTCGCATTGTATGGTAAAGTCGGTAAGTTAGGAATGGTGATGCATAAGGCTATGGATTGAGCCTTTCTCACGTCATAATAGGCTTCGAGGAAGGCTAGGCCTTGGTATAAATAGGCCACGAACGATGCACAACCTATTCTATAGCCTAAGGACTCGAAATCTAGTGTGCAATACACTATGCGCCGCCTATTCCTAGGTGTGCTTTTGACTATGCGCCGCCTATGCTATGGCATTTGAGATACTGAGACCAAATGCTATAGGATATGCGCCGCATATGTCTAGAAATGCCATAGGATATGCGGCGCATATGTCCCATTATGCCATGGACAATGCGCCGCATATGTCATTGGTATGCCAAGAGATATGCGCCGCATATGTGGTGATTTTGTCCCCAAATCCGATTGTAAATGGGTCATAACCCAACCCATACTCTTCCTATATAAAGGGGACATAGTTTTACAACACAACCACATTAGAAAACACCCTAAAGGCGCCACATAACCTTCCAAATCTTCTCAAAATTTTCTTCTTTTGCTCTTCTAATTCACAACACCGTCTCCACAAGCTTCAAGCAAGTAAGTACTCTCTTATTCTTCATTTATTTATCGTAAGTACTACGTTGCTATGCTTATTATAAATTGCTAAATCATATAAGATTGTTGGTGATGTTCATGTGTTTGAATTGTTGTTGCATAATCATGTGAGTGAACATATACGTAGGGAATTCTTGACTTATTTCCGACTTGAATTTGGTTTCAAAAGCATTGTTATGATATTTGCTGAATAGATATGGCTATGAATATTGCTTAAGAGTGTTGTTTGGATGCTTACATGTTAGACTATCCCGGCCATCGGGATAAGATTATAGTGCCTATCGACTTAGGAGGTTGTGCTTGTTGTAAGAATAACGATTCCATGTGGTAACCCCTATGTCGTAGTATTGCTATATCTACCATGAAAGTAGTCCAATGGCTGCAAATAAGTGATACGATGCTGATTTTCTTGTTGGAATATAATCCTAAAACGTATGTCGACGAAATCTGAGTAAATCGACTACGTTCACCTCGCTGATTTGTGCAACAAAACTAAGTGTGGGGTGGTACCCCTACTGTCTGTGTATAGATTGTATCCATTGAGATTGTGCTACCATTAACACTATTTCAAGTCTCAGGTACAATGGCACCTAAAGAGAGACCAGGCAAGGAAAAAGGCTACCACTTCCCAAAAGGGCAAGAAAAGAGGCCGCAAGGAGCAAGGAGAACCCTCCTCGCTGCAAACACCTCGACTCACTCTTGGAATTAAGTGGGATACTTATGCGGAACTTATGAGGATGATGACTCTTATGATGATCCCAACGCAAGGGGTATGACCCCAGACATAGAGGAGGAGTCCGACTGACCAGGTTCCTCGTATTTATTTTCCACTGAGGACAGTGTCCCGTCTAAGTGTGGGGTGGCATTGCATGCTATACTTCTTTGTTTGCACCTATGTTTGTTTACTTTGTCCATTTTTTTTTTTTTTTTGTTTGACGTTTTTTTTTTAGGAGTAAAATCTTTCTAGCTTCGCATGAAATCATTTTGATAGGCAGCATGAGATTATAACAAGAGTATGTGTTACAATTGTGACTATTGAGACGTTTAGGCTCTAGTTGTGACTCATTATGTGATATTTTGTGGTTCAATTCCTTCACTTGTTGGGTCGAGAGTCTATATTACTTCCAATCAAGTCGACCATGTGCCTTGTGTGTGTGAGATTAATAGTATCTTCTATGTATGTGGCTGATGCTAGAACTTGCCTGGTATGTATGCAAAGCGAAAATAAGGAGTGTAGTTTAGGATATGATTTAGGCATTTCTTTGGCAACCTATATTTGTTTACCTTCAGTTTTACCTACCCATTGACATCATCCTCGTAAAACCCT
The DNA here is from genome assembly GCA_030864225.1 of Capsicum baccatum var. pendulum. Taxonomy (NCBI): domain Eukaryota; kingdom Viridiplantae; phylum Streptophyta; class Magnoliopsida; order Solanales; family Solanaceae; genus Capsicum; species Capsicum baccatum. Next base: position 281,986,137 of record CM061560.1, read on the forward strand.
TTTGAGCCTTTAGCCTATTTCTTTGACAACCCTGGATGTAAGCCTAATCCATTTCTTTCAAGACCACAATTTTGATCCAAATTCCTAAGTGCTTTAAAGAGAAAAAGTCATATGACAAACATAAAGAGGAAATTGGGTAAGAATGATGCTTTAAATTGCAAAGGTGCTTGAATGTGTTATGAAAAATAAAGTGCTATCATAAAAGGTATGTTGTGAAAAGAAAAAGGAAAAGAAAGTTGAAAAGTGAGTTGTGCTTAAAATTGAAAAACAAAAAGAGGAGAACAAGGGTGGTAGAATAAAAGAAAGAAGAAAGGTTGAAAGAAAAAAAGTGTCAATGATACAATGTGATATATTAAAGTGCTTAGGAACTTAGTCACTATTTCTGGCCAAAATAGCTGATCCTACCCGTCCCTTAGCCTACATTACAACCATCAAAAGACCTACTTGATCCTAATCTTAACATTCCGACATTTAGTGGAGTACTACACTAAGGGCAAGCCTATGGTCATCAGTTGCTACATATGAATTCTTTGTGAGAGTGAGTGCAAGGACATTTTTGATACACATGTTTGAAAAATATGCTATATTTGGGAGTAATTATGGGTACTATATTGTGAGACACACATGGTTGATGAGCTTTGGATAGTTGTATATGATTCTATGTACCTTAACGTTTGCATGCGAGTTGATCACCATCACGAGTCTATGCTAGAGGTTAAATGGTTTCTACTAATGATCGGAAAACTACTCTTTGTTGATAATTGTTGTGCTTGTCTTGAAGAATATTTTGTGTTGTTGCTGTAAAAACCCTAAGTTGATGTTAGAAGGACATGATATGTTGTTCGAGGACGAACAAAGCTCTAAGTGTGGGGTGTTGATGATAGGCGAATTTACGCGCCTATATCAATATATTTTGCCCATATTTTAGCCTAGTTTTGAGAACTAATTATATATTTCATGCACTTTTAGTCCTTTTTCCTATAAATGAGCTAACGAACATGATTAGGAAAGTTTCAGGTATAAATGATGCAAAATACAGCATTTTATGGCTTACTTGACGCAAAAGAAAGCTCACAAACGAAGTAGAAAGGAGCTGGACGCCTAAAGGACCAAATCTGCTGCATGGAAAATCTGTCCCGGGCTAAAACAGCATTTCTGAATACTTTGGGGACTGCATGGAAAATCTGTCCAGGACTAAAACAGCATTTCTGAAGACTTTGGGGACTTACAGACGCAAAGCTGGATTTTGACAATGATACATTAACCTAGTACAATTGGGTTATGTATTTCATTAGTTTATTTGGATTAGGAGAATGTTACATTAACCTAGTACAAATGGGTTAAGTATTTCCTTAGTTTAGTAGGATTTGGTTATTTATTTCATTAGCATAGTAGGAGTAGGATAGGAGTATTATAAATACCCTATCATGCTAGAGATTTTAATCAAGTCCTCCCTTAGTGGAGGCAACTCCTCCCTTCATTCAAGAAATTCATTCTTAAACTATTAATTTTCTTCCATCCTTCTCATCTTCCACTACAAACACTTCTAATCTATTCTTCTATTCTTAAATTCCACAACAAGAGAATCGTTACTTGCTACGATATCACCAAAACCACACGCCAAACACCCACTATTCACGCCATTCACCATGCAAAACGTGATATCCTTCGCATTCATGGGTAACTAAACCTCTTAGTTGGGGTTATGGAAGCCGAATGAGTTACTATCTATAGCTATGAGTTTGTGAGTTCAAGACAAGTATATTGCTTATATCATTATTCTCTTCATCTTAAATCTACATCCTTTGCGGTTCAAACACAAGAACACGCCATTCTAACATCTAACCTGTTCGAGAGAAAGGTTATTTGTCTAGAAAAGAAGACGCATAGACCAACGCCAGTCTAACATTTAACTTGTTCGAGAGAAAGGTTATTTGTCTGGAAAAGAGATAATGTCAAGGTAGTAGGACACCCTTTCCTATTAAAAAGCTAGTGCCGTAACTGGACTAACCTCTTGGAGAATTCGTACCGTTATACACGCTTTAAGCTCGAGAGAGTTAAAGTGAAATAGTCCTTGTTTAGGTCGAGAGACGCTTGGATTTACCATCGACTACAATTCTCTATAAGCAATTGCATGTCAAGACTCTACACACTCATAGCCAATAGAGACGTATACCTCAGAAGGTGGACATAACCCCAACGCTTCAATTCTCATTGTTTACAACCAACGTGACAATCTTTCTCTTTTACTTTGCTATTTTTCAGCTTTTATTTCATTACTTTGATTACTTATTACAATCCCCCCCATTCTTACGAGACTTGCATCAAAAGTCTAATAATTTCACTTACTTGTTGACCAAGCTATTCTCTGTGGGATCGATACCCAACCCAGGTTGGGTTCTATATTTGCTAACGACCGCTTTACACTCCTACGAGAGCTGTAGATTGAGCGTTATCAAGCAACACAAGTGATGAAGAAGACTATTTGATTTCTTGTCACATTGTGAGCAACACAAGTGATGAAGAAGAATGGCATAGTGGTGAAGAAGAACGCCATAGTTGGTATTACAGTATGATTTCTTGGCACATTGTGAGCAATACAGGTGATGAAGAAGAATGCCATAGTGATAAGGAAGAACCCCATAGTTGGTATTACTGTTTGATTTCTTGGCACATTGTGAGCAATACAGGTGATGAAGAAGAATGCCATAGTGATGAAGAAGAACGCCATAGTTGGTATTACTATTTTATTTCTTGGCACATTGTGAGCAACACAAGTGATGAAGAAGAATGCCATAGTGATGAAGAAGAACGCCATAGTTGGTACTACTATTTGATTTCTTGGCACATTGTGAGCAACACAAGTGATGAAGAAGAATGCCATAGTGATGAAGAAGATCGCCATAGTTGGTATTACTATTTGATTTCCTGGCACATTGTGAGCAACACAAGTGATGAAGAAGAATGTTATAGTGATGAAGAAGATCGCCATAGTTGGTATTACTGTTTGATTTCATGGCACATTATGAGCAACACAAGTGATGAAGATGAATGCCGTAGTGATGAAGAGGAACGCCATAGTTGGTATTACTATTTGATTTCTTGGCACATTGTGAGCAGCAAAAGTGATGAGGAAGAATGCCATAGTGATGAAGAAGAACGTCATAGTTGGTATTACTATTTGATTTCTTGGCACATTGTAAGCAGCACAAGTGATGAGGAAGAACGCCATAGTGATGAAGAGGAACGCCATAGTTGGTATTACTATTTGATTTCTTGGTACATTGTGAGCAACACAAGTGATGAAGAAGAACGCCATAGTTGGAATTGCTATTTGATTTCCGGGAATATTGTGAGCAACACAAGTGATGAAGAAGAACGCCATAGTTGGTATTACTATTTGATTTCTTGGCACATTGTGAGCAGCACTAGTGATGAGGAAGAATGCCATAGTGATGAAGAAGAACGCCATAGTTCGTATTACTATTTGATTTCTTGGAACATTGTGAGCAATACAGGTGATGAAGAAGAATGCCATAGTGATAAAGAAGAACGCCATAGTTGGTATTACTATTTGATTTCTTGGAACATTGTGAGCAACACAAGTGATGAAGAAGAATGCCATAGTGATGAAGAAGAACGCCATAGTTGGTATTACTATTTGATTTCTTGGCACATTGTGAGCAGCACAAGTGATGAGGAAGAATGCCATAGTGATGAAGAAGAACGTCATAGTTGGTATTACTATTTGATTTCTTGGCACATTGTGAGCAGCACAAGTGATGAGGAAGAACGCCATAGTGATGAAGAGGAACGCCATAGTTGGTATTACTATTTGATTTCTTGGTAAATTGTGAGCAACACAAGTGATGAGGAAGAATGCCATAGTGATGAAGAAGAACGTCATAGTTGGTATTACTATTTGATTTCTTGGCACATTGTGAGCAGCACAAGTGATAAGGAAGAACGTCATAGTGATGAAGAGGAACGCCATAGTTGGTATTACTATTTGATTTCTTGGTACATTGTGAGCAACACAAGTGATGAAGAAAAATGCCATAGTGATGAAGAAGAACGCTATAGTTGGTATTACTATTTGATTTCTTGTCATATTGTGAGCAACACAAGTGATGAAGTAGAATGCCATAGTGATGAAGAACAACGCCATAGTTGGTATTACTATTTGACTTCTTGGCACATTGTGAGCAGCACAAGTGATGAGGAAGAATGCCATAGTGATGATGAAGAATGCCATAGTGATGATGAAGAATGCCATAGTGATGAAGAATGCCATAGTGATGAAGAAGAACGCCATAGTTGGTATTACTATTTGACTTCTTGGCACATTGTGAGCAACACAAGTGATGAAGAAGAATGCCATAGTGATGAAGAAAAACGCCATAGTTGGTATTACTATTTGATTTCTTGGCACATTGTGAGCAACACAAGTGATGAAGAAGAATGCCATAGTGATGAATAAGAACGCCATAGTTGGTATTCCTATTTGATTTCTTGGCACATTGTGAGCAGCACAAGTGATGAGGAAGAATGACATAGTGATGAAGAAGAACGCTATAGTTTGTATTACTGTATGATTTCTTGGCATATTGTGAGCAATACAAGTGATGAAGAAGAATGCCGTAGTGATGAAGAGGAACGCCATAGTTGGTATTACTATTTGATTTCTTGGCACATTGTGAGCAGCACAAGTGATGAGGAAGAATGCCATAGTGATGAAGAAGAACGTCATAGTTGGTATTACTATTTGATTTCTTGGCACATTGTGAGCAACACAAGTGATGAAGAAGAATGCCATAGTTGGTATTACTATTTGATTTCTTGGCACATTATGAGCAGCACAAGTGATGAGGAAGAATGCCATAGTGATGAAGAAGAACGTCATAGTTGGTATTACTATTTGATTTCTTGGCACATTGTGAGCAGCACAAGTGATAAGGAAGAACGCCATAGTGATGAAGAGGAACGCCATAGTTGGTATTACTATTTGATTTCTTGGTACATTGTGAGCAACACAAGTGATGAAGAAAAATGCCATAGTGATGAAGAAGAACGCTATAGTTGGTATTACTATTTGATTTCTTGTCATATTGTGAGCAACACAAGTGATGAAGTAGAATGCCATAGTGATGAAGAACAACGCCATAGTTGGTATTACTATTTGACTTCTTGGCACATTGTGAGCAGCACAAGTGATGAGGAAGAATGCCATAGTGATGATGAAGAATGCCATAGTGATGAAGAGGAACGCCATAGTTTGTAATACTATTTGATTTCTTGGTACATTGTAAGAAACACAAGTGATGAAGAAGAATGCCATAGTGATGAAGAAGAACGCCATAGTTGGTACTACTATTTGATTTCTGGGCACATTGTAAGCAACACAAGTGATGAAGAAGAATGCCATAGTGATGAAGAAGAACGCCATAATTGTTACTACAATTTGATTTCTTGGCACATTGTGAGCAACACAAGTGATGAAGAAGAATGCCATAGTGATGAAGAAGAACGCCATAGTTGGTATTACTATTTGATTTCTTGGCACATTGTGAGCAAATCAAGTGATGAAGAAGAATGTCATAGTGATGAAGAAGATCGCCATAGTTGGTATTACTGTTTGATTTCTTGGCACATTATGAGCAACACAAGTGATGAAGAAGAATGCCATAGTGATGAAGAGGAACGCCATAGTTGGTATTACTATTTGATTTCTTGGCACATTGTGAGCAGCACAAGTGATGAGGAAGAATGCCATAGTGATGAAGAAGAACGTCATAGTTGGTATTACTATTTGATTTCTTGGCACATTGTGAGCAGCACAAGTGATGAGGAAGAACGCCATAGTGATGAAGAGGAACGCCATAGTTGGTATTACTATTTGATTTCTTGGTACATTGTGAGCAACACAAGTGATGAAGAAGAATGCCATAGTGATGTAGAAGAACGCCATAGTTGGTATTGCTATTTGATTTCCGGGCATATTGTGAGCAACACAAGTGATTAAGAAGAACGCCATAGTTGGTATTACTATTTGATTTCTTGGCACATTGTGAGCAGCACTAGTGATGAGGAAGAATGCCATAGTGATGAAGAAGAACGCCATAGTTCTTATTACTATTTGATTTCTTGGCACATTGTGAGCAATACAGGTGATGAAGAAGAATGCCATAGTGATAAGGTAGAACGCCATAGTTGGTATTACTATTTGATTTCTTGGCACATTGTGAGCAATACAGGTGATGAAGAAGAATGCCATAGTGATAAAGAAGAACGCCATAGTTGGTATTACTATTTGATTTCTTTGCACATTGTGAGCAACACAAGTGATGAAGAAGAATGCCATAGTGATGAAGAAGAACGCCATAGTTGGTACTACCTATTGATTTCTTGGCACATTGTGAGCAACACAAGTGATGAAGATGAATGCCATAGTGATGAAGAAGAACGCCATAGTTGGCATTACTATTTGATTTCTTGGCACATTGTGAGCAACACAAGTGATGAAGAAGAATGTCATAGTGATGAAGAAGATCGCCATAGTTGGTATTACTGTTTGATTTCATGGCACATTATGAGCAACACAAGTGATGAAGAAGAATGCCGTAGTGATGAAGAGGAACGCCATAGTTGGTATTACTATTTGATTTCTTGGCACATTGTGAGCAGCACAAGTGATGAGGAAGAATGCCATAGTGATGAAGAAGAACGTCATAGTTGGTATTACAATTTGATTTCTTGGCACATTGTGAGTAGCACAAGTGATGAGGAAGAACGCCATAGTGATGAAGAGGAACGCCATAGTTGGTATTACTATTTGATTTCTTGGTACATTGTGAGCAACACAAGTGATGAAGATGAATGCCATAGTGATGAAGAAGAACGCCATAGTTGGTATTGCTATTTGATTTCTGGGCATATTGTGAGCAACACAAGTGATGAAGAAGAACGCCATAGTTGGTATTACTATTTGATTTCTTGGCACATTGTGAGCAGCACTAGTGATGAGGAAGAATGCCATAGTGATGAAGAAGAACGCCATAGTTGGTATTACTATTTGATTTCTTGGCACATTGTGAGCAACACAAGTGATGAAGAATAATGTCATAGTGATGAAGAAGATCGCCATAGTTGGTATTACTGTTTGATTTCATGGCACATTATGAGCAACACAAGTGATGAAGAAGAATGCCATAGTGATGAAGAGGAACGCCATAGTTGGTATTACTATTTTATTTCTTGGCACATTGTGAGCAGCACAAATGACGAGGAAGAATGCCATAGTGATGATGAAGAACGTCATAGTTGGTATTACTATTTGATTTCTTTGCACATTGTGAGCAGCACAAGTGATGAGGAAGAACGCCATAGTGAGTAAGAGGAACGCCATAGTTGGTATTACTATTTGATTTCTTGGTACATTGTGAGCAGCACAAGTGATAAAGAAGAATGCCATAGTGATGAAGAAGAACGCTATAGTTGGTATTACTATTTAATTTCTTGTCATATTGTGAGCAACACAAGTGATGAAGAAGAATGCCATAGTGATGAAGAACAACGCCATAGTTGGTATTACTATTTGACTTCTTGGCACATTGTGAGCAGCACAAGTGATGAGGAAGAATGCCATAGTGATGAAGAAGAATGCCATAGTGATGATGAGGAACGCCATAGTTTGTAATACTATTTGATTTCTTGGTACATTGTGAGCAACACAAGTGATGAAGAAGAATGCCATAGTGATGAAGAAGAACGCCATAGTTGGTACTACTATTTGATTTCTGGGCACATTGTAAGCAACACAAGTGATGAAGAAGAATGCCTTAGTGATGAAGAAGAACGCCATAATTGGTACTACTATTTGATTTCTTTGCACATTGTGAGCAACACAAGTGATGATGAAGAATGCCGTAGTGATGAAGAAGAACGCCATAGTTGGTATTACTATTTGATTTCTTGGCACATTGTGAGCAACACAAGTGATGAAGAAGAATGTCATAGTGATGAAGAAGATCGCCATAGTTGGTATTACTGTTTGATTTCTTGGTACATTATGAGCAACACAAGTGATGAAGCAGAATGCCATAGTGATGAAGAGGAACGCCATAGTTGGTATTACTATTTGATTTCTTGGCACATTGTGAGCAGCACAAGTGATGAGGAAGAATGCCATAGTGATGGAGAAGAACGTCATAGTTGGTATTACTATTTGATTTCTTGGCACATTGTGAGCAGCACAAGTGATGAGGAAGAACGCCATAGTGATGAAGAGGAACGCCATAGTTGGTATTACTATTTGATTTCTTGGTACATTGTGAGCAACACAAGTGATGAAGCAAAATGCCATAGTGATGAAGAGGAACGCCATAGTTGGTATTACTATTTGATTTCTTGGCACATTGTGAGCAGCACAAGTGATGAGGAAGAATGCCATAGTGATGGAGAAGAACGTCATAGTTGGTATTACTATTTGATTTCTTGGCACATTGTGAGCAGCACAAGTGATGAGGAAAAATGCCATAGTGATGAAGAGGAACGCCATAGTTGGTATTACTATTTGATTTCTTGGTACATTGTGAGCAACACAAGTGATGAAGAAGAATGCCATAGTTGGTATTACTATTTGATTTGTTGGCACATTGTGAGCAGCACTAGTGATGAGGAAGAATGCCATAGTGATGAAGAAGAACGCCATAGTTCGTATTACTATTTGATTTCTTGGCACATTGTGAGCAATACAGGTGATGAAGAAGAATGGCATAGTGATAAGGAAGAACGCCATAGTTGGTATTACTATTTGATTTCTTGGCACATTGTGAGCAATACAGGTTATGAAGAAGAATGCCATAGTGATAAAGAAGAACGCCATAGTTGGTATTACTATTTGATTTCTTGGCACATTGTGAGCAACACAAGTGATGAAGAAGAATGCCATAGTGATGAAGAAGAACGCCATAGTTGGTACTACTAATTGATTTCTTGGCACATTGTGTGCAACACAAGTGATGAAGAAAAATGCCTTAGTGATGAAGAAGAACGCCATAGTTGGTACTACTATTTGATTTCTTGGCACATTGTGAGCAACACAAGTGATAAAGAAGAATGCCATAGTGATGAAGAGGAACGCCATAGTTGGTATAACTATTTGATTTCTTGGTACATTGTGAGCAACACATGTGATGAAGAAGAATGTCATAGTGATGAAGAAGAACGCCATAGTTGGTAGTACTATTTGATTTCTTGGCACATTGTGTGCAACACAAGTGATGAAGAAAAATGCATTAGTGATGAAGAAGAATGCCATAGTTGGTACTACTATTTGATTTCTTGGCACATTGTGAGCAACACAAGTGATGAAGAAGAATGCCATAGTGATGAAGAAGAACGCCATTGTTGGTATTACTCATTGATTTCTTGGCACATTGTGAGCAACACAAGTGATGAAGAAGAATGCCATAGTGATGAGTAAGAACGCCATAGTTGGTATTCCTATTTGATTTCTTGGCACATTGTGAGCAACACAAGTGATGAAGAAGAATGCCATAGTGATGAAGAGGAACGCCATAGTTGGTAGTAATATTTGATTTCTTGGTACATTGTGTGCAACACAAGTGATGAAGAAAAATGCCTTAGTGATGAAGAAGAACGCCATAGTTGGTACAACTATTTGATTTCTTGGTACATTGTGAGCAACACAAGTGATGAAGAAGAATGCCATAGTGCTGAAGAAGAACGCCATAGTTGTTATTACTATTTGATTTCTTGGCACATTGTGAGCAACACAAGTGATGAAGAAGAATGACATAGTGGTGAAGAAGAACGCCATAGTTGGTATTACTCATTGATTTCTTGGCACATTGTGAGCAACACAAGTGATGAAGAAGAACGTCATAGTGATGAAGAAGAACGCCATAGTTGGTATTACTATTTGATTTCTTGGCACATTGTGAGCAACACAAGTGATGAAGAAGAATGCCATAGTGATGAAGAAGAACGCCATAGTTGGTATTACTATTTGATTTCTTGGTACATTGTGTGCAACACAAGTGATGAAGAAGAATTTCATAGTGATGAAGAAGAACGCCATAGTTGGTAGTATAATTTGATTTCTTGGCACATTGTGAGCAACACAAGTGATGAAGAAGAATGCCATAGTGATGAAGAAGAACGCCATAGTTGGTATTACTATTTGATTTCTTGGCACATTGTGAGCAACACAAGTGATAAAGAAGAATGCCATAGTGATGAAGAAGAACGCCATAGTTTGTATTACTGTTTGATTTCTTGGCACATTGTGAGCAACACAAGTGATGAAGAAGAATGCCATAGTGATGAAGAAGAACGCCATAGTTGGTATTATTGTTCGATTTCCTGGCACATTGTGAGCAACACAAGTGATGAAGTAGAATGCCATAGTGATGAAGAAGAACGCCATAGTTGGTATTACTATTTGATTTCTTGGCACATTGTGAGCACCACAAGTGATGAAGAAGAATGTCATAGTGATGAAGAAGAACGCCATAGTTGGTATTACTGTTTGATTTCTTGGCACATTATGAGCAACACAAGTGATGAAGAAGAATGACATAGTGGTGAAGAAGAACGCCATAGTTGGTATTACTTTTTGATTTCTTGGCACATTGTGAGCAACACAAGTGATGAAGAAGAATGCCATAGTGATGAAGAAGAACGCCATAGGTTGTATTACTATTTGATTTCTTAGCACATTGTGAGCAACACAAGTGATAAAGAAGAATGACATAGTGGTGAAGAAGAACGCTATAGTTGGTATTGCTATTTGATTTCTTGGCACATTGTGAGCAACACAAGTGATGAAGAAGAATGCCATAGTGGTGACGAAGAACGCCATAGTTGGTATTACTATTTGATTTCTTGGCATTTGTGAGCAACACAACTTGATGAATAAGAATGCCATATTGATAAAGAAGAACGCCATAGTTGGTATTGCTATTTAATTTCTTGGCACATTGTGAGCAACACAAGTGATGATGAAGAATGCCATAGTGATGAAGAAGAACGCCATAGTTGGTATTACTATTTGACTTCTTGGCACATTGTGAGCAGCACAAGTGATGAGGAAGAATGCCATAGTGATGAAGAAGAACGTCGTAGTTGGTAGTACTATTTGATTTCTTGGCACATTGTGAGCAACACAAGTGATGAAGAAGAATGACATAGTGATGAAGAAGAACGCCATAGTTGGTACTACTATTTGATTTCTTGGCACATTGTGAGCAACACAAGTGATGAAGAAGAACGCCATAGTTGGTATTACTATTTGATTTCTTGGCACATTGTGAGAAACTCAAGTGATGAAGAAGAATGCCATAGTGATAAAGAAGAACGCCATAGTTGGTATTACTATTTGATTTCATGGCACATTGTGAGCAACACAAGTGATGAAGAAAAATGCCATAGTGATGAAGAAGAACGCCATAGTTTGTAATACTATTTGATTTCTTGGCACATTGTGAGCAACACAAGTGATGAAGAAGAATGACATAGTGATAAAGAAGAACGCCATAGTTGGTACTACTATTTGATTTCTTGGCACATTGTGAGAAACACAAGTGATGAAGAAGAATGCCATAGTGATGAAGAAGAACGCCATAGTTGGTATTACTATTTGATTTCTTGGCACATTGTGAGCAACATAAGTGATGAAGAAGAATGTTATAGTGATGAAAAAGAACGCCATAGTTGGTATTACTATTTGATTTCTTGGCACATTGTGAGCAGCACAAGTGATTAAGAAGTATGCCATAGTGATGAAGAAGAACTCCATAGTTGGTATAAACGTAGAGAATGAAGATCAAGTTCATTGATATATATGTGTATATATACAAGAGAACACAAAACAAATAAGTAAAGTATCAATTTATAAAGAATTGTATTCTTCTCCTAACTAGAAACTAAATCACTAATTGATCTCTCATATCTCAGTTATTAATTGAAAGAAAAATCAGAGGAGAGGTATATTTTTCTATATATTGCAAGTGTTGGTTTCAACATGGCTGCCTGGCATTTGAAGGGCAAATTCATCATTTCAGTTAGAATGAAGTAATTTGATTGGACAAAATGAATATCTTCCAAGTTGCTTTTGTAAAAAGAAAGTTTTCTGTGACTAATTTGTACATAGCTTTGAATAATTATACATTAAGTTTGTGCCATTCTGACACGTGGGTCTAGAGCATCCATTGAAGAAGTTCAGTGCAAATTGCAGGAGCCACATAGGATACGCATTACTCCCTTCATTTCTAAAACTTTCTAAAAAAATTATCATGGGTTTATACAAAATCAACCTCATAAATTATGATTTGAAAATAAAAATTATAAATCACAGTAATTAAAAATTTAAAACATAATTAACTATCAACTGCTGGTCTGAAATGCGCGATTTTGCACCTCAGGTCTTTTGCTACTGAAGCGGAGAGGCTCCCGACATACCTCAACAACTTGAAGGTTATGATGATGATGATGAGTTCGATTTTAATGATGAAGATCAAATATTTTCTCTTCTATGAATGCTTATACTTTCTCCGAATGTGAATGACCTTCGTTTGGTGTTGAGCTCGAAGAAGAGGGAATGCCGTAAATTATTTTGAAGGACCATCCTACAGGACACTCGGAGTACTCAAGCTTGAAAGTTTGAAAGTAAAAAACTACCATGGTTCAAGAACCGAAATGCTGTTTGTATTCACGTCTGCACCTTCACTCTTGAAGAGTATATACCATCCATATTGAAGATGTAGAAAGCGTCGATCAAAGCGAATACGTGAAGATTCAACAAGGAAGTCATTGATGGACCTTCACTAAACACACACAAAATTTATTTCCTCCTCTTTGTGATGATTCATGGCAGACACCAAACCCATCTTCTCCAAACACCACAACCACTCCACCCCACATATGAATTCATCTACTCCAAAACACCCCTGCTGCCTCCATTTTTGTACACCATTAATAATATTTTTTTTCAAGCAAATAATAACACCAAATAACACTGTGGGCGATGTAATTTCATTAAATTTAATTCCGTACAAAATTAGGATTATATTAAATCCAAAATATATTAGTCCCAAATAAATATTGTGGATTAATATAATTGAATTAATTATTTAAGTTCAAATGTGTATGGATTTAAATAAGGTCCAATATTTATTGGGTTAGTCCATTAATTTGGGCTACAAATGATGAGCCCACTTTACTAAGCCCAAGATATTGGCATATTCTAGAGGCCTAAATAAGCGTCACGTGTCAAATGATGTGGCATGCCAAGTCAAGTGAAGGGTCCAATAGGACCGTGCCACATATCAAAATGATGCAGTGGGGCCATGAAATAAAAGCCCATAAAAAGATGTCAAATCACTTAAATCTGATTGGTCAATGGAGGTCCATATTCATCACGACTCTTCCTTTCCCACAAGTATAAATAGGGGTCTCATAATTCAGAAAAGGGACCCCAGAACTCTAACAAGTAGTAAGAGAAAGCTCGTGGATCAATCTCCACAATTTCTCTAAAAAGCTCAAGCAGTCAAAGCAAGTTCACCGAGATTCAAGATCAAGACCCCAATATTCATAAACAAGCTGAAAAACCCTTGAATTCAAGCACAAGTCAAGATCAAGTCCCACAAATCAAGAAATCAAGTTCAAATTCAAGATCAAGCTTCAAGCCCTTGAATTTATATTTGAAAAAACGAATCAGAGGATTCATAGAGATTGTAACACTCGCATTGAAATCAATAAAATTGATTGTTACAATATTTTTCTTGTCTCGAATTATTTATTTTTCGGTCTTGAAATTTTCTTGTCCAACAAATTCTAGCACGCCCAGTGGGACAATCTCTACCTCTCATCTCAACTTTTCATACTTCAAAGTTTAAGAACAACGAAATGAATTTCAAGAAGGTCAATTCTCAATCAACTGCTTTCAAGGTTGCAGATTCAAGGTTCTTTGTTGAAGTAGAAAACATCCTTGGTGTTACTTTCGGAAGCCTGGAAGCTGTCACAAGAAGCAAGGCAGGCTTTCCAGGACAACAAAAACATCCAGTGTCGTCCGCTCCAGCTCTAGTTTTTGGATCTTCAATCCCAAAAAGAACGAAGTACAATAAAAGTGCTTCGGAAGGAGGAAGCAGTGTGGAGGAATAGCTTAAGAAGACTCTAGCTCTACTTGAGAATTCCGGTTCCAAATACTCTGGGGCAAAGAGCGATGGTCGTTCAACAAATGCGTCATCTCCACTTATACCATAGAAGCTAAGCACTTCAAGGATCAACTTATGCGATAATCCATGTTACTCTCCAATGTCTCCAATAATCATGCAAGCAACGGTAACTAATGCCTCGTCTATGGAGGAACAACTTGCGAATTTGACAAAGGCAATTGAAGTCCTGTCTAACTATGTTCAGAATCAAGAAGCTAGGATTGATAAGATAATGGATAGGGTGGAAGGCTTGATAGACGGAGAATCTATCCATGCACCGGGAAAAGCTCCTGAGGTTCATGAGATAGAAAATCCTGTAAAATAAACACCATGGACTAAAGGTGCAAGTTTCTGCTGAGCAAATGATCCCAATTGGTCAATTGAGGGAATTTATTGAAGGGACCCTGAAAAACAAGTATGATGTTGTCACCAAGTCTTTCCTTGCATATGCCAAGCCTTACACTGCAAGAATAGATAGCCTCAAAATGCCTGCTGGCTATCAACCCCCCAAACTTCAATAATTTGAGGGCAAAGGTAACCCAAAACAACATATCGCACACTTTGTCGAGACATGTAATAATGTTGGAACTTACGGTGACTGTATTGTCAAACAGTTTGTTAGTTCCCTAAAGGGAAATGCCTTTGATTGGTATGCAAAGCTCGAGCCTAACTCCATCGATAGTTGGGAGCAATTGGAACACGAGTTCCTAAATCGGTTTTATAGCACAAGGCGTACAGTGAGCATGATAGAGCTCACAAATACTCGGCAAAGAAAAGATGAGCCAGTGATTGACTTTATCAATCGATGGAGAAATGCGAGTCTTAACTGCAAAGATAGGCTCAGTGAAGCTTCTGCAATAGAGATGTACATCCAAGGAATGCACTGGGGACTTCTCTACATCTTGTAAGGAATTAAACCAAAATCCTTTGAAAAGTTAGATACTCTTGCTCACGATATGGAGTTGAGCATGTCTTCTACTAGAAAGAAAGGAGCGCTTGTTCATGACCCTCGAAGGGGAAAGGAAAAACAGGAACCCAAAAGATGGGGCAAGTTTGTTCCCAAAAATAAAAAGAAGGAGTCTATGAATGTTGATGTGTCTCCTGTGAAGGTCACCACAAAGGTAAGCAAGAAGCAAAGTGTGAAGACGACTTCTGGAGCACGTCCGAATAAAAAAACTTTAACGGAGATGCAAGAAAAGGAATATCCCTTCCTTGATTTTGATGTTTTTGAGATTTTCGATGAAATCCTTTAGCATAAGCTCATTGAACTCACAGAGATGAAGTATCCCAACAAAGCTGGAAGGACCAATGACCCTAATTATTGCAAATATCATAGGCTCGTAAGTCATCTCTGTAAAAGTGCTTTGTCTTTAAAGATAAAGTCATGCAACTGGCAAAAGATAAGAAGATGTTCTTCGATGATGAGACGGCCAATTCTCATCAAATATCTATTACTTTTGGCTAGCTTGACCCAGTCCAAATATGTGTCGAAGAGCATAATGAGAAAATATTAGATCCTGACAGGTCTTCAGTTGACGAAAGCAATGATGAAGGTTGGACTCTGGTGACGAGGCACAGATGCAGGAGAATGAGTCTGCAAAAGGAGTCATCCGAGAAGCCAACTAGAAAGAGAATGGTAAAGAAACCAAGGAAACAGAAGTTGGTTGAATTCCCACAGAAGACGAGGGTGACTGAGCTTCACCACCAATAACCTCGGCGTCCGGTGACTTTAGAGGAATTCTTACTGAGTTGGTTTTGTGTAGAGACTGCCCAATTCAACCTTGAGGCGTCTTGTTTTAATACCTCCAAAAAGGAGGCAAAGGGTGAGAATCTACCCATGGAGGTTCCTTCACCTTCCGGAAAGCTTGCTGAAACTCTTGGCGAAGAGGCACAAATGTGTGATACAAAAACCACATTCACAAATAATGATATTCTGCTTGGTGCGGCCCTACATAACCATCCCATATACATGGTGGGTCAAATTCTAGGAAAGAAGATCAATAGAATATTGATAGATGAGGGATCTGGAGTCAATATCCTACCTATCCGCACAATGAAAGAACTTGGGATCGCTACTAGCGAACTGGATGAAAGCCGTATAATGATCCAAGGCTTCAATCAAGGGGGCCAGAGGGCCATGGGATGTATCAAGTTGGGGATTCGTATGGATGATTTTCAATCAAATCCATTAATGCATGTGATCGATGCCAAAACTTCATACAATATATTGCTTGGTAGGCCTTGGGTGCATGGGAACAAAATTATCTCATCCTCTTACTATCAATGCTTGAAGTACCTCGAAGGCAGAGTGGAAAGAAAGATAGTTGCCGATGATGTGCCATTCACTAAACCTGAGTCACATTTTGCCGATGCAAAATTCTACTTAAAAAAGCATGTTGTGGATGAGAAAAGGGTTAAATATGTCACCAATACCAAGTGTGATGATCTTGCATCTAAGAAGGTCGCGGTGATCATCGAAAAATTTGCCACCAAGAAGCCTCTCTCCACTTTAAATAAAAAATGTATCGCTTCTACGAAAAAAAAGCAACTCTCATTTTTTGTTACATACCAAAGGTATAGAAAGAAAAAGATCACCCATCGGATTCCCAAGATAATGTGCTAAAGGGGCTAACTTTACCTATTAGGAAGATTGATGCAATAACTCCATCCCCAAGACTTCTTGAAGAGTCTGTGGCTCAAAATCTGCCACAAGATATAACACTTCCTACAAAACGTACGAAGGATGGCTTTGATCCAAATGCATACAAGCTATTTGTAAAGGCTGGATACGATCCAAATGAGCAATCAAGGTTGGGCAAACTTCCGTCGGAAGGTACGACCAGGCAGGCACATAAAGGTTTAGGATATACGCAGCCACCTCCAATTCGCATCTCCATAAGAAGGGCGGTTATCAACTACATCACTGTAGAAGAAGAGTCCACTGCATCCAACAAAAGGGCTTCTGTCTTTGACCGACTTGGAGAATCAACTGTAAGAACTTCTGTGTTCGAAAGGTTAGTACCTCTAAATAAGAGGAAAAACAACAAGTGTAAGAGGAGTTGTCAAATCACGATGTGCACTCTTCACTTAAAATACAAAAAGAATTCCAAAGTTTGATTCCTTCTAGAATGAAGCAACAGACGAAACTGGTAGTTTCATCCAACGAGGTATTAAAATTTAAAACTCATACCGTCGTGTATACCAAGGAACGTGAGGAAGATGAAGAAAGTGTTGGCTCCTTATATCATGTTATGATTCAAAATAAGAATAAGGTCTCGTCTCAACTGAAGGTTGATAAAGAGATGGAAGATACTTTCTGGTGTTACCATATATCTATCAACGATGATGATCCTCAAGAGGAGGAAGATGCTAGAGATGATCCATCTCAACTTGAAGAAGGAGTAAAGGCCACAATAGATCCCCTGAAGGAAGTTAATCTTGGAACTAATGAAGACCCAAGACTAACTTACCTGAGTGCGTTTCTAGAAGTAGAGGAGGAATTCGCTTATGTGGACATAATCAAAGAATATATGGATGTCTTCGCTTGTAGCTATAAGGAAATGCCTGGATTAGATCCGAAAGTAGGAGTCCATCAGTTGGCGGTCAAGAATGTGCTCGTCCTGTTAAGTAAGCCCAAAGGCGCTTTAGGCCAGAGTTTGTTCCTTTGATTAAAAATGAAGTTAACAAACTCACTAAAGAGGGCTTTATTCATGAAGTCAAATATCCCACATGGATTTCAAGTATTGTTCCAGTACGGAAGAAGAATGGCCAAATTCAATTTTATGTTGACTTTCGGGATCTCAACAACGCCTGCCCTAAGGATGACTTTCCAATTCCTATACTAGAGTTGATGATTGATGCCACCACTGGTTATGAGGCAATGCCCTTCATGGATGGTTCATCCGGCTATAATCAAATCCGTATGGCACCAAAGAATGAAGAACTCACTGCATTTCGTACGCCCAAAGGTATTTATTGCTACAAGGTGATGCCTTTTGGTTTGAAGAACACTAGTTCCACTTATCAAAGGTCTATGCAGAACATCTTTGATGGCCTACTCCATAAAAATATTGAATGCTATGTGGATGATCTAGTGGTGAAGTCAATAAAGAGAGACGACCACTTAAAAGACCTAAGAATGGTACTCGAGTTACTTTGAAGATATTAACTTAGGATGAGTCCATTGAAGTGTGCCTTTGGAGTTACTTCTGGAAGTTTCTTGGCTTTATTGTACGACACCGAGGAATTAAAATTGATCAAGACAAGGTCGATGCGATTTTGAAGATGCCCGATCCTCAAAATATTCATGAGTTAAAAAGCCTTCAAGGAAGGCTAGCATATTTAAGGAGGTTCATCTCAAACCTGGCCGAAAAATGTCAACCATTTAGTCGTTTCATGAAGAAGGACACTCCCTTCGAATGGGACCAAGCTTGTAGTAATGCCTTTGAGAGTATTAAATCATACTTAATGAAGCCACTAGTTCTTGCGGCACCCATATTTGGGAAACCATTGATACGCTACATCACGGCACAAGAGAGGTCAGTTGGAGCACTACTGGCTCAAGAAAATAGTGAAGGCAAAGAAAACTCACTTTACTATCTGAGCAGAATAATGACACTAAATGAGCTAAAGTATTCTCCAATTGAAAAGTTATGTTTGGCATTGGCCTTCTCAATTCAAAAGATGAAACACTACTTTCAAGCTCATGTGGTTCGTCTCGTGTCTAGGGTAAATCCCATCAAGTTTGTAATGTCGAAATCCGTCCTTAGTGACCGACTTGTAAAATGGTACCTTTAATTTCAATAGTTTGAGATTGTGTATGTTCCCCAAAAGGCCATAAAGGGATAAACATTGGCTGAATTCTTGGCAGACCACCCGATACCTGATGATTGGGAACTGAGCGATGAACTTTCTGATGAAGATGCAATGGTCATTTAAGCTAGACCCCCATGGAAGATGTACTTTGATGGTGCTACACATCGAGATGGAGCTGGTGCCGGGGTGGTGTTCGTCACTCCACAATAAGAGGTCATCCCATACTCTTTTACCCTAACAAATCATTGCCCTATAATGTTGTTGAATACCAAGCTTTAATACTTGGACTCGAGATGGCAGTGGACATGAAACAACTGCAAGTACAAGTCTTTGGTGACTCCCAATTGGTGATCAAACAACTTTTGGGAAGCTATGAAGTCTGAAAGCCCGAGTTAAAACTATATCATGAATATGCATAAAAGTTGATGGGATGTCTTGGAGAAGTAACCCTCCAGTATGTGCCAAGAAGAGAAAATAAGCAAGTTGATGCCCTAGCTACTCTGGCCTCAACCCTGACTCTTCCAACTCAGACCCAAGTTACTGTCCACCAAGAATGGGTAGTACCGTCGTCAGATGAGGATGTGGAAAACAAGGTTGAATACCTCGTTGCTGTGTCTGAAGCAGTAAAAGACGATTGGCAACAACCTATCATTAATTACTTATGTTATGGGATACTTCCAGAAAATCCAAGGAGAAAGACTGACATTCGTCATCGTGCACCTCACTTTCTTTACTACAAAGACACACTATACAGAAGATCATTTGAAGGAGTACTCTTACGGTGTTTGGGAGAGGAAGAAGCAATTCAAGCTTTGCAAGAAGCGCACTCGGGAGTTCGTGGATCACATCAGTATGGACCAAAGCTCTATTTTCATATTAAAAGGATGGGATATTATTGGCCAACGATGGTGAAAGATTGCTTGGACTATGCTAGAAGATGCAAATCTTGCCAATTCCATTCAAATTTCATACATCAACCTCTAGAGGTACTATACCCAACTGTCGCATCTTGGACATTCAATTCTTGGGGAATGGATGTTATTGGTCCACTACCAAAACCTTCTGGTGGACACTTATACATCTTGGCCGCGATAGATTACTTCTCAAAATAGGCCAAAGTTGTTGCTCTCAAGGAAGTAAAGAAAGAAAATATTGCGAGCTTTATCCGAGTAAATATCGTCTATCGCTTTGGAATCCCTCAATACATAATAACTGACAATGGAAAGTCATTTGATAACAAGCTGATGAAAAAAATCTGTGACCTCTTTGGTTTCAAGCAACACAAATCTTCTATGTACCATGCTGCCGCCAATGGTTTAGCCGAAGCATTCAATAAGACTTTATGCAACTTGTTGAAGAAAGTCATCTCCAAATCCAAACGAGACTGGCATGAGCGGATGGAAGAAGCTTTGCGCTCGTATAGGACAACTTACCGTACACCAACGCAAGCAACCCCATACTCACTTGCTTTTGGAGTTGAAGCAGTTCTACCATTTGAGCATTAAATACCTTCTTTGAGACTGGCTATTCTAGAAGGGCTCGCTGATGAAGAAAATGCTAAGTTGCGTCTTTCGGAGTTAGAAACTCATGACGAGAAGAAGCTGGAGGCTCAACAAAATCTTAAATGTTATCAAGCTCGGCTATGTCGTACTTTAAACAAAAGAGTTCTCTTAAGGTGCTTCTAAGTTGGAGATCAAGTCCTTGCAGTAAGAAGGCTCATTATCACTTCTCATAAGTCTGGGGGCAAATTCACCCCAAAGTGGGATGGACCATATGTCGTACAAGAAGCATATTCAAATGGTGCTTACAAGCTTGTCGATGCAGATGACATGAGGATTGGCCCCATCAACGCCAATTTCTTGAAGAAGTACTATCTTTAAAGGAAGATAACACTCCTTAAGGCACAAGTATAAACTACATGTACACTCCTTAAGGCACGAGTATAAACTGCATGACACTCCTTAAGGTACGAGTATAAACTGCATGTCCACTCCTGGCCTGCAAGAGTATAAACTGTGTACGACTTAAAAAAAAATGAAAGTCCACTAGGTTGAAAACCTCGAAAGAGGCGGCCTAGGCAAAAATTAGGACACAAGAAAAAAAAATACTCACCCAGAACTACGTTGTGACTTGATCCTCTTTACTGAGGTACATAAGCGCTTGGAATTTAATTCTGAGTTCATTTGCATGAGTGTCAAAAAAAATATGTTCATACAGTATCTACCATATGGATACCAAGTATGAAATTATTCTAATTAATTTTTGACTTACTCTAAATATGTGACTCAATGGGGGCAACCTTTCGAAAAGAAATAGAGTTCCTTCAATGGGATTTGGAATGCCAAAGTTCTCCAAATCTACAACTAAAAGGATCTCAAAAGTTCCATGCCTTAAGGTGGATAAAATTTGTCCCTTTGTACCTTAAGCTAGCCTCTCGCGGGTCATGCCTTAAGGTGGACAAAATTTGTTCCTTTGCACCTTAAGCTAGCCTCTCGCAGGTTTATCCTTAAAAGGATCTCAAAATTTCCATCGCTTAAGGTGAAATTTTTTTTATCCCTTTGCACCTTAAGCTGGCCTCTTACGTGTTTATCCTTAAAAAGATATAAAAATTTCCATTCCTTAAGGTGGATGAATTTGTCCCTTTGCACCTTAAGTTGGCCTCTAACGGGTTTATCCTTAAAAGGATATCAAAATTTCCATGCCTTAAGGTGGACAAAATTTGTCCCTTTGCACCATAAGTTGGCCTCTTACGGGTTTATCCTTACAAGGATATCAAAATTTTCATGCCTTAAGGTGGACAAAATTTGTCCCTTTGCACCTTAAGCTGATTAATAAAGGGCCATACTTAAAGAAGACCAACGCATAAATGCATCAATGAAAGGGCCCATACATAGAAAAGATCATCGCATAAATACATCGGGAAAAGGGCCCATACTTAAAGAAAATCATTGCGTCTTCAAGCAAAATTGGTCGGGTCTTGAGGTGACGAAGCCTCGCACACCTTAAGCCGACGTCTACCGTCCTCAAGAAAAAATTAGTCGGGTCTTGAGGTGACGAAACCTCGTACACCTTAAGCCGACGTCACCGTCTTCAAGAAAAAATTGGTCGGGTCTTGAGGTGACGAAGCCTCGCACACCTTAAGCCGACGTCCACCTTATTCAAGTAAAATTGCTCGGGTCTTGAGGTGACGAAGCCTCGCACACCTTAAGCCGACGTCCACCGTCTTCAAGCAAAATTGATCGGGTCTTGAGGTGGCGAAGCCTCGCACACCTTAAGCCGACTTCCACTGTCTTCAAGCAAAATTGGTCGGGTCTTGAGGTGACTAAGCCTCGCACACCTTAAGCCGACGTCCACCGTCTTCAATCAAAATTGGTCGGGTATTGAGGTGACGAAGCCTCGCATACCTTAAGCAGACGTTCATCGTCTTTAAAAAAAAATTAGTCGGGTCTTGAGGTGACGAAGCCTCATACACCTTAAGACGACGTCCACCGTCTCAAGAAAAAAATTGGTCGGGTCTTGAGGTGACGAAGCCTCGAACACCTTAAGCCGACGTCCACCATCTTGAAGTCAAAATTGATCGGTCTTAGAGTGTATGGAGGTAAAGTTAAACTCTCGTAACCTAAGCCAATTGTTGCATATTGCTATTTGTTTCAACTGTGCAAAAAAAAGGAGGAGAGGGGACACGAAAGAAAGTAAAAACATAAATAGAAAGGATGTTACCTATCAGAGCACTGCGATCTTGAAAGTTGTATATTACCAACTTGGATTGATATAAGATGCTTTGATGAGAATAAATCCCTCAAAATAGAATTTTAATCAATCAAAACTCCCTTTGATGGTGATGGTTCCACATCAATAAATAAATTATTTGGTGAGGCGATGTAATTCTAGAATCCTCTGCCGGACAGCATATAAGATCGCCTTAAAAAATCATCCAGAATAATTAAAGAAGTTTTAAAATCCAAATTTTGGATATGTTATACTTGCATGTTTCAGGTATCTATATGATCAAGCGGATCATAATTTTGATACTCTCACATTGAGATATAATTTTTTCGGTAATATCACGTAAATCTGAAATTGTTGATGCATCAAAACTCAATGTTGATTTTGGGATAACATCTGAAAATATCTCAATTGTATTAAATTATGAATTTTGGATATGTTATAGATATTTGTGTCTAGTTTCACAAGAATCAAGCGGCTTGTTATTTCATCCTTCCTACTTCAAGATATGAAAGTTTTAGTAAAGACGCACAGATCTGAAATTTTCAGCATGATAAAATTCAGGGCTAATTTCAAAAAAATTATCGAGACTTATATTGAAGGAATTAAAATCTAAATTTTGTATATGTTATAAATCGCGAAGTCTAGTTTCTGGAATATCAAATGATTCATAATTTCGATATTCCTACAATTAGATATGAATTTTTTACCACTCACATGCAGTGCTGAAAAAAAAGTGACGAAAATAAGAAAAAAGTAGGAGGGAAAGAAATTACCTCAATATTGTTGATGGTTTGAAAACCCCAAAATTGATATTGAAAAAGTGGGAAAAAGTACCTCCTTTTATAGAATTGTAGGATGAATGTTTTCTTCTCCAATATAAATTCAGATTGGAATAACTTCCATCACCAAATTCAAATTGGAGATTGTTTCTTTCTTCAATATAAATTCAGATTGGGATAACTTTCATCTTCAAATTTAAATTGGAGATTGTTTTCTTTTCACATACAAATTCAAATTGGGGGTTATTTCGGTATAGCTTTCATCTCCAAATTCAAATTGGAGATTATTTTCTTTTCTCATACAAATTCAAATTGAGGGTTATTTCCTTCTTCCATACAAATTTAAATTGGAGGTTGATTTCCTTCTTCCATACAAATTCAAATCGGAGGTTGTTTCCTTCTCCCATACAAAGTCAAATTGGAGGTAGTTTCCTTCTCCAATCTAAGCTTAAATCGAAAGAGTTTTATTTCTGATTAAGTAAGGCAATGCAAAAGTCTTCCAAAACTCTTTGGAATTGGATATCATGTCTCAACAACGGATCTTAAGTATAGAGATTCATGAAAAAAAAAAATAAGAGAGTTTTGAAAGACAACATCAATATGGTTCGGCTTTAAAATTTTTGAATGAGGTGTTCTTATGTGTGAGAAATTGTTGAAGTGCGAAGGAAACATGTTTAAATAATCATACTTCAAGGCTAGTCTCCAAAATATTAATTGTCTCGACAACTCTTGAAGTAGGGGTCATTTGTGGGCGATGGAATTTTATTAAATTTAAATCCATACAAAATTCGAATTATATTAAATTCAAAATATATTAGTCCCAAATAAATATTAAGGATTAATATAATTGAATTAATTATTTAAGTCCAAATGTGTATGAATTTAAATAAGGTTCAATATTTATTGGGTTAGTCCATTAATTTGGGCTACAAATGATGAGCCCACTTTACTAAGCTCAAGATATTATCATATTATAGAGGTCTAAATAAGCACCACAGGTCAAATGACGTGGCATGCCAAGTCAAGTGAAGGGGCCAATAGGACCGTGCCACATGTCAAAATGATACAGTAGGCCCATGAAATAAAAACCCATAAAAAGGCGCCACATCACTTAAATCTGATTGGTCAAAGGAAGTCCACATTCATCATGACTCTTTCTTTCCCACAAGTATATAAATAGGGGTCTCATAATTTAGAAAAGGGACCCCATAACTCTAACAAGTAGCAAGAGAAAGCTCATGGATCAAACTCCGCAATTTTTCTAAAAAGCTCAAACAGTCAAAGCAAGTTCACCGAGATTCAAGATCAAGACCGCAATATTCAAGAACAAGCTCAAAAGCCCTTGAATTCAAGCACAAGTCAAGATCAAGTCCCTTAAATCAAGAAATCAAGTTCAAATTCAAGATCAAGCTTCAAACCCTTGAATTTATATTTGAAAAGACGAATTCTAATTCAAGATCAAGCTTCAAGCCCTTGAATTTATATTTGAAAAAGCAAATCAGAGGAATCATAGAGATTGTAACACTCGCATTGAAATTAATAAAATCGATTGTTGCAATGTTTTTCTTGTCTCAAATTATTTATTTTTCGGTCTTGAAATTTTATTGTACAACAAACACCATTAATCTTTTCAAGCACATTTTTTCAAGCAAATAATAGGCAATCTCAACAAAATTTTTCAAGCACACCATTAACATCATCATCACCTCAAGGCGACCCATGAAGGCAATCTCAACAAAATTTTTGCCTCGAATTCCTCCAATTGTTGACAATTCGATTGTGGATATTTCCTTCAATTGTGAAATCTCAACAAAATTTTAATAAAGAATGTTTGAAATGAAAATTTTCTCAAGTTGTGAAGAAAATATTACTGGTGAAGAAAAGAGAAGAAAGAGTGAAGAAGAAAAGAGAAGAAAGATAAAAAAATTATGAAAATGCCCCTCAAACCCGCCTCCAATGCGGGTGTCACACGCACCTTGCCAACTCATCAAAAAGTGTCAAAATGACAACTTTATACCTACTTGAGGTGCCAAAATGAACCAATGTCCACTTGAGATGCCTAAGTGAAAGAACGTGCGTACTTAAGGGGCCTGGTGATGGGTTTTGCCTTCTAAGTAAATAAAAACATCCATCTGTAAATAATTAGTAACTATTGTAGATAATGGTAGATGAATGGTAAAATATAGTACATATCTTAGCAAGGGAAAACCATTGGAATTTCATCAACCAGTAAATATAACTATTGGAGTAACACTATAGCAGTCGAATTAAAAAAAAATGGGTGAGATATATGTCAACCATTGGAAGTTCATCAACCAGTTGTTTCTCTCTTGACCCTTTAGATATATGTTAACTCGGGAAATTACATGATAGAATGCGAGCAAGGATCTTGTAATAGGGAAGGAAATAAAACCAAGCGAAAAGGAAGAGAACACAGAAATGCATTGTTGACATCAAGCTGGCGGAGAGTCCAGTTATGGCGAAGTGCCACAGAAAGGGTTATTCTGTCTGTGGTAGGCTTGATGATTGGGCTGAAAGTCGCGTGGAAGTCAATGCCCGGCCTTTGAGTGAAGCCTTTTGCAACCAGTCGTGCTTTATATCTATCAATAGACCCATCTGCTTTCCTTTTTATCCTGAAAAGCCACTTGCAGGAAATAATATTTTTAGTTGGGTCAGGAGGAACAAGTTCCCAAGTCTGATTTTAATTAAAGCATCAAGTTCCTGTTTCATCGCTTCACGCCACTCGGAATTTTTTTGTGCTTGTTTGACAGTGGTGGGTATGGTGGTGGGGTTCAACTTAGCCAAGTAATAAAAAATTTGTTTGGGTTTGGTGATATTGTTTTGGGAGCGACTGAAAACACGGGTAGGAGGAGAGGGACATTTGGGAGATGAGGGAGCGAGCTCCAACTCAGGAATAGGACGGACTGGCTGATGAACCATGGGTGTAGATGGAATTGTGTTCCTGCAATGATAAATAAAGAGAGGACGCGAGCTGTAATTTGTGTTTGTGGGTATATGCGTTGGTATATTTGTAGGGAGGGCTGGTGGTGTGAGCTGTTGGGCAGTAGGGTGAGAGTATTTTGGGAGCCTTGGAATTGTAGAAGATGAGGGTGATAGAAATTTACCTGGAAAAGGAGAAGTTGCATCCACCGTTGGTTCACTGTCGGAGTTGGATTGTGAGCGTGAGTTGGCCTGTAACTCTGCTGGAGAAGGAGAAGATACCGAGCGAGGCTCTACAGGTATTTGGGCATCTATTTCTAATGGAATTGAAAGCTCCGTAGTTATGGTAAGTTTGGGTGTGGGATCAGAAAAATTTGAAACCGTGATATTGTCCTATTTTAGGTGATGTGATTTGATGGCAATATTGGAGAACAAGGTTTTGAAAGGGAAAACATTCTCAATAAATTGCACGTCGCGAGATAAATATACCTTTGCGAAAATTGGGTCAAAGCATCGGTGACAGTGATGAGATAAGGAAAATCCACGATAGACACATGGGATGGATTTTGGTTCAGGTTTATTTTTGGAGTATGGTTTAAGCCATGGATAGCATAAACAACCGAAAATTTGCAAGGAGCTATAATCAGGCAATTTTCCAAGTAGTCGCTGGAATGGGGATTGGTTATCTAGTTGAGAGGTGGGAAAGCGGTTAATGAGGTAGACCGTTTGATGACACGCGAAAGACCAAAATTGGGGAGGAAGGGGCGCCTCATGTTAGAGCGTTCTTGCAGTTTCGACAATATGGCGATGTTGTCGTTGTGGAAGTGCAACTCGTTAAGGCGTATATGGTGGAGTAGAAGGTGGTCAATTCCGTGAAGTGAGAGATAAGGGTCAAGACTTTTATATTCTCCTCCACCATCTGTGTACAGTGATAAAATTTTGATGTCAAAATGCTTTTTCATCATAGGATGGAATTTTTGGAAAATCTCTTTGACCTCACTTTTATTTTTTAATGTATAGAGCCAAGTATATTTCGTATATTGATCAACAAAAATACAATAATACAATTTCTTGTCAAGAGATAAGACTGGTGATAGCCCCCATAAATCACTAAAGATTATTTGAAGCGGTTTAGAGCCACACAATGATAATTGAGTAAAAGGATGCCGATGAACTTTATTAGATAAGAAAGAATTACAATAAAAAGGTTTGTCTCGCTCATGAAACGGTAGCGAGAATTTATTTAAAATAAACCTAAGAACTCTAAAGTGGGGATGACCAAAACGTTGATGCCAAGTAGTGAGAGGAGTAGATGTGGTGGTCATGTGAGCTTGGGGATGTGAAATGGGCCACTCATATAGTCCATTGTTGGTCCGACCGTGCACCAACGGTTTCCGCATTTTCAGATCCTTCACAACAAAGTCAAAGGGAAAAAAATCAATGGACTTTGAATTGTCTTGACAAAATTTTGAAACAGAGAGAAGTTTGTGTTTAATAGATGGGGCACAAAGAGTGTGAGATAGCTTAAACACATTATTTGATGCATTTAATTGAGTAAAACCAGTGTGAGAGATGGGAATTTTGTTACCGTCACCCATGGAGACATCCTCGTTACCGTGGTATGGTTGTAGGTTATGTAGCTCCGTGGTGATGTGATGGGTGGCTCCGGAGTCGACTATCCAAGGGTTAGTGGCAGCAGTAAATCCAGCAGCATAGTTGGCTTTGGCCTCATGGCTTTGGCCTCAAAGTGATTATGAGACTTCGAACGACAAACATTGGTGGTGTGACTAATCCTATTGCATAGTTGACATCGAGTAACAGTCTTTGGATTGGAGTTGGACTGCCACTTTGGATTGGAGTTGGACTGCCACTGTGATGTAGTGTTCGGACGTGAATTCTGGTGCCACTGTTGAGAATTGTTATTCTGCCTAGGATTGTTATGGTTATTGGTATTGGATTTGGTGGGAGTTGCGACCGCGACAGTTATTGGACTGGAAAGTTTCTTAACATCCTCGTGACGAAGGAAGAGTTCATGGTCAAGTATCTTTTCAAACAATTCTTCATATGAGACAGCCGTATCACGTGCACGAATGGAAGCAGAAATTTCAGGAAATTCAGGACCTAGCCCGCTAAGTATTTTGACATTGAGTTCAGGATTTGACACAGGAGAAGCAACAGTGGCTAACTCATCCGAAAGGGACCGAATAGTGTGAAGATATTCAGTGATGGAGCGAGATTCCTTAGTGACGCGAGCAAGTTTATCACGCAGGCTGAAGACACGCGTTTGTGATCTGTTTGCATAAGTAGTGTGCAGAGCGTCCCAAGCCGATTTGGATGAGTTGGCTGGAGCAACAGTCGGAGCAATGGTGGGTTCAATAGATGCCATGAGGGCATTTTGGATGAGTTGGTCTTGACGGAACCAAGTTAAAAAAGTAGGATCGGGAGATACGTTGTTGCCAACGGTCAGGGTGCGAGTAGGGGCAGGAGTGGTCCCATCGAGATGGCCAAATAGATTATAACCATACATAAGCACGGAGAATTGAGCTTCCAGATGGTAAAGTTGTGGCCACCGCTGAGTTTGATGGGTAATTGGGACGCAGGGTTGAATTGAATAATAATGTTAGCACTTGTGTTATCAGCATTAACAACTCTGGGATTATTGGCCATTGCTACTGATTTGTGTGCGGAAGAGAGAAAAAAAAAATAGGATCGTTCTCGTTAGAGAGTATAGAGCTTTGATACCATGTAAACGCAAAGTAAGTGCTGATAGAAGAAGATGTTTATTAATGAAGCATAAAGCGTATTAAATAGAGTTACAGATAAACTAAGATGAGTCCTAAACTAACTTAACTAGACTAGTCCTAAATAAACAGAAATATTGACTAATATTACACGTGATGTTTCAATAATTCATCCATCGACTTAAACCACTCCCCTTCGCGCTCATCCATCAGCTACAATTAATCCAAATGCTAGTTTCCCTCCACCTCCAACATTGCAACTGCCGCCTTCTCCATCCCGAGCAACCTATTTGTCACACCTCACCCCTACGTATACTTTCTTCCCCTTCAGCCTGCAGAGTATCGATCGGTCCCTTCCAGCTCACATCTTCCCCAGTACTACTACTACCAGCATCTCATTGACACCTCTCTCCCTTTGTCTTCTTCCATCCTACCTTCAGAAATAAGTAGGTTCATTTCCAAACAATCTAACAAAAACTTACGGATATTTTCCCCAGAGATTTAGTCTCCCCAAAAATGCAATCATCCTACAGGCAAGCTAACCACATAAGGTAGTAGATAAAATGAAGATTAGGTTCATCTTCTGAACTACATGACATGAGCTGAAAACATAATTCATACAAATCGATTGCTGCTGCTAAGGGTCAGGATCTGCTAGCTGATAAGTGATTCCGAAAACTAAAACACAACTGTACATTGCCAGGTAGTATTTGCCTGTTTATGGTTTTGTCTTCTCCTGTAATATAGCTAATTTTAGCATGTAAGCAACAAAAAACTGAAAACCGCGCTATCCCTCATCACCTACAGTTGAAAATATATATATGCTCGGAACAAATGAGATCGATTTTAGTCAAACGTAGCATTAATCTCTGCAGATCAACATTTCTTCTGATTTTTTTTTACCGCTTCTTGAGCGGCTTTAACTGTCTGATTTGAACAAAAGCATCGCTATAGGTTAAAAGCATGATCAGTAACCAAGTTTTGGGAAACAACAAAAGGTATGAAGAAAATTCAGTTTAGAAAAATAGCAGTAATCACCGTGAAATCTTCAGCATATGTATAGTTCCCATTTCCACAAAATTGAATACAACTATTGAACTCGAAATTACGCCATTCACACTATATCTTTCTCCAACAATTCCAAAAAGCAACACTATCAGTTCAACCAAGAATGCTAGCAACCACAAGAATTGAACTCAAAGGTACGCCATTTTAGCTACATTAATTTAATCGAACCCCGTACTATATCTTTCTCCAACAATCTCAAAAAACAACACTATCAGCTCAATCAAGAAAGCCAACAACCACAAAATACACAAAACAACGACAATTGAACTCGAAGAAGTTATGCCATTATTTTAGCCATATTTAATCAAACTCCATACAATATGATCTCTCCAACAATCCCAAAAAAAAAAAACACTATCAACAATTTAATCAATTAATCAATAATGCTAGCAACCACAAAAACAACAACAATTGAACTCAAAATTATGCTATTTTAGCGATATTTAATCAAACCCCATGAATTATCTTCCAAAAAAAATCCCCAAAATGACACTATTAGCTCAAACAAGAGTGGTAGCAACTACTGAAAAAAGAAAGAGGTTTTCAAAGTTTGAACAATAAACTGCAAATTAAATAGCTTAGCATTGCTACACAACATTGAAAATATTGTTGCTATCACATTGTGTGCTATCAGAAAATAAAATCAGAATCCACATGCAAGATGAAAGAATCTAAATTAATCCACTTACAAGATGAAATAATTTGAGCTGCGGTCTTTCGGAAACAATCTCTCTATCTCACCGCTTTTCGATGTATACATGCATACATCGCCTTCCGCCGTACATTCATCAAATCATAGGTTTTCCCATCATTTTTTTTTTTTTTGATAATCGTACTGTCTACCTCAGCTTTCATCCATCTCGATTAAATTCACAGATATCATGTAACCCCGTCTGTCAGGGCTAGGCAGAATTAAAAGATTGTTCTACAAAGTTAATTTATACAGTATCTGTTTAGAAGCCATTATTTTCAATAATGGGATTTCATACATAAAAAAAAAAATAAGCATAAAGGGAATTCAACATTGCTATACAGACATAAAAAATAATTTTACCTAGGTATAGAAAATGTAAAACCCCCTGGATTGGATTCACCAAAAAACTGTAATTTTTTTTTTTTTAATCTGTCAAAGCTGTAATTACTGTTGTGTATCCTACATTGCTCGGACTCTTTAAAAATCTCTAAGGGGTACGTGTTGAATTTTCCAAAGTAGTGTATTTTTAGAGAGTCGAACATGAATGCGGCATCCAATGTGAATAGTCCGCCTAACTTAATTTGTGTACAAAATAGTTGTTTCAGCTTTTGTATGCCATAATTTGTGTAACGTCTCCTTAGGGTTGTACATCGGTCGGTTCAGTTTGATTTTATATATTATCGGTTCGATTTTCGAGTTTTAAATATGCTAAGCCAATAATCAAACCAATAAGATATTTTTTGTCGATTTTTGGTCCACAGCGGTTCTTTTTTTAGTTTAACCGATAAGAAAATGTTCATAAAATAAGTATCAGTTTGGCGCAATGATTCCCAATGTTGTGTAACAAATAGCAACTAACATGACATCAATAAGATAGCTCACAAAATAAAAACAGTAGTAGCCAACATGACATATGCCTTGCAGTGCCAAATTCCACAAAATAAGAAGTGCATCATCCTATTTTTAAACCATGCAGAGATGAAATCGAATGTAACTTCATCGAGTTATACGTTTTTAGGAAATTGAATAGGTTGGTTCAATTTATTGGTTGGTTAGAGATGCTGGGTATATAAGTAAGCAAGTCTTACTCTCTAGTGACGCGTGCAGGTCTGGGCCCAAAACGAACAATTTCACTAGTGGGTTGGGCCGTCACAGGGTCTCTCGGGCCTTGATGGTTCGGGATGTCCGTCGCGGCCAGGGCCCCGGCTCGGGTCGTGACAGGTACTTGGTAGCTATGTTGCGCATACCCTTCAAAAATGTCATTCTGTGCGTGTCAGATCCTTTAAAAGAAGTGCATTTGAGAGAATCCAAAACGAGTGCGATAACATTTTTGAAGAGTTCGAGCAACTTAGCTTGTTAGAATAGATTTCATAACTGGATGTTTATTGTGATAATGTTGTAAATTGCTTTAAGTTACTGCACTAGTTTTTAGCAAAATAAGTTAGTTAATTTAGGATGAATTTGAATTTTGAATTTAAGTTAGGTTGTTTGATTTGTTGAGACATTTTAGTGAGTTTAAATTTTTAATGATGCTGATTTTTCTATTGTAAGGTGACTATTTAAAGCCCCTTGATGCTCGATAAAATCATTGAATACTATTGAAAGTTATTCAATCCTTTGAGAACCATTTTAACCCCTTTTTCGCTGCCTCATCTTTTTTTAAAAAAACCAACAGTGGTATCAAGAGCTTCATTGATTTTACGGAATCTTTGAATTCTTCCAAAACGCTACCATACCATTTTTAACCAGTCAGGGCTCCATTTTAACTTGTTAGCCGTGCTTATTTTTAAAGCATTGGGCTATTTTCAACCAAAAAAAATGTTAAGCAGCAGTTTCTCATTTTATGTTTTATGTGATGTTGTGAAAGAAGAAAAATTCTTACAACAACATTTTGCAACTCCCACAATTGTCAAGATGAAAGCTCTTTCAAACAAAACAAGATTGTTGATGGTGTTTTTCCAGCAAAGAATCAAAGGAAAGAAGAGAAAGGTCAATATCAAAAAGAACAAGTGCAAATTTAAAAAAAAAAAAATTAAAAAATTCAGTATTTAGTACCGGAGCAAAAATTGAGGAGGAGCAGTTTTCTAAATCGCAGTAACTAAAGCAAGGAGGAGTGTTGGAAATTGCTTTAAGTTACTGCACTAATTTGAATTTTGAATTTAAGTTAGGTTGTCTGATTTGTTGAGACATTTTAGTGAGTTTAAAATTTGAATGTTGCTGTTTTCTCTATTGTAAGGTGGCTATTTAAAGCCCCTTGATGCTCGATAAAATCATTGAATACTATTGAATGTTATTGAAAGTTATTTAATTCTTTGAGAGTCATTTTAACCCCTTTTCGCTGCCCATCTTTTTCAAAAAAAGCCAACAGATAAATTGATAATTAGTTATATTATGCTTTCCTTATTATTTGCTGGACTTAGTTGCAATGTGTCTTATTTAAAGCTGTATTCTCCTTTTTAAACTGTTTGGTCTTTCCGAAACAACCTTTTTATCTCTACGAGATAAGATTAAGTTCTTCATCCTACTCGTGGAAATACATTGTGTATGTTGTTGTTGTAAATTGATAATTGGTTATGTTAAGCTTTTTCTATTATTTGCTAGACTTAATTAATTAGTTGCTATTATGTCTCATTTATGGTTGTATTCTCCTTTTTTAAATTGTGTTGTTACGCATCTTTCCAAAACAACCTCTCTGTCTCCACAAGCTAAGGATAAGGTTTGTGCTCCACTTGTGGGAATTATACATTGCGTATGTTGTTGTTGTATGCTAAGCTTTTGCTATTATTTGCTAGACTTAATTAGTTGCTATTATGTCTCATTTACAGTTGTATTATCATTTTTAAACTTGTGTTGTTATGCGTCTTCCAAAACAGCCTCTCTATTTCCACGTGGTAGGGTAACATCTGCGCTCCACTTGTAGGAATTATACATCGAGTGTGTTGTTGTTGTTGTAAATTGGTATGGTTATGTTAAGCTTTTGCAATTATTTTCTGTACTTAATTAGTTGCTATATGTCTGCTTTGCATCTGTATGTTATTTTTTAGTATTGTTTTGTTATGAGTTATTTGAGTCGAGGGTCTACAGAAACAACCTCTCTACCTCCACGAGGTAGTATTAAGGTCAGCGTAAACCGTCCCCTCCCAGACTCTACCTAGTGGGATTACACCTCGTGTATGCTATGCTGTTGTTGTTGCTGTTCTGACTTCTTTTTCTTTCCAAATATTCACAACTCAAAATGGCAATGATAAGTCGCGGCAGTAAGAGACTTTATGTTGAAGGGGGCGAACTTGATAGACTTACCGCTCTTCCCGTTAGTGTCAAACACCAGATTCAGGAGCGCTTGTCTATGGAGGAAGCTGCACGAATGAGTATTTTGTCTAGACCGTGGAGACATGTTTGGTCTTCAATCCCATTCAAATTCATTGTTGACTAGTTTCTGTTTATTGAGTAGGAGGCAGGCTAGTAATTAGCACCCCTCTGGACCTGTAACCAGTCCCGGTCCCGGTCCCGGTCCCGATTCTTTTCATGCACACAACACAAGGCATCATGATGGATGCACAACATCTGAAAGCTCATGATGTTCTGATGCAATACCTGCTGTTTTTTGTGTTCTCTGTGTTGCTATTTATAGGATTTGGAGACTTCCTCAGTTCTGATCAAATGTGTTGGACAAGTTAGTTAAATATATGATTGAAGCTAAAGTATTTTGTTTTTGGCAAATCAAAGAATGCTCAGGGTGTATTTGCGTATTACGTTGAGCTTACCCTTAATCATCATTTTCTCATGGTTTTGTTACAGCGTCTACCCCTTCAGAGAGGAATGATGCCATGAAACATGAGAGGATTACTGAGAGTACCTCATCGACCTTACTTCGGACTATGTGACTGATCCGCAGGCAATGAGAAAGTACCACTTTTCGTAAGTGTTGACAAATCTAATCTATTTAAGAGTCCCTACTCCCTTTCTCCTAGCGGATCCAAGAGGGCCGGGGAATCGGGATTCCCCGACCCATTACTCATGAGGCACCTCAATGTAGACATACCAAGTTGATTGGAAAAAAAAAACTAAAAGCAACACCAGAAAGGACCCATTACTCATGAGGCACCTCAATGTAGACATACCAAGTTGATTGGAAAAAAAAACTAAAAGCAACACCAGAAAGGACCCATTACTCATGAGGCACCTCAATGTAGACATACCAAGTTGATTAGAAAAGGAAAAACTAAAAGCAACACCAGAAGGGATACCGACGCATCAGTTTTATCATGATGGGTGAATAGCTGAAGCCCCAGCCCAAAATACATTTTAACTCTGAGCTAGTACATAAAAACAGACAACCTCAACTTATCTGAAACTGAAGTACATAGTTACTATGATGTTCCATATGGCAATTGAAAAAGAGGCACTAAGGAAGCCGTAGATAACATAACAATACCTTCTATTGCAAACTGACCATGCCAGAGGTTTATCCGTCATAGATAGACTCATAATCCACTTTATCATATAGATAGATATGTATTAGTATTGATTAACCTACTGTTCAAAACTTCACTAAGCACCTTAGCATAATCACAGCAACACTAATTATTATATGCAAATGCCAGTAAACATTGAAGAAAATATTTTATCAACAAAATGCCACTATGTTAGTCAACACCATAATCATTAGTAGCACAAATTTGCTGGTCAGTGTAAAGATTCAACAGTAATAAGGAAATTTGGGCTTTAGACCCCATAAAATGTTACAGTACAACTGTAATTCGCTATGGCAGTTTAGGGTCTCCATAGAATGGAAAAACAACAAGAATTGGGAAGCATCCTAAGCATTTTGAATCACATGTGAGCACCACTGTTATCACTTTCCTTGCGCACTTCAGAAGCATGTTCTTCCACCGACTCGCCATTTCTTTCATTTTTGTGATGAGGTTGATGATGGTCGTTCAACACTTCATCTGAACAGCGATGCTTATGGTTGGAACGGTGATGACGGTGATGACCATGTCGATGATGATTCTTCCTATGCTTTTCTTTTCTATTGAATTCTTCATTCTCATCAGAAGATTTACCTAGGGATCTGCTTCTATCACGCCTAAAATCTTCAGAATCCAAAGAGCTTGAATCGTGACTATGGGATCTGCGATGACGTTTCCTATGTTTCCCGTGATTACTGTGGTTCACTTTTTCTTCATCACTAGAAGAGGCAGAAGCATCTGAACCCAACCTTACCTGACGTTTATGATGCTTTGTGTGGCTTCGTTTCCTAGCTGCAACACGGTCATCATCACTGGAAGACCCTGATCTAGCCGAGTGTGATCGTCGATGACGTTTGTGATGCTTTGAATGACGTTTTCTTCTTACATCTTCATCATCTGACGAACTGTCATCAGTGTGTCTATCATGATGCCTACGCTTCTTGTGGCACCGCCTCTTTCTTCTTCTCTCTTCTTCTGAATCGCTATCATATTCCTCACTGCTATCGTCACTGGAATCAGAGGACTTTCTCTTCGGCTTCCGCTTGGATTTCTTGTCTTTCCTATCAGAATCACCGGACTCTGAACTATGGTGCTTCCTCTGCTTCTTATGGGACTTTTTCGTGGATTTTTTCCGTTCACATTCACTGTCAGTGTCATTCCCACTATCAGACCCCACGTCAGATTTCCTTTTATGCTTAGCTGCCTTAGCCGTCTCTCTAGCTTCAGCATCAGACTTCGCTTTTGCTGCAGCTTCAAGTTTTTGCTCCCATTTCAAGTGACCTTCTTTCTTCTCAAGCGCTCTCTTCTTTTTCTCCTCGACCAACTGCATGAACTTCTTGGCATCCATCCAGATGTAAAAGACAAACAAATCTCTGCATTTTGGTATGATGATGACCAGAATGGCATCTCAAAGAAGAGAAAGGAAACAATGTTAGTTCTTCCACCATTAACATTCACCATTGAACGAGAGCTTATTCATATGAGAGTAAAGTTTTCTACAATTCATAAATCCACATTAATTACTGATATTGTCAAACTAGATATGTCAGTCTCAAATCTCATATATCTAGTAGCAATCAGACTAATTATGTCCTTCGAGTAAAATATTATCTGAGAATAGATCTATTATATACGCTAAATAAAACTGCTACATATAAGATTCAGTATTGTGCATCACGGACATGGCAACCAGTTGCAAACAATAAAAGTTCTAACAACGACGCAACACCACATATATTTAAAAATTCTTCATTGTCATTGCATCTCTATCTAGCTATAATCAGCACCAAAAAATTCATCAATCGGATGCTATAATTGAGAAGTTAGCATAAACAAGTACCTATGACAGATTTATTGAATTAAAACACACTTGGCAGTAACTGAAACACACAGGGAAGAAGCTCAAATAAGAAATGCTTTTCAAAAGGAAAAAGAAAGTGTGTTGGACCATGAGTCTAGACTAAAATAACAAAAGAAGCTATCAGGCAGAGTCAGAATATACTTCTTATCATAAGCAGGTTCGAAATAATTTCAGATTTTATTTGTTTGTCAACTGGAAAAAATCCATATAACAATCTCTACAAGGCCATCCAAATGAAGTGACAATTGATGAGTGCAAAGACACCAACTGAAAAAGAACTAGAATTTCAAACTGGAACAGGTTTCTTACCTTATAACAAAGAAATAGCTAGCCAAAAGTCCAATCTCAAGCTCAAATCACCCTCCTACAAACTTCCTCAAAGAATCTGCACTATCAAAAAAGAGGTTATACAACTTTGCTAAACAATTGCCATCTCTAAATCAAAGAAGTTCAAGGAACTTTGAAGCAGCTTGAGTTTTTACAACCCAGACTGACCTCAATACTATTTGATTTGAGGATAAATCAAGCTTCTTAGATTAAAAGTAACAAGCTTTTCAACGTAAATCGAAGCAACATAATAAAACCCTCGAGTGCTCCAAAAAATTTGTACAACAAACAATAAAGGGCAAGAAATTTTGAAGTAGCTAGAATTTTTAGAACCTAGATCCATCTCAGTACTTCTATATTTAAGGAAAAATCTTAAGACTAAAATTAATGAGATTTTCAAAGTAAACTGAAGTGATAGAACCAACCTGATCTAGTACTATCGATTTGAGGACAAATCAAGATTCTTAGACTACAATTGACCAGATTTTCAATTCACATTGAAGCAATAGAACAAAATCCATCTCAGTACCCTTCGATTTGAGGACAAATCAAACTTCTTAGAAGTAATGAAATTTTCTACTAAAATTGAAGCAATAGAGCAAAACCCACCTCGGTACAATTCAATTTGAGGACAAAGCAAGCTTCTTAGACTAAAATGAACAACCTTTTCAAAGTAAAGCGAAGCAACAGAACAAAACCCTAGAATGCTATTAACATCACCAAATAAAATTCACCAAGAAAGTATACAACAAGCAAGAAAAAGGGCAAAGAATTTTGAAGACGACCCAGACCCGCCTCAGTACTATCCGGTTTAAGGACAAATCAAGCTTCTTTAGACTAAAAATAAAGAGCTTTTCATCATAAATTGGATCAACAGAATAAAACCGTAAGAAATGCGAGTAACATGACCAAATAAATTCACCAAAAGCATACAACAAACAAGAAAAAGGGGAAGGAATTTTGAAGCAGCTGGAGCTTTTACAATCTAGACCCACCTCAAAAATCAAGTTTCTTAGACTAAAATTAGCGAGCTTTTCAACGTAAATCAAAGCAACAGAATAAAACCCAACTCAGTACTATTCAATGCAGGCTTAATCAAGCTTCTTATACTATAATTAACGAGATTTTTAACATAAATTAAAGCAACAGAACAAAACCCAGCTCACTATTCTTCAATTTGAGGACAAACCAAGCTTATTAGACTAAAATTAACTACCTTTTTCATTACAAACTGAAGCAACAGAGCAAAACCATTGAATGCTAGTAACATCACCAACAAAAAAAAAAAGTATACAACAAACAAGAAAAAGAGCAAGGAATTTTGAAGAAGCTGAATTCAATTCGACGACGAATCAATATTCTTAGACTAAAATTAACGAGAGTTTTAGCATAAATTAAAGCAACAGAACAAAACTCAGCTCAGTATTCTTCAATTTGAGGACAAATCCAGCTTCTTAGACTAAAATTAACGAGCTTTACATCATAAATTGAAGCAACAGAACAAAATCCTAAAATGCTAGTAATACAACAAACAAGAAAAAGAGGCAAGGAATTTTGACCCAGCTCAATATTCTTCGATTTGAGAGCAAATCAAGCTTATAAGACTAAAGTCAATAATCTTTTCGACCTAAATTCAAGCAACAGAACAAAAAACAGCTCAATATTCTCCGATTAAAGGACAAATCCAGCTTCTTAGACTAAAAGTTTAACCAGCTTTTCAACATAAATTGAAGCCACAGAATTAAAACCCTAGAATGCTAGCAACATCACCAAACAAAATTCACCGGAAAAAAACACACAAAAAACAAGAAAAAGGTGCAAGGAATATTAAAGCAGCTGGAGTAAAAATTTTTTACTCTTCAATTTAAGGACGAATCAAGCTTCTTATACTAAAATAAATGAGATTTTCAGCATAAATCGAAGCAACAAAATAAATTCACCGGAAAAAATATACAATAAACAAGAAAAAAAGGACAAGGAATTATAAAGTAGCTGGAGTTTTTACTTTTCAATTTAAGGACGAATCAAACTTCTTATACTAAAAATAAACGATATTTTCAGCATAAATCGAAGCAACAGAATAAATTCACCAAAAAATATACACAAAAAAACAAGAAAAAGGTGCAAGGAATATTAAAGCAGCTGGAGTAAAATATTTTTACTCTTCACTTTAAGGATGAATCAAGCTTCTTAGACTAAAATAAACGAGATTTTCAGTATAAATCGAAGCAACAGAATAAATTCACCAAAAAGTATACAAATAAACAAGAAAAAAATGGCAAGGAATTGTAAATTAGCTGGAGTTTTTAGATCAACATACCTTAGGAACCAGAAAAACAGAGAAAAATGAAGAGATTTGTTGAGAAAGAAGAAGGGCTTTGACTCGTTGTTGATAGAAAATGCCCAAATTTGTCTAGAGAGAGGAATTAGGGGTATTTATATTTATAGAAAAAGAAAAAAGAGAGGTGAATTTGGAAGGACATATATATATATATATACACATGTATTGGGATAAACCGTGTTTGGCAAGTACTTTTGAGATTCGAAATTTGACTCTTGACTTTGATTCGACAGTCTAGACTCCAATTTCGACCCTCACCTCGATACCAATCAGGACTCGACTATCGAGCTTTCAGACTTTTGGTTAAGGGCGTTCATATTTATTCTTACTGTTTAAAATGAAATAAAATATTACTGTACTTGTCAAGATTCGAACCCAGAATATTGATGCGAAATGTATACTCTTGACTACTGAACTATACTTCTCTAATTTGTGAAGAGTGTGCAATAATATATATATATATATATTTAACATATTTACTCCAAAAAAAATTTGACAAAGGACATCTGACCACCCTTCACGGCTGTGGCTCCACCTGTCTGACTCTGATTCTTATTTGGAGCTTCATTCCTAATCCAAGAATTAACCCCAAACCCACGATTGACTCTCAATCCTCATCTCAACTTAATATTCTAACTCCAAACATTTTTGTAACTCTCAATTCAAATAATAAACATTAAAAGTTGTATGCAAATAAAATATAAAAAAAAGTAAACCAGCCAATAATAACAATACTCCTTCAATTCAACAACTCGTCCCACTTGGCACATTTAAAATTATCTTTAGAATATAAGTTTAATATTTTCAAAAATGTATTAAATACAATAAATAATATTAATATTAAAAATAAAATAGAGAGAAATAAATTATTTGATATCCATTTTTAGTACTTTCTTCATATATTTTTATGTTATAATTTAAATTAACAGACCTATTAAGAAAATAATTAATAATATAAATATTTTATTACATCTCGTGTTAGAGGTATGAACTGCGTACATTTTACCCTCAAACCCCACTATGTGGGAATACACTGGATTTGTTGTTGTTGTTATAAATATTTTATTACAATAGTTTTATTAAATAATTTTATATTATATCTCAAAATTAATTTTAAAAAATAAAGGAAGTAATAAATAAATGAAGGTGTTAAAATAGGAAACGACCCCAAACAAATACACGCTACGATTCCTCATCGAAAATCTCATTTTCATCTTTCATACGTACAAACAAATCCGAAAACTCCAAAAAAAAAACCTCTGTATTTTTGTCACTGGAATCCATGGCTTCTCCGTCGTCAACGGCGGCGACGACTAACGTTATGCTAGCAATCTTCGAGAAGAAAACCGTATCACTCGATCTCTACCGTCCATTACGTAACTACATCTCATTCAATTACTCAGAACGCGAAGCTCAAAATCTCGAAGATGATCTACAAACGATCAAACAGTATCGTTCCGAAATCGAACGAGTTCCTGCTGATTCACTACCTGCTCGTCGTGATCTCTTGCAAAATTACTATAAAGCCCTTTGTGCGATTGAATCGAGGTTTCCTATTTCGCCTGATAAGGATCATGTCAATTCTGTGTATTTTACTTGGTATGATACTTTCAAAGTCAAGCAGAAAGCTGTTCAGCAGAATATTCATCTAGGTATATCACGTTTCACTTTACGAGAGTTAATTTGATTAGTTTTTGAAGCTAGATTAGTTAAATTTGATATTCGGAAACTAGTATAATCTTATGATGAAAAATACATCTGAAAATGTTCGGAAGAAACTACATTGTTTTCAGTTACTCCGAACGCGAAGCTCAAAGTCTCGAAGAAGATCTACAAAAGATCAAACAGTATTGTTCCGAAAGAGAACGAGTTCCTGCTGATTCATTACCTGCTCGTCGTGATATTTTGCAATTACTATAAAGCCCTTTGTGCTATAGAATCCAGATTCCTATTTTGCCTGATAAGGATCATATCAATTCTGTGTTTTTTACTTGGTATGATAGTTTTAAGAACAAACAGAAAGCTGTACAGCAGAACAGTCAATCTAGGTAGGCTTTAGTGAGTCAATTTGACTAATCTTTGGAGCTAAATTAATTAGATTAATTTAATATTTAGATATTCGAAAATTATACGAAAAATATTATGAGT
The DNA here is from genome assembly GCA_030864225.1 of Capsicum baccatum var. pendulum. NCBI lineage: Eukaryota > Viridiplantae > Streptophyta > Magnoliopsida > Solanales > Solanaceae > Capsicum > Capsicum baccatum. Next base: position 282,028,289 of record CM061560.1, read on the forward strand.
TGCGATCCTTACAGCTTAAAATATTGGTCAAACGTTTTCGAGAGAAGTGAAAGTGATGAATAAAAGTGAACGGTGGAAGTATTCATTTGAAGTTATGTGTGAAGTACAACTTTTAGAATTACTTCTTTGAACTTCTACACCTTGACCCGGAGGTTTATCAGAAACAACCTCTCTGCTTCATCCGAGGTAGTGGTATGGATTGCGTACACTTTACCCTCCCCAGACCCCACTTTGTGGAAATACATTGGGTATGTTGTTGTTGTTTTTTGAACTTCTACATTGGGCATATTTTCAGAACTATGAGTTGTTAGGTTCAAATTCCAACAGAGACAAAAGTCACTAGGCGATTTATTCTCATATGTCCTCACCTTGGTAGATAGAGTTAAGTTATTTGGTACCTGTTGTTGGTGGGAGGTATCCTGTGGAATTAGTTGAGGTGGGATACCATGGTTATCAAAAGAAGAAAAAATGCATAAAGTAGAACTTAGAATTGCTTTCCACTTGATTTTGAGCACACTGTTCTTATAAGTAGAGATGAAAACACTAGGTGATTTCTTCTTTATGTGTCCTAGCCTTAGTGGACAGAGCTGATACATTTGCGGGTGGGAGGTGACAGGTATCCGTGGAATTAGTCGAGGTGCGTACAAGCCAGGCCAAACACCACGGTTACAAAAAAAAGAGCATACACTGGTCTTATTTTGCTTTCCAAATGCTTAAGTATCCTGGAGTATGGATTTTTTTAGGCTAACGACCGAATTTGCTCCATAGATGTAAAAACCTTAAACAAGATCAAAATTTTAATTGCCCGATGTAGTAAGTAATAGATAAGAAATAGTGCATGCATCATTTGGAGGCTGGTCCTTATTGGTCTGGAATCTGGAAAATAACTGACTATTTGGAAAAGCTGGTTTTAGGTAGGTGACTAAAATCTATCAGTGTCACTGAAACAATATGGTCAGTTGCAAAAGTTTATCTTTTCGAGGAGAAACTAACCATTGGATTGTCAATTTTAAGCTTAGCTATTATCCTCTTGTTATACTATTATTTAATTAGCCTGTTTTTTGCTGCAGAGAAAGCTGCAGTTTTGTTCAATCTGGGGGCAGTGCACAGTCAGATGGGATTGAGTTTGGATCGATCAGCAGTGGAGGGGCGAAGGCAGGCATCGCATTCCTTTATTGCCGCAGCTGGGGTATTCGCCTTCCTGAGAGACAATGTGGCTATGAAGGCATCAATGGGTACTTCCACCACGGTTGACATGTCAGTGGAATGTGCTGGGATGTTGGAAAGACTCATGCTAGCGCAGGCCCAGGAGTGTGTTTTTGAGAATACTATTGCCAAAGGAAGCACTCCTGGAGTCTGTGCAAAGATTTCAAGACAGGTTGTCTATTGGTTATAGTACCTTATTTGTTTCAGCTTTTGCCACTTCATACTTTCTGTAGTGCAGTCAAGTTAACCTTTTGTTTGATTGTATGGTAGATAACAAACGCCCCCGCTGGCATAGGATTCAACAAATGCATTTCTTGATATTTGATAATATATAAAAAAGCCATTCTTGGTATTATGTAGGCAATGACATTTTTTTGGTCGGTATGCTATTTTTATGTAACATGATGATTTTCTCTTTGCACTAATATATGAAACATTTAGTTTTAAAATGCGTTTGCACTTATGGTTATAGGTAGGGATTTATTATGAGGAAGCCCTGGCAGCATTAAATGTTGCACCTTTGCTCTACCACTTTGACAAGGGCTGGCTGGCTCATGTTCAGCTAAAGGCTGCCTTGTTTTATGCTGAGGCCTGCTATAGGTATGGTATGGAGCTCCACGAGAAAGAAGAAATTGCAGAAGAAATTGCGAGGTTGAAGAGTGGGATTAGTGCGTTGGCTGAGGCCAAAAAGTCATCATCAAAGGGAGCAGCACAGCAGCTCTTGGATGCAATTAATAAGCTAGAGGCTAATTTAAATCAAAACTTGGCGAGAGCTGTGAAGGAGAATGATAGAGTATACCTCATGAGAGTTCCACAAGCCAGTTCTCTGCTTCCTCTTCCAGCATTTGCGATGGTCAAGCCTATGCCAATGAATGATGTTCTGGACGCAAGCAAGGAGAAGATGTTTGCGAGTCTTGTTCCTGATAACAGTGCTAAAGCTCTGTCCAGGTACACAGAAATGGTTGATGACGTCATCCGGACTCAAGCTGAGAGATTGCAACAGGGAAGTGAGCTAGCTCGAGTTAAGCTAAGGGAAATGGACTTGCCTGATTCTATTCTTGCATTGGAGGGAAACGTAACTCTACCCATGGCCTTAAAAGAAGATGTAGAGGCAGTTCAAATTTGTGGTGGTCCAGCTGGTTTAGAAGCTGAGCTACAGCAACTCAATGATCTGAAGAGGGTGAACCAGGAATTACTGGTTCAAACTGAGGAGCTTTTGCAAAAAGAAGCAACAGAAGATGCTCAATTTAGAAGTCAATTTGGAACACGATGGACAAGGCCTCAATCTAGTACTCTAACAAAGAACCTACAGGACAGGTTAAACAGGTTTGCAGGTAACTTGAAGCAAGCTGCAGAGAGTGATGCCAGGATTGAGCGATCAGTGAGGGATCATGCCGCACTCATGTCAATCCTTGACCACCGTCCAGTATGTGTTTTATTGAGCATTTATGTTCTTTGTGAAACCTTATTTCAGATAACTAGTCATGTGATGCCTATAAATCTTTGTCCCAAATTTCACTCATCAAGACCTGTAGAAAAGAATTCTGACATCCTACGCTGTTGGTTGTGTACATAGACATAGGTTAGTGGGTATTCTTAGGATAGTTTTCGCATTGTGAGCAGTCAAAGATTGGATCTCTTCGACAACTTGTGTCACTGGGATAGCTTGTTGATTTGGTTGATATGTATTTAATATTTATGCTGCCATTTTCTCAATTTCAAAAAAATATATATATATATATGCTGTCATTTTTTTTTTTTGAGTATGGTAATATACGCGTCATTCACTGTTCAACGGATCAAAATAACTATATTTGGATTCTTAGATATATGATTTCGCTGCACAACTTTGAAGTTTAGTATGTCGTATGTATATGCCATGTTACAGTTGGAGAAGAAGTTTATAGTTAAAGTCATTTCTTACAATGTGATATTACTTTTGTATCTCCCCAAGTAGCTAGCAGAAGCATAATCTAACCTGATACTTTTTCTCCGATAGATTGAGTCTGCTCTTCCAACCTTGGCAAGACCAATCATGTCATTGGATGCCAATGAAGATGCCATTGCGGGAGCTCTGAAGCAGAGCTTGGTAAGATGATTAACGAGGCTATATGTGTGTTGCAGTTCTTTCTTTCCTTTATTCATTGGTTAAGTTGCAACTGTGTTTCTGGAGTAGCTGTAGAATATTCTTTCGAAAACACCTCAGTTGTGATGTTCACTAAAGTGCATTACCGGTTAACATAACCAATTTTTTAAAAGAAAGTATTTGAAAATTGTATAATTACTTATCAGACAGAATCAAGTACTCTTTTTTCTTCAGAGACACTATGTAAAAATTTGTCCTGCAAGTTTTGGTGTATTAAAAGAATACTCTATTACTGAATACACAAGAGGAAACATGAAGATTCACCATAAGTAAAACAGTTGAAAAGAACTTAATAACAACTAACAAGCCTGATTAGTGCCTAAGTTTAAAAATTTTGAGCAATTGTAGCCAGATGATCTGGTTTAAAGTCCTTCCATGTCCATCTGCAATTGAGAAATGGTGTTGAACAAATCAAAAGACAAAATTGGGGTGTCATGAAGCTGTTGCAAAATTAGTTTAGAAAATTATGATTGATCCAAGAATAGTTGAATTTCTTTCCGACTTCCTATGCTTTGGTGGGCAGCGTTATATGGTACTTGTGCTAGTGGGAAGTAGCAAGAATCTGGTGGAATAGTCGAGCTGCGCACAAACTGGCCCAGATATCACTGTTATAGAAATAGGTTGAATTTATTTGGTGGTCCTCCTGGAAGGACAGGAAGGCAAAACATTTTGAGGGCAAAAAGGAACTGTTAGTATAGTGAAATACAAATGTATTTCTACACTTACTTTTTGGTGCAATATAGTTTCTTTAATGATATTGAAGCCATGCGAGAATTTTTTAGCACTATTCTCCAGCACTCATTTGATGCTGGTAATCAATATATTTATCCGTTACGGTTAAAAAAAAAAGATTGAATATTTGATCTGTGGAAGACAAGCTTCATGACGTCTGTTGGATCCATTTGGGGGATATTTTGTTTATTGAATGAACAATCAAAAAGTTGCAGTCATAATACTTGTTTTCTACAAACTTACTTAGCAAAAAATAAAGAAATAACTGCCTCCATGGACTATTTTAAGTAGTTGGTGCTTATATTTGCAGAGACAATTAGAAGGTCTTGGTGCTCAGCGTGCAGGTCTTGAAGATATGCTGAAAGAGATGAAGAGGAAGGTATGATAATATAGCTGTTTGTACCTTATGCATTGTGACTTTTGACTTCTGATTTTAAAGAAGTGGGCATTTTTTAAAGTCCAGAACTTTAGGCTCATGTGTATAGTTGTTATGTGATGCTCTTGCTCATACTGATTGTTTAACGAGTGTGTTCTTTCGAATTCCTCGAAAGAAGTGGAAACAAATGTCATTTGTTAGTACGTAAGAGGTCTTATTTTGTCTTCTACTTGACAGTACTTATCATGGTACAAGTCACATTAACTTGCACCAAACTGAGCAAAGCAATGTTTGCTTTAAGTATTATGGACTGGTAAACTAATTGTTGCATTTTCTTAATAACCAAAAAGAAAAGAAAATAAGGGAAAACGTTGCATTTGGTTGTCCTGGCAGTGATTGCCTATTTGTCTATGAGTAAATTTACTCTTGTGCAGCTAATTCTTATGTTCGTGGTCCATCTGGGTGCATCATAGTGTATCATGACTTTACTTTGGTTACGTATTTGAGCTACTTCTTGTTAAGTCTATCAGATGTGATCTCACATTTCCACTTCGTAGCACATAAAAAATAGCATTAGCCTTTAAGACGCAAACACGTACTTCCCAACTGGGTTTAGCGGTTGCTATTTAATCGTCATCCATTGGCAACAGGACATCGAAAATTAATTGCACTTTTTCCGTAGTCCAACATTTTCTTTCCCATAGGAAAGGTCCTTGTTTCTTGGTATTTATTTTTCTTCTTTGCTCACTGATCCAGAATTTACGGGATCCAGCTTAACCATTTATATTGTGGGTTCAGGATGATATACTTCCCAAGCTGATGACATCCACTGGCTCCCATGAGGATCTTTTTAGAAAGGAGATTGCAAAATATGATCATATTTGTGAAGAAATTTCCAAGAACCTTGAGGCGCAAGAGCAATTGTTGCTGCAAATTCAGGTTTCATATATAAACGTTAAATTTCAGGGATTTCCCGTTTTACTGCTCTTTTCTTTCTGATGCTGAAGCATCTGCCATAAGGTTTAAATATCATGACTATTATAATTTCTAGGGTTACCTTAATCTGGTGAATTTATGATTGCACGTATTGCACATTATGCCACCTTTTGCATTTCTTCCATTACTTTATGTATCTGGATTGAAATATGGAGTATCGCGGTAAATGAAGTTAGGATTTTCCTTGAATTTTTTAAATTTTCTTCTTCTGATAGTGATAAATGGGATAATATCTGGTTGAAACTCAGTGAGATAAAGAGGAAATTTTTGCTTCTATATTGTAATCCCTTTTGCCTGTTGTATGGAGTTTTACTAATGACATATTATCTACCTTATCAAAGAAAAATTACACAGCTTTTAAGGAGATTGTTCAAAGGGGGGAAGGGTCAAGGACATAAGACTGAATTACCTGGGATGCCTGTGCCCATAAGAAATCGCGGAGCCACCCATTAATAGTAATAGAACTCTGCGCAAAGTTTCCTCCCGTGATATGAGTTACTACCCCTTGATCACTTACACTACGCCAAGCATTTTCCAACTGAAATGGGATATTTCAACCGAAATTGAATTATACATAAAATCTACAACTTGATTGCAATGACGTTTATTATGGGCTTTGTAGAGTACTTCTTTGTTCTAATCTGTTCCTAGGGAGTGAGAAAAATTGCTCAACATTTGAGAATCTTTATGTAAAACGAAAGCGCCCAAGTGATGGTTGAACGACTTAAAAAATCCCACTTTCTGGAAAGACGAACTCACTGTAACTTTACTATTCCAATTTATATCTTTGAATGCTCTCTAACAAAATTTTCATTTGCAGGCTCAAAATCAGGACTTCGCTTCTATTTTCAATCTTGAAGATTATAAAGGTATCTGTACTTTCATGGATACCGTCTAAAGCATGTTGAAGCTTTGATTTTTACGGTGCCTTGTGGCATTGGTAAACAAGTTTGTTTACATGTTATGCTTCACCTAACTGGAAAAGATAATAGGAGGAGGCTGCAGTTGCTTGTTTTTGCAAGTCTGGTTTCCCCAGGAACATGGGGAACTGCTGTCTCATCCAAGTTAAGATATGTTTCCATATTTTATGACCACATTTGCTGGTGCACTAGGGGGTGTGTTTACCAATTTAGTATTCTTATATAACAACATCGAAAGATACTAACAAGCGAGACTTTTTCACTACAACAACAACATACCCAGTGTAGTCCCACAAGCGGGGTCTGGGGAGGGTATTATGTATACAGCCTTACCCCGACTTTTTCACTACCGGCCAACAAAATGTCAATAGCAGAAAGGCCAATTTAGTTTTCTTATTTAGCAAGATGAGAATTGCAAAAATGTAATGACCAAAAAGTGATGTTATGTGGATGGGCCCAATTCCTTGTGGACCCTACACATTTTAGAAGCCAGGGACAATATAAGGAGGCTATGGAATTAAGACAAGACCCGGATAATATTGTCAGTGATTCAAGAAGTGTAGAAACTTGCTGCTTTCATTTGCAACCCACCAACACCAAAGGAATTTCAACCCAAATATAATTGTGGATCTGATTTGTTTACTTGGAAATGTTGTTGTTGCTATTAATCTTTGTCCAATGTTGATTCCTGATTCCTGCAGTATTTAGTTAATTTTTCTTGGCTTGATGTGTACTTCTCAATGTTACAGCATCCCGTGAGCGAACCTATAAGCAAATTGAAGTTGCCATTTCAAAATATCAAGAAATAAAGGAGAATATCAACGAGGGATTGAAGTTTTACGTTACACTTCAGGTATGGAATTCTTTTGAGCCGAGGGTCTATCGGAAACAACCTCTCTACCTAACAAAGGTAGAGGTAAGGTCTCTGTGTGGGATTACACCGGGTATTTTGTTGTTTGAAGGGGTGGGTGGGGGGTGTTTCCTCTGCCCTTTGGCTGAAGAATGAGGAGCTGACATTTTCCTTTTCGTGGGTTAAACAGGACGCGATCACAAACGTAAAGCAACAGGGCAGTGATTTTGTGATGACAAGAAACATGCAATGCCGGGAAATGATGGATGATGTGCAGAGACAAATTTCAGGTCTCAGTTTCCAGGAGAACAAAGGTTCAAATGGCTATAATTATCCTTCTGCAGCTCAGTCTCATCAGGTTCCAAGATCCAATCCCCAACCGCCAGCAGACCCCACGAATATTCCCAACGCTGTTCGACCTCCAACTCCTACTTACCAACCCCCTCATCAACCCGCAATGCCTAGTTATAATCAAAATCCACCACCTTACGGTCCTCCTCGGCAGCAGCCTACACCGCCTTACAACTTGCAAGCTTCTGGTCCACCATATCCACCGCCTCAACATCAACAACAGCCTCCACCGAACCACGAATATGGCCAACCTGCATATCCCGGTTGGCGGGGTCCCTACTATAATGCACCTCCTCAGCAACCTGCCCCTCTGCAGCAACAAGGTTCTATGCCCCGACCTCCTTATACCGTCCCTTCTCCATATCATCCTCCTCCCCATCAGAGTGGCTATTACCGGCAATGATAATTTTCCTATTCGTCTTTGTCTGCAATCTTCAACATTTTCTTCTACAGTGTAATTTGAGTCATTCTGAACAGGGATTTTGTTCCTTGCGTTGTGATACCAACTCTCCATTGGATCACATTATGAATTATATCAAGAGTTGGTTTCTTTGTATGATTACTTAAATGCAGTTTGGATTACTAATTCAAAGTTCTGCTACTTTGTAAACAAATTCAGTCTTTCTGTATAAATCTTTAATAATCCTTTCTGATTTTAGTTTGTTTGGTAATTCCAATGTATATGACATGCACCTTAACTCCCTTTAGTTTAATAATATCAGTGTTACATTTAAAATTGTTGCGATAATAACCTGATGGTCAACAGTTGATCTGTCGCCATGGATTCTTACTCCGAGACTTCAAGAAATTTCTATTGGAATCTCGAGTAGAAGAGGAGAAGCTCCAATGGAAGCAAAGGCTAGTCTGTTGTAGGGGCATTTGCCTCCTCTCGACCTTGAGGCCGTTGCAAATATGATACAACAGATCCTCCATTACTTTCTTCGGTCTCATAGTCACCTTCGCTGACCTTATCTCTACCTCGTGTCGTTTTGAATCTAGAGAGACTCGTTTTGAAAGATGTCAATCCAAAAAACGAGAACAGAAAAATGAAGTTACATCTTCCACATAAGACACAGCCATTAGACAAGCATCCAAGAAAGTATGGAAGTCTTGAGATGACAAACAGAGACATGACAGAACCAAAAAAACCCAGTACATTTGCTTGGCCGGTAGTTGAATAAGCACTCAAATTCTGATGAGCTGTTTTTCGCACATATCAGTATTTACAAGAAAATCAATTCACAGTGAAGAAATTGCCAATTTTTACTTGGTAGCTTACATTTACAAGAGAAGATTATAGATTCATCATGCCTTGAGTTGCGCGTAGATTGACGTACGAACTGCATGATGAGGAGTCAGGCATTTTCCATTTACAAGAACTTGTTCGACAAAATCCACTCGCACTGATTTGAATTGGTAATGCTGCAGGTCAGAATTAACAAGTAATTCGTGAGGATGAGGGTTGAACATGTCAAAGACAAATGGTTAGCACAGAATAGATAAAAGACTCCAGCCTTCACCATCTACAAACCACGAGGCATGCCAAAAGTGGCAATCTTTATTCGATGATGCTCAAAAAACTAGTTCATTGTTGTTACATGTCCAGGAATTGCTTGAATTAACAGTTCATATTCCTTCTATGACTGTTACTAAGACAGACTGGCGTTCCAATGGGTTCCCTCACTCCTAATTGCTCGAAATGTTGAAAACATTATCCCCAAGCTGGAGAAGGATCGTTATACTAGGAGCTCAAACAAACATATCGAACTCCGTAATCCTTGCTTTTGTTTTATCTTTGTTAGTAGTTCCAGTAATTGGTTATTAGAATTAAGGGAATCCACAGCTGGTGGTAAATTTGTGCTTTTAACCGTTTCATATACTAAAAGAATTTCCACAGTCCAGCCACAGCAGCAGAGGGTGTGAGAACAGGGAGGGACATGAGTATAGATGTAGGGTGGTCAGGTCAGGTATGGTGGACTGCAGTGGCAAGGAAATGTGGATAACACGGACCTCAGATGGAAGAGGAAACAGAAAACCGGAATTCGCTGGCAAGTTGAACGGGTAAACGAGATTTTGAATTTAATATAAGAGTATAAACTTGCTAAGGAAAAACTGATATGACATTTATCACCAGTGTTGACACGAGCTATTTTATTTGGTCACGGTCAACTCCTACATATGAGTTCTCTGTGTATTCTGTAGTTAAAGTGAAGTTCACGATAAATACAAGGATGTTCCTTGTAAATAACTAGCATTATCTTTATGCTGGTGATCTTATAAATAAAATGTTAAGCTTGTGACAAGATTCTTGAGATATCCAAAGTAGATGGCCAAGTTGCAACTAGTGCAGAATAACATAATAATCGGAGATTACCTTTCCTTTCCAAGAAAAATCAACAAAACGGTAGAAAGGCTCCAATAAGGTGACTTGATCTCCTTCTTTAATCTGTCAATAGGAGTAAATTGCACTTGAATGAAGTGGTAACTTATGAGAGCTTGGCAAAAAGGATCAAATCAACCAAACAGTGGCTAGTTACTTCGATAAGTCTAGGTAAAACAGCATAGTCATGGTTAGTTCTACATTCACCAGCTCTCACTCTCAAAAACTAATACATTAGATAAAGTTCAATTCTGATTAGTTTCATCTGTTTGTTCTCTCTGTCAATGCAGGACGGAGGATGTGATATGTTGACAACTTTGAAGTAAGAAACACTTCCAAAGAACTAATGAATCTTTGTATCAAAATCTGGGGTCAGATTGAAATGTGGCCCAACTATATCACATTATTATCTTCTATTGAGGCTAAGGTAGGTACTTTTGAGTAGGGTACCTACCCTTCATACAGTTCTTTTTTCAAGTAGGAAAAGTGACAGGAGAAAAATCATACTACTTAGTTATCAAGCACATTGCTACAGCTGCTGTTAAACACAGACAAGGACATGAAAACAAATAAAGAAGTGTTGGTTGCTTCTTCTGTTTCTTCAGTTCCATAACAATATTTCCTTTTCTCGTGAATTGAGTAACACATACAAAGAACTGTGCTAAGAGACAATAAACAGCTCTAGAAAAACGACTTACAGCATCATTGCGTATACCATACACCGTAATTACGTAACATGTGTGATAGGCATCGGATAGCACATAGCACCTGCAGAATACAAGATAAAAGTTTGAAAACCAGTTTATAATGCCATTTCATTTACAAAGGGAATAAACATGAGCAAAGTGGTAAAACGATAAACTGCTCTAGGTTCATATAAATCAAGTTAACTTACAATGGAGCCAAACTCTCATTCTTAGCAAAGAACAAAACTTTCCCTGTGATTGCAATTCCTTTATTTAGACCTTCAGATAGGAGATCCATGGTTGCTCTTTTGTATGAATGACTCACTACAGTAAGTTCCTTTGGTTAAACCTTCATCCATAATGAGGTTTGATCAAATATCAAACTCTTTTGTTAAGTGAGTAGTAGATGAATATAAATGCTTACAATCAACTGTGGCAAGCGATGATAGGGATGAAAGCCGCTTAGCCTTAATCGAACCCTGAGAGATACGACCAAATCATTCGACATTCTTCAAGTGTCATGTGCAACAGATGTTCTATGTACCCAACAGAAGGGATTGACACAAACAAAAGAAAAAAAGACGTGTAAATTCTGAATTTGTTTTCACAAGTCAGGTGTCATAAGCAGCAAAAATATCACTCGTGTGTTCCATATCAGGGACAAGACTATGTTTAAATGCACTGAAATTTTATCAAATTCCCCCTTTTTTCTGGAAAGGGTTCTATTTGGATGATTCACAATTCAAACACTTCACAAGTCGGACAACAAAAATCAGATGAACAGTAAGTGCCCTATCATAAATTTCAGATATTTCCTTGGTACTCTAATGCTGTCAGCATGATTTCCTAAATGCTAGCCAAAATAAAATGAAGGATCAATGCAAATACTTTATGCAATCTAGCAACAACAAAAATAATCTCACCCGAAGCAAATAGTCTAATTTGTCAAGAAGCAGAACCATCATTCGGGCATCCTCCATAGCATTAAGACCAGGATCCATTAAGGCAGCAGCTTCAAATCCAGTAAGGGCCCTCTCATAATTCTCTAGATATTTGTTCACCTTTAAGAATCAAATCATATTCAACCAAGCATTTATTGTGAATGATTTGGAGAGGAAAGTGAAAACATTTTAGACATCGTTGTGCAAGCAGACATTAGATTTAAAAAGGAAGAAAAATAAGCTTCTGTAATTGTACGACTATGCATATAATGTTCAAGCCACTAAAAAAGTAAGATCATAATAAGCCACAAACGGATACTACTGATGGACAGAAGGCAACAACATACCTGGATTAAGTGGGGATCTGGGGAAGGTAGAGTGTACACAGACCTTAGCCCTACCTCGTGAGGTAGAAAGGCTGATGGACAGAAGGCAAAACAAAAAAAAAATCTAGCTTTCCAACTTGTAAAGTATCATTAAAGAACACTTCCCCATCTAATTTTCTTTTTCTTTATTTTTCCTTTATTCATATAGCTGATCTCAACTTTTTTGGGACTGATGCGTAGTTGTTGCTGGTTAACCAGTTGTCGCAATGATAAATTAAAAATATAATCACAAAACTGAGGTAATCAGTGGCAACCACACCCAAACTTCCAACGGATAACAAGTGAGTCAACAAAAGGCCATTTTTGCTACAATGTTTCTGAAATGTTATCAAAGAACCTCATACTAAGTTATTACACAATAGAATAAATCAAAATTGAGAAGTTATAAAGCTTACAGTGGCACAATTGTAGTACAGATCAGGATTTGACTTCATTTTTTCATCTCTTTCCTGACAAGGGTCCCAGAATTAGAACAGGTTTCAAGTTTCTAAACAAAACATAGAGCATGACAGGCTTAGAAGGCTCAACATACAGATGTAAATCTGAAGTTCATGAGCAAGATCATTACAGTTAAGGTGCAGCTCCAAGAGACACGTGTTTAAGGTAAAGTCCAATTGGGAAATGCATACTTACAGCATTCTGGTATGCTTTTAATGATTGTAGAAGCTTACTGTGGTCCCATGCTCCCGTCACAAAAAAAGAAGTGAGAAATCCATTTCCTAGGTTATCTGTCAAAAAGATGGAAGCATACTTAATAATGAAAAAAAAAATGGCAGATGAAAGTCCATTGAAGAAACTTGAATTTGGATGCATGAAATGCGGAATGGTTCATCTATCTGGAAAAATCCATACGAAATCAGTTAGATTATGAGTCTAGTGGTGAAGTGTAACATGCATTTTAAATGAATAAGTACTAAATCCATTTAGTTGCCATGCCTTAATCATTGCGTGTATATAGAAACCATATTTTACTTCTAAACTATTGCATGGTTTAGATATAATTGACAAGCACTAGGTCAAAGGTGAATAAAGAAGCTGATATTGGTTAAACAAAGAATGTTCGTAACAACATATCTAAGGGATGTTGGAGCTGAGAAATTAAGGAAGTGTCGCATTTAAACTAGATTCCTTACACCAAGAATATCCATCCTTGACATCCAAAGTGATTGCATCCCTGGCATGTTTGATGCTTTCATCAACAATTTCTTCTGGATTTTCAGCATCTGCAAAGTAAACATAGATGAACAAAGTATGATCAGCCTTCTTAGGGAAAACAAATTTCAGTGAAGATAACTTTTCACCACAAGCAAAAGTACAGACAAGAAAACTTAAATATACATTCTTTACTTTAAATACTTCAAAATTAAGATAATACTCTAAAAGGTAGAATCTCGGAGTAGTAAGTACCCATGGTTTTTGTACTCATACTACACTTATGTACCTTTTTGGTGCAGATCCGAGTACTAGCTCGCCCAGAAGAAGATAGACCCACCACTAACTTGGTTGAAAATGCCCAAAAGAGGTGAAAAATGGACAATAGAATTCGAAAATAGGGAATTAGTCTAAGTGGCTGATCAGTTTGGAGAGTAGAACAGAGGGGCGGAAGTGGTGCTCATTCTGTCTTAAAACTCAAAAGAACAACATGTATAATAGAAATCTCGGGAGAATTACTTCTTCATTAGGTTGGGTCACTCGGTAAAAGAAAGCCTTCGTATGGTCACATTTCCTCCTATTTACAATTCAGTATTAGTATGCATATGTACCTTATCAAAAAAAAACACTAGTATATATGTACTTGTGATGCTTGTTAAGGAAAAAAAGAAACTCATAGCATACAGCAATATTCACCTTGAGCCAGTTTTCTTTCAAGCATTGATAGTTGACATAGAATATTCTTATTTGGACCCTGGAAACATCAAAATGAAGGTATCTATCAAGAACGGAACGTCATATGTATAGGCCATTTATAATATACTTCACTAATGAAATCTAATAACAAATGTAGTAAACCACCTTGCCAAGAGCAAATGTAAAGCAGTTTTTAGCTGCATTTAAATCTCCTTTCTTCCAAATGCAGTTACCTAGGCACAGCCAAGCATCCACAAGAGACGGATTCAACTTAACCTAAAAGCAACAAATTGATAACACTTCAAATAAAAACGCTACTGTCTAAATAACAAAGCATATTAGGGCATCACATTAAGTTTTCTGTATTCATCTTTGACTCACAGCTTTCGACAAATGATCCTCTGCTTCCTTCTTATATACTGGAACAGCATCCAATATTTTCCCTCTCAAATACTCATAGGTGGCACGTTGAAGCGGCAATTTCCTCTTTTCTGCACAAATTTACCATAAATCACAATACCGAACTCAACGTATTTTTATTTTTTTTTAAAAAAGAACTCAACTTATTTCCTAATAATTCAGCAGAAGTTAGCTCAAATAATACAGCGAGTTTACCACAAATCACGACCCAAACTCAAAATAAGTAAATAAAAGCTCAATGTATTTCTACTAATTCAGCAGAAATTAGCTCAAATGATACAGAGAGCTTGCCACAAATCACAGTCCGAACTCAAAAAAAAAAAAAGAAAAACAAATGCTCGACGAATTTCCTAATAATTCAGCAGACCTTAGCTCGAATAATACAGACACTTAACCACAAATCAAATTCCGAACTCAAAAACAACAACAACGTGTTTTCTAATAATTCAGCAGAAATTTGAGCTGAAATTAGCTCAAATAATACAGCAAATTTACCACAAATCAGAATCAGAACACAATGAATTAGAAAACTCCCAATAATAGAAAACTCAATGTCTTTCCTAATTATTAAGCAGAATTAGCTCCGAATAATAGAAAACTCAACGCATTTCCTAATAATTCAGCAGAAGTTAGCCAGAATTATACAGAGAATTTACCACAAATCACTATCCACGTTCAAATTTTTATTTTTTTATTAAAAAAAAAAAAAACGCATTTTCTAATAATTCAGCAGAAATTATCTCCAATCGAGTTTACAACAACTCAAAAAAACAAAACAATGTATTTGCAAATAATTCAGCTCAATTTAGCTCAAAGATACAAAGAACTTACCACAAATCACAGTCAGAACTCAAAAATAAAAATAAAAATGTCAACATATTTCCTGCTAATGAAGCAGAAATTAGCTCGAATAATACAGAGAAAAGTTCAAAAACTCAATGCATTTCGTAATAATTCAGCAGCAATTTGCTTCAATGATACAGAGAGTTTACCATAAGTCACTATCCAAACTCCAAAACAAATAAATAAATAAACAATTTGTATTTGTGCTAATTCAGCAGAAATTAGCTCGAATAATTCAGTGAGTTTACAACTCTCTCTCAAAAAAAAAAAATCAATGTATTTCCTAATAATTCAGTAGCTCAAATAATACAGCAAGTTACCACAAATCACAATCCGAACTCACCGTATTTATTTATTTAAAATCTCAAATGTATTTCCAAATAATTAAACAGAAATTAGCTCGAATAATACAGCAATTTTAGTTTACCTATAGGAATTTTATCGAGGATTTGAAGAGCTAGATCAGATAGAATTTGCAATTTGGAGATTCTCTCCTCCGGAGTTAACGGAAAATAGTTATCGCGAAAGTTGTAAAGTTCATCGGCGGCTGCAGTTGCCTTTACATACAACTCATCTCCGGCGCCGGCGACTTCTCCGGTTGAAATGCTCATTTCCGGCGATTTGGCTCGAGGTTAATTAAGGGAAGGTTATAATACAAAATTCCAAAATGAATTTGACTTATCTATAGCGCCTTTTTTCACTTAATTACCAAATTAGATTTAATATTAGTATTAACTTTTTTTCAATAGAAAAATCATTTTAATGGTGATTAATTGAAGTAATACTCCCATCTCATGAGAATTTACTAATTTTGAATTTTTTTTTCTTGGCGTGTTTTGAATAAATTTGTCAATTTAGGACATTTATTCTTATTAAGTATAAAATATTATATTCTTTCGCTATATCTATATTTGTTTATGTTTGACTTGCACAGTTCACACTATTTACGAAATAATAAATAGAAATATAATTTATTATATATACACTATTAATTATAAGTCCTCTAAATATTATTAAGTGAATATTTACTTAGTAAAATAGATTGAACACTTCGATACAAAATGATTTTAATTTTGTCAAGTTATAAGTTGCTCGATTTATGCTCGTCCCTCAGCCACCCACCTCTTGTACGAACTGAGTGTTGAGCGTCTTCGTTAACCAAGATCATAGGATAAAGTAAACTAAAAGAATTTTCTTTTTAACTCGCTCCTCAGAATTGTTCATCAATAATATCTATTTTCTCGAATCATTGCAACAACCTTATTTGTCTTAAAAAGAATTGATCTCAAGTTTACTTGCACAATGCTACGACTGGGGAGATAAAAGCTTTGTCATCAAGTTTGTGGTGTGGTGTGGTGTGGTGTTCGTTCCAGACACTATAAAGTTATCAAAGTAATGTTAAATATGATGTATTAGTAATTTTAGGATTAGTTATGTTTGCATTAGTTGTGCTCAGATTATTTCTTATGCAGTATTAATTTTGTGTATTAAAGATAACATACATTGCATAATTTCTTCAAGAACCCAATTTGTTTACATGAAATAGCCTCCATAAACATGATAGAAAGGTTGTAGAAATGATTTTAGCAATTTGTGTAAATGGAAAAATTACTTATTTGAGTATTTTTTATAAAATATTTACTATTTTTAAATATATTTTAAATTTTTTTTTATCTAGGGTTAACCCGTACGGTTTGGGGATGGGCCTGATCTCCGGGCACAATTTTGGACGAAACTTCTCGGACGGTTCCCCGACAGCTTATTGAGTCGACCTGATTGCATTGGCTGGGCCAGTGAAGCCATTTTTCAAGTCAAACGGGCGAAACAGCAGGAATTACGAATTTTTTGCGACTTTCGATGGGTGCTAGCCCACGATTCTGCGATGGCCAGGGTTCCAGGTATGATTTTGGGTGAAACTTCTCCGGCGGTTCCTTAGCGTCCTATTGAGTAGATCTGATTACTTTGGCGGGCCAGCAGAGTTATTTTTCAAGTCAAACGGGCAGAACGACAGGAATTGCGGGTTTTTTATGAGATCTGGTGGATGTTGGCCCACGATTTGGGGGTGAGTTCGGGCCCCAAGTACCATTTTAGACGAAACTCCTCGGACGGTCCTCCGGAGGTCTATTGAGTAGATCTGGCTTCTTTGGCGGGGCCGATGAAGCCATTTTCCAAGTCAAAAGAGCAAAACGACTGGAATTGGAATTCTTTTGCGACTTTTGATGGTTGTTAGCCCATGATTCGCGGGTAGGCCAGGGCCTCAGGCACGATTTTAGGCAAAGCTTCTGAGGCGGTCCCCATCCATCTATTGAGTGGATCGGGTTGCTTTTGCGGGGATGATAAAGCCATTTTCCAAGTCAAACGGACGAAACAATCGGAATTGTGAATTCTTAGCGATTTCCGATGGGTGTTAGGCCACGGTTGGGGGGTGGGCTCGGGCCCCGAGCATGATTTTGAACGAAAGTTCTCGAACGATTCCTCGACATCCCTAATAAATATTTTTGAAGAGGACGGAGTGAAACCAAAGTAACACCAAATTGGGAAAGACAACCTTATGTAAACCTAAGCAACACCAAATTGGTATTGGATTTCTCTTCGATCGTCTGGACTTATAAAAGGGGTGAGACTCCTAGGTTTTGTTTATTCAGCAATTATAATTAAATCAAAGTTTGGTATTTCTCTTTAAATATCACGTCCAATTCCATTGTTAATGCTGGCAGAGAAAGAAGGGAACGAAGATAAACGTGAGTTTTTCGACTTAGTAAAGGGCGTCACCCACACTATTAATTTTCCAGAACTTGTAGGAAAACGTTGTTTGGGTGTTGGAATTCCAGGATGGCTTTTCATAATAGATCTCGAAGGGAATATGAATCTGTTTCACCTCAACTCTCATTCTCTAATTCGATTGAACACCTTGGATGGTTTCAACGAAGTATTATGTTGAAAAAGCAGTGCTTTCTTCAGATCCTCATACAACCGACGACTATATTTTGATGATTAATCAAGGAGTTCCTCGTTCATTAGCTTTTACTGGAAACCTGGAAAGAAGAAGTTTATTAGAGTGACGCGTGATGGGGCATATTCTGATGTAACGTGGCACGATGGACAGTTCTATGGTGTTAATTTTCAAGGAAGCATTGTAATCTTCGACTTTAGAGAAGGGTTAGAACCAACCAGTGGAAAAATAATTCAAGGAGTACTGCCTGCTGAATATATTCGTGGGATTGTGCATTCTGTAGGTGAACTATTTGTCATCACTCGAGATGGAACCCCAGAACAATAACAAATTCATATGGTGTTAAACAATTTGTTGTTTACAAGGTTGATGTGGTTACTGAGTGAGCATTACGAAAAGGTTGATGATTTGGGGAATAGGTCACTCTTTCTCGGGTATAGTGCCTCTTTGTCCGTTGAACAATATGGATGTAAGGCGAACCATATATACTTTACAGATGATTGTTTTAGCGCGTTCTACTTTCATGAAAGAGGAGGCGGAAGGGATATGGGCGTATACAACTTGTTTGACAATACCATCGAGTCTCACTATACCGATGAATCGTGCCACAAATTTAGTCCACCTATATGGATCTTCAACGCTCCTTTCTCTATTTAGTTTTGATTTTGTATTTCCAGGAATAACTACTTTGCTAATAAGTTTGTTTCCTTCAGTAGCTACTTTGATAGTTTATTCTTTATTTGTTAGCTTTCTTTCCTTTGGACTTGCAAGTTATATTAAGTTCATTAGTTGTATTTTGTTTTCCAGAATAGATTTCCTATCAATGTTCAATATCATTACAAATTCAAGTGGCTTTGTGTTTACTGTTCGTCTCGCGGCAATCACTAGTTAGTATGCATATATTTTTATCTATACGTCGAAAGTGATTGTACATATTTCTGTACGTATATACGTACACATACATCTAAGTTTCTAGCAGTAATGTGAGTACTTCTTCATGTTATATTAGACATAATGTGATTCTGATGATTTTGATTGTGAAACAATTCCGTCAACATGCATATTTCTAAAAGATCTTTTCTTTCCTAGTTGTAGAAATTGATTCTCTTGTTCTTTTTAAAGCTAAAAGTTAAACTTGTATGTTTATTTGATTGAATCAGTCAAGATCAGTTTAGTCTATTCTTAGAGTTGTGGTTATTTGGTTCCAAAGTACATACTAAGTCTATTTAATTTGAATTACTTAACTGTAGCTGGTTATATTTACTAATTAGGTCTTGTTTTATTATGTCACACTAACAGACATCCCAAAGAGTATATAATCATTCAGAAGGGGAAGTGGATCATGTACGACCTTAGATATAAGGTGATAGGTCAAATCGGTGGGTGCTAGCCCATGGTTCTCGGGGTGGACCTGGGGCTCGAGCGTAGTTTGGGCTGAAAATTGACCGATGCCCCCAAGTGGGTTTTGGAGCAGCTCAGGGTGGCCCGACGGGGTCAGTGGGGCCATACGGGTGGTCAACGGGCCAAACGACGCGCACGGACCGTTTTTGGGCCGAATAAGTGGGTGTTAGCCCACGGTCTTAGAGTGGGCCTGAGGCCCAGACGCGGTTTGGACCAAAAACAAATCGGCGGCCCCCAACGGGTTGTGGAGCGGCTCAGGGTGGCCCGGCGTAGTCAGTGGGGCCATTTAGGTGGTCAAACAACTCGAACAGGCTCGATCTCCATTGATTAAGATGGACACGTCATTAGTAGTTATACAGTTCATAATTAGCTGAAGAAGATTGGGGGGTATTCGAAAGTAAGTTAATGTTTGGTGAATAATTAATGAAGGTCCATTTTAATGATCTTATTGGCCTTTTCGCCTTTCATTTTGTGAAGGTAGGACATAGTTTCTTGTACTATTATGGCATGGTTGCAGCCTCTCTATTCTTAAGAAAATTTGTTTGGTAAGATCCAATGAGCCTATTCATAAAGGGTTTTAGTCTGTTAGTGATAAGTTTAGCTATAATCTTATAGGTAGTATTACAAAGACTAATGGGTCAGGAATTTATGTAGCATTTTTTGTCTTAGGAATGAGGCAAATATGGGTACGGTTGGCCTCTTGGGGAATATAATGGAGCAAATATTAAAGCTATTCGTGCAAAAGTAGGTTATCTACACCCACTATATTCCAATACTTTTGATGGAAGAAAAGGTGTAGTCCATTCGGTCCAGGAGCTTGGTTAAATGCAAATTAAGTTACTGATACACAACTATATAATAAATGTTGAATCCCCTTTAACTTCTTCGCATACTTCTTCCTATCGCCTTCATGCCGACTCTCAAAGATCCATATTATTTTCATCATCATCCCAAGGCAGCTCATATTACAAAATCCAGAAATAGCTACTAAAACAACTCACCTAGATTACCAAGTAGCTACACTAAAGGAAATCAAAACTACTAATAAGAGAAATTAGGAGTGTTGAAGATCCAAATAGCCATCCAGGAATTCCAACACCCAAACAATGTTTTCTGGCTAACTCTGGAAAATTCATGGTGTAAGTGACACCCTTTACTACGTCGAAAAATTCACGTGTGTCGGCATTCTCCTCTTTCTCTGCCAGCATCACCAATGGAACTGCAACTGCAACTTTCTCATCAACCATCCTGTCCTGTGATAAAAGTACCAAACTTTTGATTTTTTGATGAATAAACGAAAGCTATTGCATCCCTTTTTATAGAGAAAAATACGATCCCAATTTGGTGTTGATTAGGTAAGGAAAAGCCTTTTCCTTTTGGGATTTATATTATTTGGAAAAATACATAAATATACACTTTAACTTACTATATTTATATAAAATCCCATTCTTACAAAGTTATTACAAAAATCTCAACTAATTGTGTATCTTCGTAGGATGTATCGATGAGCTTATTATGTATCATGACAGATCCAAAATTTAAAAAAATGTATCAGGAGTTAATTATGTATTTTTACAAGAAAAAATGTTTATTCATTGGATGTATTATGTATCTCGACATATTCAAAATTAGCAAAAAAATTAGTGGGAGCTAATATGCAATTGTATCTTCGTTGGATGTATTGAAAGCTAATTATGTATCTCGACTGACCTAAAATTGAGATTTTAAGTAATTATGCAAAATATCGAATTTTTTTTTAACTAAGTTCCAAATTGTTGAGAATTATCTTCTTTGCCCAAATCCTAATTATAAACTTCCAAGCCTATGTATATATAATAGTTTTGGTATACGCGCCTTCCGCGTGTACCTCAGTTTAATGAGTTCAAACGTTGCACAAATATGATATTTGTTTAAATAATAAAGATGAATATAATAATTAAATTCAACATCTTTTGAATATATAAAGATGGAAGATTTATTTAACTAGACTTAACCTTTGCCAAAAAAATTTCTCAAAATCGGTCAACATTCATCTACCACCTGTAAATTACAATAAAATTAATCATTTAATCATGTTTAACTAAAAAAAAATAAAATAGACATTTACGACATCTCCGTTTCAGCTGCTTCAACCATAATTTTAGTATATCACCTTTAATTAATTATAAGTCATTTAAGTATTAAAAATTTAATAATGTTTAGTAAAAAAGGTAAAATAGACATAATGTTTAGCCTACAGTTTTTGGGGTGGGCTAGGGGTTCAAGCGTGATTTTGGCCGAAAATCGACTGGGCTTCCCCAGGCAGGTTGTGGAACGGCCGAGTGCGGGCCTTTAAGTTTTTTGGGCAGTTTGAGTAGTCAAACGGGGAAAACGGCACGAACGGGCCGTATTCAAACCAATTTAGTGTGCTATAAGCCATGATTTTTGGGGTGGGCTCGAGGTCAGGGCGTGAATTTGGCTGAAAATCGACCGGACTGCCCCAGGCAGGCTGGGGAGCCGTCTAGTATAGGCCATTGTGGTTTTTTGGGCGGTTTGGGTGGTAAAACAGGAGAAACGATGCGAACAAGCATTTTTGGGCCAATTCGGTATGCTAAAGCCCACAATTTTGGGAGTGTGCTCGGGGTTCGGGCGTGATTTTGGCCGAAAATCCACCAGGCTACCCCTGGCAGGTTAGGGAGCAACCTAGTGTGGGCCATTGTGATTTTTTGGTAGGTTTTGGTGATCAAACGGGTGAAACGACGCGAATGGGCCATTTTCAAGCCAATTCGGTTTGCTATAGCCTACGGTTTTTAGGGTGAGCCCAAGGTTCGAGCATAATTTTTGCCAAAAAATTGATCGGACAACCCCACACAGGTTGGGGAGCAGCCTAGTATGGGCCATCTATGGATTTGTGGACGATTTGGGTGCTTAAAAGTTCGAAACTGTGCGAACGGATCATTTTGGGGTCAATTCGGTGTGTTGTGGCCTACGGTTTTTGTGGTGGGCCCGGGCTCCGGTTGTTATTTTGGCAAAAGATCGACCAGGTTGCCCCAACCAGGCTGAGGAGCGGCCTAGTGTGGATCATTGTCGTTTTTTGGGCGTTTTAGGTGGTCAAACGGGAGAAACAATGCCAACGGGCTATTTTCACGCCAATTCGGTGTGCTATAGCCTACGGTTTTTGGGGTGGGCCTAGGGTTCGAGTGTTATTTTGGCCAAAAATTGATCGGCATGCCTCAGGCAGTCTAGAGAGCGGCCTAGTGTGGGCTATTGTAGTTTTCGGAGCAGGTATTATTTTCGCAACTAATTAGTAAATGGTGATTCATATAAGTGGCTCATTTAACTAGTGATTCATATGAGTGATTCATACAATAACAGATTAATAGATTAACTGGTTACTTGGTGATTCATATTTTTTTTGGTGATTCATACGGATGATTTATATGGGTGAATCAATAAAATGATATTTTAATTGGTGATACATATATTGTGCTAGTGATTCATAGATAGTGATTCATTTGACAGATTCTTTTAACTGGTGATTCATATGGGTGATTCATATAATTGTATATTAACAGATTAAGTGGTGTTTCATATTTTTTGGTGATTCATACGGGTGATTCATATGTGTGAAACACTACAATGATATTTTAATTGATGATACATATATGGTACTGGTGATTCATAAATGGCGATTCATATAACTGGTTGTTTTAATAGGTGATTCATATGGGTGATTCATTTATTTGCAGATTAATAGATTAACTGATTAATTGGTGATTCATATTTTTTTGGTGATTCATATGGGTGTTACGACAAGGTGATCTAAACAGCTACATATGTTCCATCTTTTCGACATTGATATCATGCATCGAGGAACCAAACAGTTGCCAAATATGTTTCTTCTTTTCAACATTGATATCATGCACCGAGGAACCAGCAAGGTGATCTCCATTGCTCCCACAAATGCGAGAGACTTGAGGAACACATTGCCATCCCTTACTGATAACAATGCTGCTAGGGTAATAGGCAAGTTGATTGTAGAGTGATCAAAAGAATCTGATGTCTACGCCATTGCATATGAACCCGGGAAGAATGAGCGAATAGAGGGTATACTTGGGATTATTCTTGATACTATTCAAAACAATGGAATCATATTTATTTAAAATTTCACCTTGTGTACTTTTGACTTGCTACCAGGTACTTTTGATATTTTCAGGATCAGTAATTCCCAACTATTAGAACTCATACGCCTTCCTCTGTATTGGAGCTTGTCTTTGTAGCATAGGATAGCGTCATGTTTTGCCAAAAGATTGTTCTGTTACTGTAGTAGTGGTGAGAACTATTTCAGTAGCATATTTAAGTGTGCAGTCCTCTTCGGAGAAAATATAAAGCTCTAACAAGATCAAAATAGGACATTGTTGTTAAAATTTGTTCAAATAAGAATGGTGCACCAGCAACTAGCCATATAATAAACATTATTATTGAGTTTATGGATTTGTTCGTGTAGAAAGGTAAAAGAACAACAATTGTATTTTTCTCCTGATACCAAACTTTTGCTTTCCAACATAAAAAAAAATCCCTTCAAAATCAAATCAAAATGCAATTGTTCCCAAGAGAACATATTCAAACCTAATGCATCTATTTGTTCTCCTATATCAAGGAAACATGTATTAGTTTTGCTGGTGTGTGTGCATTTCTGTGTGAGTTTTCTGTCAATACTTACCACCACACATCAAATCATGACGAATCTGTAAATACTTACCACCACACGTCAAGGCTCAATTTGTAGCTAGTTCACAAAAGAGCCAAATATGTGTGTGTGTGTGAGAGAGAGACAAAGTCTTGTAATCTTATTTATCAAAATTTAGTTTCGACAATGATAAATAATACAGTGGTAATAAGCCAATAATACAACATGTGTTTCCTTCAAAAGAACAAAAAATTGAAAGAGAAACGAAAATGAAAAATTCTTCAAGTAAACTTCTATAAAAGTAGAATCTATAAAGATACATCGTTTTGCTGAAGACACATAGCAAGCACCAAAATGCAAACAACACTGGTATACCTGGACTCCTGGAGAGAAAGGAATGACAAAAGAAATGGTTAGTTAACAGTGAGATCAATTAAGAGCAGAATAAATATATCACGCGTCAAAGCAAGCCCAAGTTTAGAATTCTCCATTACTATTACACTTAATCGTGCTTCCTCTCTACAAATGAATTCTCAGGCAGCAACCTGTAACATACAAGAAAAATCTGTATACATTTTCAAGAAAGTAGAGGTAAAGTATATGCAGAAACAAAATTTAATTATTTTGACAAACAAATAAAGATGGGGCATAATGGAAAGACATAATATATGCCCATACCAATCAGCGGGGAATATATTTAGCCATGTGAATACGTTTACTATAGGGTCTATGCTTTCTAGGAGTTTCTTAGCTCTAGTAGGAGACTTTTATGACAACACAAAGTTAGAGAGCTTCTAGAACTCTTATAGTTTTGGTTTAATATGATGGTCTGAGATGAAATTTTAATTGGATAAATATGGTTAATGCGGAATCATATAGACGATCCCAACTTATTTAGAACTGAGGCCTAATTATTGTTTATACAAATAAACTCAAGACCTGCTCATTACATGAGCTAAAATCAGCAGACAACCACAGTGAATCATCTATATACCCCATTATTAAGGAGACAATTCTCCTAGATAAGGCAAAGTTAGGACCAAATCTAACCATACGAATCATGATAAATCAACTAATGCTCCATGGACTCGACATATATGCAGAAATTGTTTAAACTCTTGTAAGGCAAGAATCACAAAAAGTTGGCAAATATCCCTAGCATCAATTTAAACAAGAACACAGGATTCTCACATCTAAGTGTTAATTTACTGATCTCATAATGTAGAAGAGATCTAACTCGCATAAGGCCTAACATTTGAATCACCAACATGAATCACCATTTATATGTATATCCAATTACATGAATAACTAGCTATATGAATCACCATTTATATGAATATCCACTTACAAGAATAATTAGTCATTTTTATCGCTTATATGAATCGCCAGTTATATGAATCACTTGTTATTTGCATCAACAATTACATAAATCACCAATATGAATCACCAACTACATGAATCACTAATTACATGAATCATCAGCTACATAAATCACCAATATCAATCACCATTTATATGAATCACCAACTATATGAATCACTAATTACATGAATCATCAGTTACATTAATTACCAACACAAAAAATCAGTTATATGAATAAGCTACTATATGAATCAACAATTAACTAATATACAAAACATTTCTCTTTCAATTGTAAATAGAATATATCAAGTTATAAGTATCACCACTATGAATCACCATTTATATGAAACACCAGTTATATGCATCACCAATATGAATCACCAGTTACATGAATCACCAGTTATATGCATCACCAATATGAATCACCAGTTATACGAATCTGTTATATGAATCACCAATTATTTGAAACACCATTTATATGCATCACCACTTATATGAAACACCAGTTATATTATTCACAAGTTATATAAATCACCGGATATATGAATCACCAAATAATTATACTTATATAAATCCCTGAATCTTTGTGCATTGTATGCAGAACTAGATTTCAAGTGGAGGCATATTTGTGTAGGTGTATCAAAGTGATACATCTGAGTTCCAGATGTATCACTATGATACATATGTAATCAGATAATTAAAAATAGTCTGCAAATCAACTTACCATCATACACATGACTTTGTCTCGTTCAAAATCTGAAGAAAAGTTTTCATAGCCATATCATTATAAATCTCCAACGCTGATAAATTGCCTTGAACAACGTATTTGGCATGAATCTTTTTTCAGAAAAACGTCAATTTTC
This sequence comes from Capsicum baccatum var. pendulum, assembly GCA_030864225.1. Lineage (NCBI taxonomy): Eukaryota > Viridiplantae > Streptophyta > Magnoliopsida > Solanales > Solanaceae > Capsicum > Capsicum baccatum. The sequence goes on from CM061560.1 coordinate 282,054,618, forward strand.
AATTGAATTGATATGGCGTCCATTAAATCGCGGTACAACATTTTTTTATGAATTACAATACCATGGACCCGATAGTTATCGTACCTTATTTTTGAAACCCATTTCCCGGAATGACACAACAACATTGTCACGATTTCCACTGAAGATTACCAGAAATTTTAGAAGGAAGATCAATTTTTTTCCCCAAAATTCAAAAAATTTGATCTTGTAATCTGGTATGGTTCAAAAATATTGGTTTGCTTGAACTTTGAGCTCTTGTTGAATGAAATTGTGTTTTTAACGCTTGTAACTGTTTTGCCGTGATTTGCGTTGTTGAAATTCGAGAAAATCCATTACTTCCTTAAATAAAGATCTGAGCTGTTTCATATGTATCACCTTTTTATATGTATCACCGCTTAACATGTGTATCACCATTTCAAAAATCCAGGGTAAGATGTAATTAGTAAAATAATCGGTATTTTATGTAATATCACTTAAACATTGAGGAATTTATGTAAGTTACTCTAATATCTACGCTTATAAATTAATTAGAAGTTTACCATATTATACCTGTTAAAAATATTTTTGTTTCCTTCATATTTAATAACCAAAATTAGTGAATACAAAACAGGAAAAGTACTACAAACGGTTTAGGGCAATAAACTAGAATGGCCATTTATTCACCAAAAATTAACTTACTTTCAAATTCCCCCAAATCTTCTTAAACCAATTATGATCTGTATAACAACTAATGAAGCGTCCATCTTAATCAATGGAGATCGGGCATGTTCGAGCCGTCCGACCACCTAAATGGCCCCACCGATTCCGCGGGGCCAACCTGATCCGCTCCACAATTCGTCGGGGGTTGCCGATTTGTTTTTGGTCCAAACCGCGTCTGGGCCTCAGGCCCACTCTGAGACCGTGGGATAACACCCACCAATTTGGCCCAGGTCGGTTTTCAGCGTAAATCACGCTCGGGCCCGCCCCTAGAACCACAGGTCAACAAAATGACCTCGGATGCAAATTCTGACTGTGCCAGCAGATTCGGAATATCAATTTTATATCTTAACTGCGACCGTACCATCATCTAAAAGGAGGTATTGTTTGGATGTCATCAACCAATAAGACAAATTTGGGTGACATTGAGAAAGTAGCACTTACTGCGAAGATTTTGCCGTGGATTTCCAAGTGTTGAACATCGATGCTTCATATAATATGTTATTGGGAAGGCCATGGGCTCATAGGGATGGGGAATTCGCATCTACGTAGCTCACATAATCAATTGGTACCCTAGTATGTATGAACATGTCACTGATCTCCAAAATAACTCGCTCCTCGTAATTGTTCATCTGCAATCTTTATATGCTTGAATCATTGCAATAATCTTGTTTGTCTGATGAAGAATTGATCGCAAGTTTATTTGCTCAATGCAATGACTGGGGAGATAAAAGCTTTGCCTTAAAGTTTTGACCGTGAACATTACAAAACACACAAGATATATCAACACGCGCGTAGTTATTTACTCTTCACACTGGAAGGTTTTTCATATAAATTTTGATGCCTTGTGCGTTTTTTTTTTTTTTATCTACATATAAATTTTGATTTCTACTAATAATATGGCTCAATGTAGCTGATTGAATTGTTCCACAAAATGACATTATTGTTGTGCATGTGAGATGAAATCATACTTTAAAATCGTGATATGAAATCATGAGATGAAGTTGAAGTTTTATTTTGAGATTTTGAGATTTCATCTCAGGATTTGAAATCAGTGTTAGATCTCATGTCCAAATGCCGATGATTTCATCTCCTGATTTCAAATCACCAGATGAAATAGCATTTCCAAACGCCTACTAAGTAACTTAATTTGAAATATACTTTGTAGAAGTAGAGGATATACCAACTGTATATCTCAAGATTTCAAAATGATGTATTCAATGACTGTCATTCTATATTTATGGAGAGAAATTTGAGACTTCTAATGGAAGATCACAACAAAATAGATTATTGCTTATGTTACTTGTGTTAGAGCATCTCCTAGAATAAGAAATGTTGTCCATAGGTTATTGCTTGTGTTAGTGCATCTCCTACACTATTGCTTATGTTACTAGTTTAGGGCAGAAAATAAGTTGTTTCCTAAAATGGCGTTGGGGATTCGGAATTAAACTAGGAAATCGTTGATCTTATAAAGTAAAAAATATATTTTCGTTGAATTTATTGGGAGCTAATCATGCATCTCGACAAATTCAAAATTAGGATTTTTCAGTAATTATGTAAAATGTTGAATTTTTTTATAATTAAGCTCCTCCAAACTATCGAGATTTATTTGTTTGCACTTAAAAAATTATAAGAGAGAGGGGGAGGGGAGGGGAGGGAAGACGGTCATTCCACTCGCACAACTAGTGTCCAACCCCCTTTTGCTATTGTAACTATTGATATCTAACTCCGTCGACTCAAGGGGGGGGGGGGGGGGTGGATGGCGGGCTCGTGTTTGATTGATGTTGTCATGACTTATGACACACAACTATAGTTAAGTAATTCAAATGCTAGTGTATCACATTATGTCTACTATAACGTGAAGAAGTACTCACATTAATGCTAGCGTGTGCGTACAGAAATATGTACAATCACATACGACGTATAGACAAAAATAATATTGCAACGATAAAGAGACAAAGATAGTGAGATAGATGAGTAGATTAATAGAAAAGTAACAAAAACTTGCAAGTCCAAAAGAAAGAAAGCTAACAAATAAAGATTAAATTATCAAGTAGCTACTGAAGGCAACGAACTTATTAGCAAAGTAGTTATTCCTGGAAATACTAAATCAAAAGTAAATAGAGAAAGGAGCGTTGAAGATCCATATAGGTGGACTGAATTTGTGGTACGATTCATCGGTATAGTGAGACTCAATGGTATCGTCAAACAAGTTGTATACGCCCATATCCTTTCCACCTCCCTTTTCAGTGAAACGAAATGCAGAAACACAATCATCCGTGAAGTATATATGATTGGCCCTGCATCCATACTGTTCAACGGCCAAAGAGGCACTGTAACCTAGGAAGAGTGATCTATTCTCCAAATCATCAACCTCGTCATAACACTCATTATCCACGTCAACCTTGGCAACAATAAATTCTTTAACACCATATAACTTTGTTTCGGGGTGTCTGTAGATTCCATCTCGAGTGATGACAAACAGTTCGCCTGCAGAATGCACAATGTAGAGCTGCATTGCATTAATAAACTCAGAAGGCACTCCTTGAACTTATTTTCCACTAGTTGGTTCTAACCCTCCTCCAAAGTCGAAGATTATGACGTTCCCCTCGAGATCAACTCCATAAGATTGCCCATCATGCCAAGTTACATCAGCATAAGCCCTTCCATGTGTCACTGTGGTAAACGTCTTCATTGTACGTTTCCAGTAAGCTAATGAATTCGGATCTCCTTGGTTAATCATCAAAATATAGTCGTCGGTTGTACGAGGATCCGAAGAAAGCAGTGCTTTTTCAACGTAATACTCATAATATATCATCATGATAATCGTAGTCGAAAGTGTCCACATGGGGCAATTGGATTAGAGAACGAGAGTTGAGATGGAACAGATTCATATTCCCTTTAACATCTACCGTGAAAAGCCATCCTGGAATTCCAACACCCAAACAACGTTTTCCGACTAACTCTAGGAAATTCACAGTGTAGGTGACACCCTTTGTTAAGTCGAAAAATCACGTGTTTCTTCATTACCCTCTTTCTCCGCCAACATCAACTATGGAACTGGAACTGCACATCCAACTTTCTCATCAACCATTGTCTTTCTTTCTGAAGCAAAACTATCAAATTTTTATTTTGTTTGGTTGCAATTGATGAATGAATAAACAAAATTTACCTTTTATAACCAACACAAATCCCAATTTGGTGTTAAGTAGGTTTACTATATTGGTAAGGTAACCAAAACGGTGTCCCAATTTGGTGCGTTTTATGAATTGTGATTCAAGCGAAAATTGCTATTCAAGTCCTTAGAGTTATATCATTACTAGTATAGTACCCCGCGTGATGCACGGAGAATGACCGAGGAAAAAAATTATTCTCTAATTTGCTTTCCGATAGTACGAGCCCGTCAGGCCATGAAAATTATAATTTTTTGGAGTTGGAGTCCCTTGTGTTTAGTTACGAATATAAATTGAAGTTGCGGAGAAAATTGCGAGTATCATATCACAACCTAATTATAGTTGGTTTGGGTTAACTTTCAGAATATTACTAAGTTAATTTCAAGTTATGTGAAGGGTTAAGTGGAGATCAATGTTTGCTTCACTATAAATCATTTGATTAAGAATATAAAAAATTCACTCAAATAGTGGTCCTCAAAATAGTTATCCTACTTTATGGCTATTTCTTGTAAATTAAACTTGTTTTTAGGAGGGCTACCAAAAGTTGTAAAAGCAAAGTTGAATATGGACACAGTGATGTAACACCTCTCATTATTTTGTTATTGTGAGATTTAAATTCCACTGTTTGTTTGACTATAAATCATTTGATTAAAAATATAAAAATTCACTCAAATAGTCGTCCTCAAACTTCTTAAAATTGATCTGAAAAAAGCTTTTGATAAACTTGAATGGGGTTTTATTCATCATACTTTATGCTTCTTCCGCTTCCCTGATTAAGATATTGATACACAATTATATAGTAGATGTTGAATTCGTTTTACCTTCTTCGAATACCTCTTCCTATCTCCTTCATGACGACTCTCAAGGATCCATATTATTTTCATCAAAAATATTTTCTAGGAAAATAAGTTGTTCTCTAAAATGACTTTGGGGATTCGGAAATAAACAAGGAAATAAACTGGATAATTAACTAATAGCAAAAAACATGTAACTCCAACCGAAAGAAACTAGGAAATAAACTAGATAAAGTAATTATTCTAGAAATAGTAATACCAAAACTACTAATCGGAGAAATTAGGAGTGTTGAAGATCCAAATAGGAGGACTGAATCTGTGGTAGGATTCACCAGCATAGTGAGGCTCGATGGTATTATCAAACAAATTGTATGCGCCCATGTCCTTTCCGCCTCCTTTTTCAGAAGAATCGAAAGAGAGAGTACAATCGTCCGTGAAATATATATGATTGGCCTTACATCCATATTGTTCAACCGCGAGAGAAGCACTAAACCCGAGGAAGAGGGACCTATTCCCCAAATCATCAACTTTCTCATAACTCTCGTTATCCACATCAACCTTCCCAACAATGAACTCTTCAACACCATATAAATTTGTTTCGGGATTGGTTTCAATTCCATCTCGAGTGATAACAAATACTTCACCTGAAGAGTGCACAATGTACAGTCGCATTCCACAAATAGATTCAGAAGGCACTCCTTGAAATACCTTTCCAATAGTTGGTTCCATCCCTCCTCTAAAGTCGAAGACTATAACGTTTCCCCTAACATCAACTCCATAAAACTGACCATCATGCCATGTAACATCAGCATAGGCAGCTTTGCGCGTTTCCACTGAGATAAAACCCTTTTTTCCAGGTTTCCAGTAAGCCAATGTACGCGGACCTCCTTGGTTGATCATCAAAATATAGCCATCGGTTGTATGAGGATCCGAAGAAAGCACTGCTTTGTCAACATAACGCTCAAGGTAACCGCGATGATTATCTAAATCGAAACCCTTGAGTGTATCCATGTGAGGCAATTCTATGATAGAACGAGAGTTGAGGTGAAACAAATTCATATTCCCGTTTGCATCTACTGTAAAGAGCCATCCAGGAATTCCAACACCCAAACAACGTTTTCTGGCTAACTCTGGGAAATTCATGGTGTAGGTGACACCCTTTACTACGTCGAAAAATTCACGTGTGTCGGCATTCTCCTCTTTCTCTGCCAGCATCAACAATGGAACTGCAACTGCAACTTTCTCATCAACCATCCTGTCCTGTGATAAAAGTACCAGATTTTTGATGAATAAACGAAAGCTATTGCATCCCTTTTTATAGAGAAAAATACGATCCCAATTTGGTGTTGATTAGGTAAGGAAAAGCCTTTTCCTTTTGGGATTTATAATACTTAGAAAAAATAACATAAATATATATATATATCCTTAACTTACCATATTTACACAAATCTCCATCCTTATAGAATAATTACAAAAATCTCAACTAATTGTGTATCTTCGTAGGATGTATCAACGAGCTTATTATGTATCATGACAGATCCAAAATTAAAAAAAAATGTATCGGGAGTTAATTATGTATTTTTACAAGAAAAAATGTTTATTCATTGGATGTATTATGTATCTCGACATATTCAAAATTAGAAAAAAAAAATACTGGGAGCTAATATGTAAATGTATCTTTACAAAAGAAAAAAAGTATCTTCGTTGGATATATCGGGAGCTAATTATGTATCTCGACTGACTCAAAATTGAGATTTTAAGTAATTATGCAAAATATCGAATTTTTGTGTAACTAAGTTCAAATTACTGAGATTTGTCTTGTTTGCCCAAATCCTAATCATATATCTATAATCTATAATCTATAATATAATATATTAAAAGTGTGAAGATCTTTAAAAAAGTGATTTGAACTTTTACCCTTCATTAAAGTATGTATTTTAGACAAAATCATCTTTTTACTATTTTTGTTCATTTATTATATCATTATATTATAATATTTAAGTTAAGAATTTCTAAAACATACGGTAAACGAAAAATATTTTTTGAAAAATTTTCCTTAAAAACGCACAAACACCAAAAAATACCATAAAGTTCCAAAAAAAAAAAAAAAGAGATTTTAAGTAATTATGTATCTCGACTAACCTAAAATTGAGATTTTAAGTAATTATGCAAAATATCTAATTTTTTTTGTAACTAAGTTCCAAATTGTTGAGAATTATCTTCTTTGCCCAAATCCTAATTATAAACTTCCAAGCCTATGTATATATAGTAGTTTTGGTATACGCGCCTTGCGCGTGTACCTCAGTTTAATGAGTTCAAACATTACACAAATATGATATTTGTTTAAATAATAAAGATGAATATAATAATTAAATTCAACATCTTTTGAATATATAAAGATGGAAGATTTATTTAACTAGACTTAACCTTCACCAAAAAAATTTCTCAAAATCGGTCAACATTCATCTACCACCTGTAAATTACAATAAAATTAATCATTTAATCATGTTTAACTATAAAAAAATAAAATAGACATTTACGACATCTCCGTTTCAGCTGCTTCAACCATAATTTTAGTATATTACCTTTAATTAATTATAAGTCATTTAAGTATTAAAAATTTAATAATGTTTAATAAAAAAGGTAAAATAGACATAATGTCTAGCCTACAGTTTTTGGGGTAGGCTAGGGGTTCAAGCGTGATTTTGGCCGAAAATCGACTGGGCTGCCCCAGGCAGGTTGTGGAACGGTCGAGTGTGGGCCTTTAAGGTTTTTGGGCGGTTTGAGTAGTCAAACGGGGAAAACGGCACGAACGGGCCGTATTCGAACCAATTTAGTGTGCTATAAGCCATGATTTTTGGGGTGGGCTCGAGTTCAAGGCGTGAATTTGGTTGAAAATCGACCGGACTGCCCCAGGCAGGCTGGGGAGCCGTCTAGGTAAACAGGAGAAACAATGCGAACAAGCATTTTGGGGTCAATTCGGTGTGCTATAGCCCACGATTTTGGGAGTGGGCTCGGGGTTCGGGCGTGATTTTGGATAAAAATCCACCAGGCTACCCCTGGCAGGTTAGGAAGCAACCTAGTGTGGGCCATTGTGATTTTTTGGGTGGTTTTGGTGATCAAATGGGCGAAACGGCGCGAATGGGCCATTTTCAGGCCAATTTGGTTTGCTATATAGCCTACGGTTTTTAGGGTGAGCCCAAGGTTCGAGCATAATTTTTGCCAAAAATTGACCGGGCAGCCCCACACAGGTTGGGGAGCAGCCTAGTATGGGTCATTGTGGATTTGTGGATGATTTAGGTGGTTAAAAGGGCAAAACTGTGCGAATGAGTCATTTTGGGGTCAATTCGGTGTGCTATGTCCTACGGTTTTTGAGGTGGGCCCGGGGTTCGGTTGTTATTTTGGCCAAAAATCGACCAGGTTGCCCCAAGCAGGCTGAGGAGCGGCCTAGTGTGGATCATTGCCATTTTTTGGGCGTTTTAGGGGGTCAAACGGGAGAAACAACGCCAACGGGCTATTTTCACACCAATTCGGTGTACTATAGCCTACGATTTTGGGGTGGGCCAAGGGTTCGGGTGTTATTTTGGCCAAAAATTGATCGGGATGCCTTAGGCAGGCTAGAGAGCGACCTAGTGTGGGCCATTTTAGTTTTTTGGGCGGTTTGGATGGTCAAACAGGCAAAATGGTGCGAATGGGTCATTTTTGGGCCATTTTTGGTATACTATAGACTATGGGCCATTTTTAATTTTTTCAAGGAAAAAAATAAAACACGTTAGTATTTTTGAGGAAAAAAGTTTCAATTTAATAAAGTTGTTTTATAGTATTAATTTGATACCATAATTTTTTTTTCCTTTTCAAAACATAAAAATAAAAATCTTTCATATTTAGATAATTCTTCTTTGTAGGAAAAGGTATTGAATTTTGTTTTTATACCATAATTAATTTTTTCCATTTCGCAACATAAAAATAAAAATCTTTCATATTTTAATTTGATACCATAATTAATTTTTCCTTTTCACAGCATAAAAATAAAAATCTTTCATACTTAGATGATTATTGTTTGTAGGAAAAGGTATCGGAGAATTTTTTTTTTCTACAATAATATAATAACATTCACAACGTAAAATTTGTTGGAGGAGATATTCTAATAACTTTTTTTTAATGAGATTTAAAGATGCCATCTACAATCACAAAAGGTAAGGTTTTATTGTATTATTCTAATATTTCAATTATCGTATTATTTTGTTGTAGTTTCTGTTATGTTCAAGTCTATGTTGTAAATGAATGTTTGGTCGAACCTTGAAAATTTTGCGTTAAGGTTATGTTTGATGATACTATTGTAATATTCTTAAATACAGTAGTTTCCGTTATGTTATTATTTGTTATTTTTTCAAGTGATAGATTAGTGTGTGATCGGACTTTGAGGATTTTTGTTAAGGTTAGGATTTAATCGCATTGTTATAATATCTCAATTATTGTATTGTTTTATTGAGTTTACAGTGGTAAATGAATGTTCAGTCAGTCTTTGAGGAATTTTTGTATAAAGGTTGGATTTAATCAATTTATTTTGTTGTAGTTTCCGATCAATTACTATCTGTTGTTTTTGTTATTATCCGTGATGTGATATTTCACATCATAGGAGATGATCAAGATATTAATACTTCACATATGGCTTGACATAAAGCACACGTGCAAAGCACGTAATAATAATAGTAATAATAAAAGTGTAAAGGGCCTTAGAAATATTGTTTGGACTTTTTGCTCTTGATTAAAAGTCTCCGATTTAGATAAAATTATTTTTTTCACAATTTTTCTTATATTTAAGAGTAAAACTTTAATTAAATATTTATAATTAAAAAAATTCTTACGTGAAGTGATCAGAATTAATAACAACTAATACTTTTTCATTATTTTAAGAATTCTAAAACAACTAAAGTTGATTTTAAGCAGATTTAGAAAATTTAGGAATAAATATGAAAGAAACAAATATGGTTTAAATCGATGTGTGTCTCTTAGCCTTTCAGCAACAACTAAAAGAGGTTGTAACACCCCGTAAATTTTTTCGTACACTTATCGCGATTATATGGAGTCCTAAAGACTTGCGTATGGGTTAAATTAAGTTTATGGTGTTCGAAAGTATCCCGTCAATAGTTGTATGTGTAGGTATTGGAATAAGCTTTCCAACGATATAAAGTTTGCCCAAAACAGAGGAGTATTTCATATAAGCGAGCACATTCGAAATTTCAAAACGGTGGCCGGGAAGCCTGTAAACAGTAATTCTGCAGGAAAATTTCTGCAGCTAGGCACTCCAACTTGAGACGATCATAACTCCTTGTACAAAAAGAACTGTGTGATATAGACGAAAATCTCCGACAGTCTTCTTTCCGATGAAATTGGTTTCATCCAAATCCAACATCTGCGTAAGGAGTTATACGCGTTTTACTTCAGCCTCTCAAAATAGATTTTTAGGGTCAACTTCAAACGATCATAACTCCTTGTACAGGACGAACTGGGTGGCCTAATTTATATGAAATGAAAGACCTTTTAATTATCTTTATAATGATACCAATTTAACCCAAATCCGATATCGGAGCAAAGAGTTATGATTGATTTACTTCAGCCTGTCAATGGCTCTGACGGACAAATTACTGTTCATATATATATATTTATGCGTGTCTGCTGGGCTGATACAGATACTGTTTTCTTCTATTTACAACGAAGTGCTGCCCAAATTTCTTATTTTCATAAGTAATGTAGATGTAAAAGTATAGGTTATGAACGGGTTCTCCCGGGCCTCCTCGGCTACGGGTGCCAGTCCGCTCCAATGGGATTCGGGGTATGACAGAGGTACTGCATGAAAAACGCAAAAGTAATGATCCGTTAATCATGTGAAATTTCTGGCGGTAAAATAAAATATATGTCATGTTTACTTTATCGATATCTATAATCTATAATATATTAAAAGTGTCAAGACCATTAAAAAAGTGATTTGAACTTTTTGCCCTTCATTAAAAGTGTCTTCTTTAGATAAAAAACTTTTTTCTCTATTTTCTTCAATTTATTATTTAATTATTTTTATTATATTAACTAAACCTCCTAAATTATATGAGACTCCTAAATATTAATTAATATCTCCTTTCTACCATTAAACTAGAAAAATACTCCTAAAATAGAATTATATTGAAAAAAAATACTTCTATAAATATTGGTTATAACATGTTACAACCTTGATGATATTATACTTTTTAAAATTAATTTTTTTTCCTCTATGTTTAGAAATAAAAAATTAGCAAATATGAAATAGGAAAAGTACTACAAACAAATCCCCATCCTTTTACGTTTAGGGTATTAATTAATTGAAAAATTACACAAATCTCATATTTAAGACACTATATTACATAATATCCCTTAATATTTTAAAAAGTACATAAAATCTCTATTTGCATATTTACTCTTGATACATATGCTATAACTTGCACACCCTATTTTCTCTCATCCTTTTACGCATCACCCTCCCCCCCCTCACACACACACACACAAATTACTCCCCTAAAATCTCTCCCATTTTTAGATCTTGAGTAAACTTCATCCTCTAATATTTCAATTGATTTCAACCGTAATCATTCATCCTTTAATTTAAAAAATTGACAACTTCTTCAAAGAGGTTAGCTTTTGGTTTATGCTTTAAAATCCTTTTGTGTTAATTTATTTTATCTTCAATGGCTAATGAAGATTCACCCTCATTCAGCTTGGGGATTTCACAAATTGAAACACAAAAAGTTGTTCATGATAGTAATCAAGTCTTGAGTTTTACTCCGGGCAATTTTGATTACACCAAATTAGGTTTTAGTGAAAATCGATCAAAGCAGTGGAACGACCCTGAAAAATTGACGATTTTAAGAGAAGCTTTTTCTGCTAAAAATCAAGTTTCTGACATGCAAATGGAAGATCAGGATAAAATTAAACAAATCCCCAAATCCCCATCGGAGCAGGTATTATTTTTGCAACTAATTCATAAATGGTGATTCATATAAGTGGTTTGTTTAACTAGTGATTCATATAATAACAGATTAATAGATTAACTGGTTACTTGGTGATTCATATTTTTTTTGGTGATTCATACGGGTGATTCATATGGGTGAATCAATAAAATGATATTTTAATTGGTGATACATATATTGTGCTAGTGATTCATAGATAGTGATTCATTTGACTGATTCTTTTAACTGGTGATTTATATGGGTGATTCATATAATTGTATATTAACAGATTAAGTAGTGTTTCATATTTTTTGGTGATTCATTATTTATATGTGTGAAATACTACAAAGATATTTTAATTGATGATACATATATGGTACTGGTGATTCATAAATGTCGATTCATATAACTGGTTGTTTTAATAGGTGATTCATATGGGTGATTCATTTATTTGCCGATTAACAGATTAACTGATTAATTGGTGATTCATATTTTTTTGGTGATTCATATGGGTGTTACAGTTCCTTCTTTTCGACATTGATATCATGCATCGAGGAACCAAATAGTTGCCAAATATGTTTCTTCTTTTCGACATTGATATCATGCACCGAGGAACCGGCAAGGTGATCTCCATTGCTACCACAAATGCGAGAGACTTGAGGAACACATTGCCATCCCTTACTGATAACAATGCTGCTAGGGTAATAGGCAATTTGATTGCAGAGCGATCAAAAGAATCTGATGTCTACGCCATTGCATATGAACCCGGGAAGAATGAGCGAATAGAGGGTATACTTGGGATTATTCTTGATACTATTCAAAAAAATGGAATCATATTTGTTTAAAATTTCACCTTGTGTACTCTTGACTTGCTACCAGCTACTTTAGATATTTTCAGGATCAGTAATTCCCAACTATTAGAACCCATACGCCTTCCTCTGTATTGGAGCTTGTCTTTGTAGCATAGGGTAGCGTCATATTTTGCCAAAAGATTGTTCTATTACTGTGGTAGTGGTGAGAACTATTTCAGTACCATATTTAAGTGTGCAGTCCTCTTCGGAGAAAATATAAGGCTCTAACAAGATCAAAATAGGACATTGTTGTTAAAATTTGTTCAAATAAGAATGGTGCACCAGCAACTAGCCATATAATAAACATTATTATTGAGTTTATGGATTTGTTCGTGTAGAAAGGTAAAAGAACAACAATTGTATTTTTCTCCTGATACCAGACTTTTGCTTTCCAACATAAAAAAAATCCCTTCAAAATCAAATCAAAATGCAATTGTTCCCAAGAAAACATATTTAAACCAAATGTATCTATTTGTTCTCCTATATCAAGGAAACATGTATTAGTTTTGTTGGTGTGTGTGCATTTCTGTGTGAGTTTTCTGTCAATACTTACCACCACACATCAAATCATGACGAATTTGTTAATACTTACCACCACACGTCAAGGCTCAATTTGTAGCTAGTTCACAAAAGAGCCAAATATATGTGTGTGTGTGTGAGAAGGAGAGAGACAAAAGTCTTGTAATCTTATTCATCAAAATTTAGTTTCGACAATGATAAATAATACAGTGGCAATAAGCCAATAATACAACATGTGTTTCCTTCAAAAGAACAAAAAATTGAAAGAGAAACGAAAATGAAAAATTCTTTTAAGTAAACTTCTATAAAAGTGGAATCTATAAAGATACATCGTTTTGCTGAAGACACATAGCAAGCACCAAAATCAAACAATACTGGTATACCTGGACTCCTGGAGAGAAAGGAATGACAAAAGAAAAGGTTAGTTAACAGTGAGATCAATTAAGAGCAGAATAAACATATCATGCGTCAAAGCAAGCCCAAGTTTAGAATTCTCCATTACTATTACACTTAATCGTGCTTCCTCTCTACAAATGAATTCTCAGGCAGCAATCTGTAACATACAAGAAAAATCTGTATACATTTTCAAGAAAGTAGAAGTAAAGTATATGCAGAAACAAAATTTAATTATTTTGACAAACAAATAAAGATGGGGCATAATGGAAAGACATAATATATGCCCATACCAATCAACGGGGAATATATTTAGCCATGTGAATACGTTTACTATAGGGCCTATGCTTTCTAGCAGTTTCTTATCTCTAGTAGGAGACTTTTATGACAACACAAAGTTAGAGAGCTTCTAGAACTCTTATAGTTTTGGTTTAATATGATGGTCTGAGATGAAATTTTAATTGGATAAATATGGTTAATGCGGATTCATATAGTCGATCCCAACTTATTTAGAACTGAGGCCTAATTATTGTTTATACAAATAAACTCAAGACCTGCTCATTACATGAGCTAAAATCAGCTGTCAACCGCAGTGAATCATCTATATACCCCATTATTAAGGAGAAAATTCTCCTAGATAAGGCAAAGTTAGGACCAAATCTAACCATACGAATCATGATAAATCAACTAATGCTCCATGGACTCGACATATATGCAGAAATTGTTTAAACTCTTGTAAGGCAAGAATCACAAAAAGCTGGTAGATATCCCTAGCATCACTTTAAACAAGAACACAAGATTCTCACATCTAAGTGTTAATTTACTGATCTCATAATGTAGAAGAGATCTAACTAGCATAAGGCCTAACATTTGAATCACCAATATGAATCACCATTTATATGAATATCCAATTACATGAATAACCAGCTATATGAATCACCAATATGAATCACCATTTATATGAATATCCACTTACAATAAGAATTAGTCATTTGTATCGCTTATATGAATCACTTGTTATTTGCATCAACAGTAACATAAATCACCAATATGAATCACCAACTACATGCATCACTATTTACATGAATCATCAATTACATAAATCACCAATATCAATCACCATTTATATGAATCACCAACTATATGAATCACTACTTACATGAATCATCAGTTACATTAATTACCAACATAAAAAACCAGTTATATGAATAACCTACTATATGAATCAACAATTAACTAATATACAAAATATTTCTCTTTCAATTCTAAATAGAATATATCGAGTTATAAGCATCACTGTAACACCCCGTAAATTTTTTCGTACACTTATCGCGATTATATGGAGTCCTAAAGGCTTGCGTATGGGTTAAATTAAGTTTATGGTGTTCGGAAGTATCCTGTCAATAGTTGTATGTGTAGGTATTGGAATAAGCTTTCCAATGATATAAAGTTTTCCCAAAACAGAGGAGTATTTCATATAAGCGAGCACATTCGAAATTTCAAAACGGTGGCCGGGAAGCCTGTGAACAGTAAATCTGCAGGAAAATTACTGCAGCTAGGCAATTATTTTTTTGGATCAACTTTAGACGATCATGACTCCTTGTACAAAAATAACTGTGTGATATGCTATATATCAACGAAAATCTCCGAGAGTCTTCTTTCCGATGAAATTGGTTTCATCCAAATCCAATGTCTGAGTAAAGAGCTATACCCGTTTTACTACAGCCTATCAAAAAAAAAAATAGAATTGTGGGACAGATTTTTGGGTCAAATTTAAACGACCATAACTCCTTTTACAGGAAGAAATGGGTGGTATAATTTATATTAATATGAAATCCCTTTGAGTTATCTTTCCAATGCAATTGGTTTCACCCAAATCCGATACCGGAGCAAAGAGTTATGATCGATTTACTTCAGCCTATCAAAACTGTCCACTGGGGACAGATTCGGATTTATTTAAATTTTTAGGGCAAAATGGTCATTTTCTATTACCTCTTGGACGAAAATGGGTCTTTTTAAACCTGAACTTAGCCTCATATATATCAGATATCATCCAATTATTAAGAGAAGGTGAAACCCTAGCCTAATTTCAACTTCAAATATTTTGTGATTCAACCGTAGAAAATTCGAATTGGTTCCGTAGTTGTGTTCACCGTCTCGAAAGCTTCGAGAAGCACCCCATGGTTATGTAAGGAGGATTCTAAATGCAAGAGTTCATTGTTAAGGTATGAATATTGTTTATTCTTGATTCTTATCCGTGAATAAGTATTGATAAAGGATTATGAGTATTGTCTAGATGTTGGAAGATAACCAGAAACATAGTTATGAATTGTTTGGTATAAATTGTTAGTAGTAAATTATGGAAGTTGTTGTATTGGATTATGGAGGATGAATTGTGGTGATATATCATTATATTAGTGGTTATGTATGCCTAGTGATCATGTTGGTATTGGATGGTGATTAAGAAGGGAAATAAAGGCTAAGAGTGATGTTGAGGGATATTTCATGAAAATGTATGATATGTGAATATAATAAGAGTATAAGAGGATGTATGTAGCACTCTTATTGATGAGTTAAAGGATTACTTTCTAGACATTATTTGGTGAAGTTAATACCTAAATGGTAAGGTTTGGTTGCTAATACTAGTTTGCCACAAATGACTTATTGTAGATAAGTGTTCGAAGAGTACGGGAAGTCAAGTTGGACTTGTATTGAAGTGGTTATATCAAGGTATGTAAGACATGCTCTATCTAATCTTTGGCATGAATAATCACCCATGGTACTCTCAAGTAAGCTTCCAACATTGTCCTACGACACATGACAAATAAAAACATCATATGATCTTCGACACTACCAATTGAACTTGTTTTCACTTTTAAGATGTCCGGCTAGTCAAAAAAAAAAAATGTCCACATACTATTGTTGACTCCGAAATGGTTTAATGAGGTATCCATGATTCTCTACTTCATTTTCATGATATTGATTACCTATTTACATGTTTTTCTTATTGAGGTATCATGGTTTCAAGTTCCATAAAGTGTGACCACAAAGTAACCAGTCTCAAAGATTAATTGAATTAAGAAATGGAATGTCTGTATTTTAAATTGATGGTATGATGTATTGTATTAGTACCACTGATCAGTTGGCCATTATATTATAAAGATTATGCATATATGCTATTCCAGGGGTGGTCCCTGATGTATTGTATTAGTACCACTGATCAGTTGGCCATTGTATGATATATGTTATGTATTGATAAGGATTACGGGAAGTAATGATATGAAAGTAATGTGCATGTATCCCATAAGCTCTTTTAAGTATGGTCTACTCATACTGTTTATTCACTGGTATCTGGGTTCTGTTGATCTTTTGTATGTCATCTTGATACTCAAGGTCTTACAAACTCAGTACATATTTCCATACTGACGTCCCTCATGGGGGACCTGTATTCATGCCTGCAGGAATAGGTACTTCAGGTCGTACACCTCCACAGTAAGAGCCAGGACATTCTGTTGTTAGTGGTGGGCTCGGGGCATCCCAAGTCGTTTCTATATGTATTTTTGGTATTTGTATAAAAGTCTTTTGTGGGCGGGAGTTTGTCCCGACCCTAACTCAGTTGTGTATCAATGTAGAGGCTTTTGTAGACATATTGTACAGCCATAGGAGTGTTTGGTTGATAGACGTGATGGCTCTGACGGCCAATTACTGTTCATATATATATTTATGTGTGTCTGGTTGGATGATACAGGTACTGTTTTCTTCTATTTACAACGAAATGCTTCTAATTTTCATAAGTAATGTAAATGTGGAAGTGTAGGTTATGAACGGGTTCTCCCGGGCCTCCTCGGCTACGGGTGCCAGTCCGCTCCAATGGGAATTGGGATATCACAGAAGTGGTATCAGAGCAGTTCGTCCTAGTGAGTCTACAAAGCCGTGTCTACGTAGAATCTCGTTTATCGGTGTGTTGTGCACCACAACTATAAATAGGAGGCTATTGGACATTTAGGGATTGTTTCCACTCTCCATTTCTTAGATCGTGCAATAGAGCCATAGTAGAGATAAAGTCATAATCGATCGCTTAATCCAATTGTTTTTTTTATTTATTATAGTAATGATGCCGGTTACAAGGAGAAAGAATAAGTTGAAGCGAGTGGATGTAGTGGCAGGAGAAGGTACTAGTAAATCACCACCGGCACAAGCTAAACAAAGTGAGTCTCAAGCTGAGCATATATCAGGAGCTTCTTCTCCTCCGGAAGGGCCATCTATTAATGTTGTTGATCGAGATTTGAGAGATGCAGTACAACCTCTGACGCGTATAGTTGCCGGTCAAGTTCAAGGGCAAGCTGTTCCTACCACGGGTTCTAGAGGTACGGATAAAGCAGCTAGCCTTCGGACACAGGATTTTCTGAAATTGGATCCTCTTACTTTTACCGATCAGATATTAACGAAGACCCGCAGGACTTTGTCGATCAAACCCAAAGGGCTCTAGATGTTATGCACATATCCGGTAAAGAGATGGTTGAGCTAGAAGCATATAGACTGAAAGGAGAGACTATATTGTGGTACGGGTATTGGAAATGATCTAGGGGTATTGATGCACCTCCAACTACATGGGGAGAGTTCAAAGATGCATTTATTGATCATTATCTTCCATTTGAGACTCGTCAGGCCTGTGCAGATCAATTCTTAAATCTTTGTCAGGGTAATATGAGTGTAAGGGAGTATAGCCTTCAATTTAACTCCTTGTCTCGATATGCTTCTAATGTGGTAGCTACTATGGATGACAGAGTTCATCACTATGTGGATAGATTGGAACCATACTTGGTTAGAGATTGTACCATTGCTGCTTTGAACAAGGACATGGATATAGCGAGGATACAAGCTTTGGCTCAGAAGATGGAAGATCAGAGGCAAAGAAGAAGATCCCAGGAATCAGAAAAAGGATATTCTAAGCGGGATAAAGCTATAGGGCAGTTTATGGCATCTCAGGGAGGTTTTAGGCCTTCGTTCTCTCATAGATTGCCTAGCCCATTATCTTCTTATCCTGCAATTAGTGCTCCACAACAATTTCAAAGGTTCAGAGGTAATCAGTTCGGGTAAATCAGTGAAAATCAGAGTTCGTAAACAGTGGGGTATTAAGGGCAAGGGAGTATAAGTCAATTGAGACCTCCACGACACCCGTGCCCCATATGTAGAAGATTTCACTTTGGCGAATGTCGGCTTGGAACGAACAATTGCTTTTGGTGTGGTAGGCCGGGGCATATGGCTAGAGATTGCCCACGCAGAACCACAGGTGGTATAACACGACCTACCGGATCAGATGTTGCATCATCATCGGTGCCTCCTTTGAGTAGGGGTGAACAACCTATGGGTCACGGTAGAGGTGATAGAGGAGCAGCTAGTTCTAGCGGAGCTCAAAATCGTGTGTATGCCCTAGCAGATCGGCAAAATTTAGAGGCTTCTCCAGACGTGGTTACAGGTACGTTGTCCATCTTTTTATTTGATGTGTATGCCTTAATTGATCCTGGTTCTACATTATCGTATGCTACTCCTTTGTTTGCGGGAAGGTTCGGAAGAACACCCAAATTATTAGCCAAGACATTTCAAGTATCAACGCCAGCGGGGGAATCTCTTATAGCTAGGAATGTTTATCGAAATTGTGTTGTGAATATTTATGGTCATGATACGATGGCCGATCTTGTTGAGTTAGAAATGGTAGATTTTGATATTATTATGGGAATGGATTGGTTAGCGTCTTGTTATGTTATAGTTGATTCCCGTTCTAAGAAGGTGTATTTCCATTTCCCAAATGAGGCAGTCCTTGAATAGAAGGGTAATGTTGGTGCGCCGAGAGGTAGATTTATTTCTTACTTTAAGGAAAGAAAAATGATTTCCAAGGGGTACATATACCATTTGGTTATAGTAAGGGATACAAAGGCAGAGCCTCCAACTTTTCAGACCGTTCCGGTTGTGAATGAATTTCCTGATGTATTTCCTGAAGAACTACCAGGTTTACCTCCTGAACGAGAAGTGGAGTTTGGTATTGATATGTTGCCAGACACACAACCAATCTCAATTCCTCCTTATAGAATGGCACCAGCAGAGTTGCGAGAATTGAAAGAGAAACTGAAAAACTTGCTAGAGAAGGGATTCATCAGGCCTAGTATGTCCCCTTGGGGAGCACCAGTATTGTTTGTGCATAAGAAAGATGGTTCGCTGAGGATGTGTATTGACTATCGGCAATTGAATAAGGTGACTATCAAGAATAAATACCCTCTTCCCCAAATTGATGATTTATTTGACAAGTTGATGGGTGCCTAGTGTTTTTCCAAGATTGACTTGAGATCAGGCTATCATCAAGTGAGAGTCAAGGATAAAGATATACCCAAGACAGCTTTCCGAACACATATGGTCATTATGAATTCCTGGTTATGTCATTCGGGCTGACAAATGCACCCGCAGTTTTTATGGATCTGATGAATAGGCTATTTAAGCCGTTTCTAGATGTGTTCGTGATAGTTTTCATGGATGATATTATGGTCTACTCTAGATCAGAAGAGGACCATGTTAAACACTTAAGGCAGGCGTTGCAGATTCTTCGTGATCGTAAGCTGTATGCGAAGTTTTCTAAATGTGAGTTTTGGCTCAAGTCAGTGGCATTTTTGGGCCATATTGTATCCAATGAAGGCATAAAAGTTGACACTCAGAAGATTGAGGCTGTGAAGAATTGGCCAAGACCCACGACTCCTACGGAGATTCGTAGTTTCCTCGGGTTGACAGGTTATTATAGAGGGTTTGTTGAAGGTTTTTCTTCTATTTCTGCACCCTTGACTAAGTTGACGCATAAAGCCTCCAAGTTTCAATGGAATGATGTCTGTGAAAAGAGTTTGCAGGATCTGAAGAGCAAGTTGACTTCTACACCGGTATTGGTACTTCCTGAAGACACAGAATGGTATGCAGTGTACTGTGATGCTTCGAGAATTGTCTTAGGATGCGTATTAATGCAACATGGTAGAGTAATAGCCTATGGCTCTAGACAATTGCGACCACATGAGAGGAATTATCCCACACATGATCTTGAGCTAGCTGCAGTTGTATTTGCTTTGAAGATGTCGTGCCACTACTTATATGGGGTTCATGTTGACATATATACCGATCATAAGAGCCTGCAATATATCTTCAGTCAGAAAGATCTAAACATGAGGCAGCGGAGATGGCTTGAATTGTTGAAAGATTATGATGTTGATATCTTATACCATCCAGGGAAAGCGAATGTGGTAGCATATGCACTGAGTCGTAAGTTTAAAATGGCATCTATAGAAAAGCAGGGAATGATTAAGGATTTTCACCAACTAGCTAATTTGGGAGTTTGACTTCTCGAAACTCCAAATGAAGAGGTTATTGTACGTAATGCAGCGGAAACTTCATTGATAGCTGATGTGAAAGAGAAGCAGTATGCAGATCCAATTTTATTGCAGCTTAAGGAGGATGTGCAGAGTGGCACAACAAAGGCATTTGAGCTTACGCGAGAAGGAGTGCTTCAGTGTCAGAATCGTTTATGTGTACCTGATGTAGTTGAGCTAAGAAAGAGAATTATGACAGAAGCACACTGTTCAAGGTATTCCATCCATCCAGGGTCGACTAAGATGTATCAAGATTTGAAAGCAATATATTGGTGGAATGACATGAAGAAGAATATTGCCGAATTTGTAGCTGAATGTCCAAATTGTCAAAGAGTCAAAGGAGAACACCAGAAACCCGGTGGTTACATGCAATGTATAGATCTTCCAGTCTGGAAGTCGGACAAGATCAATATGGATTTCATCACGGGTTTGCCTCGTACATATCGGAAGTTTGATTCCATATGGGTGATCATTGATAGGCTTACCAAATCCGCGCACTTCTTACCAGTTAATACAACTTATACGGAGGAAGAGTATGCGAAGTTGTATATTAAGAAGATCGTTCGGTTACATGGAGTTCCAATTTCCATTATATCAGATCACGGATCCCAATTTACTGCGAATTTCTGGAAGCCTTTTCAAAGGAGTTTGGGGACACAAGTAAATCTAAGTACGGGTTTTCATCCTCAAACGGACGGACAAGCAGAATGTACCATCCAGACACTTGAAGATATGCTACGAGCATGTGTATTAGATTTCAAAGGCAACTGGGATGATCACCTACCTCTTATCGAGTTTGCCTACAATAATAGCTATCATTCAAGTATCAAAATGGCACCATATGAAGCATTGTATGGAAGAAAGTGTAGATCACCAATAGGATGGTTTAAAGCAGGTGATGCGGTCTTGTTTGGACCGGATCTTGTTTATCAAGCAATGGAGAAGGTTAAAGTGATCCAACAACGGCTTGAAATAGCTCAAAGTCGACACAAATCTTATGCGGATGTTAGAAGAAGAGGACTTGAGTTTTCTATCGACGATTGGGTATTCTTGAAAGTATCACCAATGAAAAGAGTGATGAGGTTTGGCAAGAAAGGAAAGTTAAGTCCACGATACATAGGTTCGTACAAGATCATTCAAAGATTTGGACAAGTTGCTTATGAGTTAGAGCTACCTCAAGAGCTCTCAGCAGTTCATCCCGTATTTCATGTTTCGATGCTTCGCAAGTACATCGGAGATCCATCTCACATCACTACTACGGAAGATGTACAAGTTACAGAAGATCTCACTTTTGAAGAAATGCCTATTGCTATTCTTGATCGCCAAATTAAAAAGATAAGGAATAAAGAGATAGCATCGGTAAAAGTACTTTGGAGGAATCAAAAAGTTGAGGAGATAACATGGGAAGCCGAGGAAGTGATGAAGATTAAGTACCCTTACCTATTCAACGATTAGGAGGAAGTTCATGAGACGGAAGAAGAACAATAACAAGTAAGTGTTTATTTTTATGCAAGTGTGTTACGATGATGAATATGTTAATTGTAATCTTGGACATGTCTTAATTGAGTAACTATGCTAACATTCAAGGACGAATGTTCTTAAGGTGGGGAGAATGTAACACCCCGTAAATTTTTTCGTACACTTATCGCGATTATATGGAGTCCTAAAGACTTGCGTATGGGTTAAATTAAGTTTATGGTGTTCGGAAGTATCTCGTCAATAGTTGTATGTGTAGGTATTGTAATAAGATTTCCAATGATATAAAGTTTTCCCAAAACAGAGGAGTATTTCATATAAGCGAGAACATTCAAAATTTCAAAACGGTGGCCGGGAAGCCTGTGAACAGCTGCAGGAAAATTACTGCAGCTAGGCAATTATTTTTTTGGATCAACTTTAGACGATCATGAATCCTTGCACAAAAATAACTGTGTGAGCTGATATATATCGACGAAAAGCTCTGAGAGTCTTCTTTCCGATGAAATTGGTTTCATCCAAATCCAATGTCTGAGTAAGGAGCTATAGCCGTTTTACTACCGCCTATCAAAAAACAAAATAGAATTGTGGGACAGATTTTTGGGTCAACTTGAAACGATCATAACTCCTTGTACAGGAATAAATGGGTGGTATACTTTATATAAAAATGAAATCCCTTTGGGTTATCTTTCCAATGCAATTGGTTTCACCCAAATCCGATACCGGAGCAAAGAGTTATGATCGATTTACTTCAGCCTGTCAAAACTGTCCACTGGGGACAGATTCGGATTTATTTAAATTTTTAGGGCAAAATGGTCATTTTCTATTACCTCTTGGACGAAAATTGGTCTTTATAAACCTGCACTTAGCCTCATATATATCAAATATCATCCAATTATTAAGAGAAGGTGAAACCCTAGCCTAATTTCAACTTCAAATATTTTGTGATTCAACTGTAGAAAATTCGAATTGGTTCCGTAGTTGTGTTCACCATCTAGAAAGCTTCGAGAAGCACCCCATGGTTATATAAGGAGGATTCTAAATACAAGAGTTCATTGTTAAGGTATGAATATTGTTTATTCTTAATTCTTATCCATGAATAAGTATTGATAAAGGATTATGAGTATTGTCTTGATGTTGGAAGATAACCAGAAATATAGTTATGAATTGTTTTGTATAAATTGCTAGTAGTAAATTATGGAAGTTGTTGTATTGGATTATGGAGGATGAATTGTGGTGATATATCATTATATTAGTGGTTATGTATGCCTAGTAATCATGTTGGTATTGGATGGTAATTAAGAAGGGAAATAAAGGCTAAGAGTGATGTTGAGGGATATTTCATGAAAATGCATGATATGTGAATGTAATAAGAGTATAAGAGGATGTATGTAGCACTCTTATTGATGAGTTAAAGTATTACTTCCTAGACATTATTTGGTGAAGTTAATACCTAAATGGTAAGGTTTGGTTGCTAATACTAGTTTGCTACAAATGACTTATTGTAGATAAGTGTTCGAAGAGTACGGGAAGTCAAGTTGGACTTGTATTGAAGTGGTTATATCAAGGTATGTAAGACATACTCTATCTAATCTTTGGCATGAATAATGACCCATGGCACTCTAAAGTAAGCTTCCAACATTGTCCTACGACACATGACACATAATAACATCATATGATCTTCGACACTACCAATTGAACTTGTTTTCACTTTTAAGATGTCCGGCTAGTCAAAAAAAAAAAAGGTCCATATACTATTGTTGACTCTGAAATGGTTTAATGAGGTATCCATGAATCTCTACTTCATTTTCATGATATTGATTACCTATTTACATGTTTTTCTTATAGAGGTATCATGGTTTCAAGTTCCATAAAGTGTGACCACAAAGTAACCAGTCTCAAAGATTAATTGAATTAAGAAATGGAATGTCTGTATTTTAAATTGATGGCATGATGTATTGTATTAGTACCACTGATCAGTTGGCCATTGTATTATAAAGATTATGTATATATGCTATTCTAGGGGTGGTCCCTGATGTATTGTATTAGTACCACTAATCAGTTGGCCATTGTATGACATATGTTATGTATTGATAAGGATTATGGGAAGTAATGATATGAAAGTAATGTGCAGGTATCCCATCAGCTCTTTTAAGTATGGTCTACTCATACTGTTTATTCACTGGTATCTGGGTTCTGTTGATCTTTTGTATCTCATCTTGATACTCAAGGCCTTACATACTTAGTACATATTTCCGTACTGATGTCCCTCATGGGGGACCTGTATTCATGCCTGCAGGAACAAGTACTTCAGGTCGTACACCTCCGCAGTAAGAGCCAGGATATTCTGTTGTTAGTGGTGAGCTCCAGTTGTTTCGGGGCATCCCAAGTCGTTTCTATATGTATTTTGGTATTTTTATAAAAGTCTTTTGTGGGCGGGAGTTTGTCCCGACCCTAACTCAGTTGTGTATCAATGTAGAGGCTTTTGTAGACATATTGTACAGCCATAAGAGTGTTTGGTTGATAGACGTGATGGCTCTGACGGCCAATTACTGTTCATATATATATATTTATGTGTGTCTGCTGGGATGATACAGGTACTGTTTTCTTGTATTTACAACGAAGTGCTTCTAATTTTCATAAGTAATGTAAATGTGGAAGTATAGGTTATGAACGGGTTCTCCCGGGCCTCCTGGGGTACGGGTGCCAGTCCGCTCCAATGGGATTTGGGGTATCACAGAAGTGGTATCAGAGCAGTTCGTCCTAGTGAGTCCACAAAGCCGTGTCTACGTAGAATCTCGTTTATCAGTGTGTTGTGCACCACATCTATAAACAGGAGGCTATTGGACATTTAGGGATTGTTTCCACTCTCCATTTCTTAGACCGTGCAATAGAGCCCATATTAGAGATAAAGTCATAATCGATCGCTTAATCCAATTATTTATTTATTTATTATAGTAACGATGCCAGTTACAAGGAGAAAGAATAAGTTGAAGCGAGTGGATGTAGTGGCCGGAGAAGGTACTAGTAAGTCACCACCGGCACAAGCTGAACAAAGTGAGTCTCAAGCTGAGCATATATCAAGAGCTTCTTCTCCTCCGGAAGGGCCATCTATTAATGCTATTGATAGAGATTTGAGGGATGCAGTACAACTTCTGAAGTGTATAGTTGCCGGTCAAGTTCAAGGGAAAGCTATTCCTACCACGGGTTCTAGAGGTACGGATAGAGCAGCTAGCCTTCGGACACAGGATTTTCTGAAACTGGATCCTCCTACTTTTACCGGATCAGATATTAACGAAGACCCGCAGGACTTTGTCGATCAAACCCAAAGGGCTCTAGATGTTATGCACATATCCGGTAAAGAGATGGTTGAGCTAGCAGCATATAGACTGAAAGGAGAGGCTATATTGTGGTACGAGGATTGGAAACGATCTAGGGGTATTGATGCACCTCCAACTACGTGGGGAGAGTTCAAAGATACATTTATTGATCATTATCTTCCATTTGAGACTCGTCAGGCCTGTGCAGATCAATTCTTAAATCTTCGTCAGGGTAATATGAGTGTAAGGGAGTATAGCCTTCGGTCTAACTCCTTGTCTCGATATGCTTCTAATGTGGTAGCTACTATGGATGACAGAGTTCATCACTATGTGGATAGATTGGAACCATACTTGGTTAGAGATTGTACCATTGCTGCTTTGAATAAGGACATGGATATAGCGAGGATACAAGCTTTGGATCAGAAGATGGAAGATCAGAGGCAAGGAAGAAGATCCCAGGAATCAGAAAAAGGATATTCTAAGCGGGCCAGAGCTATAAGGCAGTTTATGGCATCTCAGGGGGTTTTTAGGCCTTCATTCTCTCATAGATTGCCTATCCCGTTATCTTCTTATCCTGAAATTAGTGCTCCACAGCAATTTCAAAGGTTCAGAGGTAATCAGTTCGGGAAAATCAGTGAAAATCAGAGTTCGTGAACAGTGGGGTATCAAGGGCAAGGAAGTATGAGTCAATTGAGACCTCCACGACACCCGTGCCCCATATGTAGAAGATTTCACTTTGGCGAATGTCGGCTTGGAATGAACAATTTCTTTTGGTGTGGTAGGCCGGGGCATATAGCTAGAGATTGCCCACGCAGGACCACAGGTGGTATAACACGACCTACCGGATCAGCTGTTGCATCATCATCGGTGCCTCCTTTGAGTAGGGGTGCACAACCTATGGGTCACTGTAGAGGTGATAGAGGAGCATCTAGTTCTAGCAGAGCTCAGAACCGTGTGTATGCCCTAGCAGAGCGACAAAATTTAGAGGTTTCTCCAGACGTGGTTACAGGTACGTTGTCTATCTTTGCATTTGATATGTTTGCCTTAATTGATCCTGGTTCTACATTATCGTATGCTACTCCTTTGGTTGCAGGAAGGTTCAGTAGAACACCCAAATTATTAGCCAAGCCATTTGAAGTATCAACGCCAGCGGGGGAATCTCTTATAGCTAGGAATGTTTATCGAAATTGTGTTATAAATATTTGTGGTCGTGATATGATGGCCGATCTTGTTGAGTTAGAAATGGTAGATTTTGATGTTATTATGGGCATGGATTGGTTAGCGTCTTGTTATGCTACAGTAGATTGTCGTTCTAAGAAGGTGTATTTTTATTTCCCAAATGAGGCAGTCCTTGAATTGAAGGGTAATGTTGGCGCGCCGAGAGGTAGATTTATTTCTTACTTTAAGGAAAGAAAAATGATTTCCAAGGAGTACATATACCATTTGGTTAGAGTAAGGGATACAGAGGCAGAGCCGCCAACTTTTCAGACCGTTCCGGTTGTGAATGAATTTCCTAATGTATTTCCTGAAGAACTACCAGGTTTACCTCCTGAACGAGAAGTGGAGTTTGGTATTGATATGTTGCCAGACACACAGCCAATCTCAATTCCTCCTTATAGAATGGCACCAGCAGAGTTGCAAGAATTGAAAGAGCAACTGAAAGACTTGCTAGAGAAGGGATTCATCAGGCCTAGTATGTCCCCTTGGGGAGCACCAGTATTGTTTGTGCGTAAGAAAGATGGTTCGCTGAGGATGTGTATTGACTATCGGCAATTGAATAAGGTGACTATCAAGAATAAATACCCTCTTCCCCAAATTGATGATTTATTTGACAAGTTGATGGGTGCCCAGTGTTTTTCCAAGATTGAATTGAGATCAGGCTATCATCAAGTGAGAGTCAAGGATAAAGATATACCCAAGACAGCTTTCCGAACACGGTATGGTCATTATGAATTCCTGGTTATGTCATTCGGGCTGACAAATGCACCCGCAGTTTTTATGGATCAGATGAATAGGTTGTTTAAGCCGTTTCTAGATGTGTTCGTGATAGTTTTCATGGATGATATTCTGGTCTACTCTAGATCAGAAGAGGACCATGTTAATCACTTAATGCAGGCGTTGCAGATTCTTCGTGATCGTAAGCTGTATGCGATGTTTTCTAAATGTGAGTTTTGGCTCAAGTCAGTGGCATTTTTGGGCCATATTGTATCCAGTGAAGGCATAAAAGTTGACACTCAGAAGATTGAGGCTGTGAAGAATTGGCCAAGACCCACGATGCCTACGGAGATTCGTAGTTTCCTCGAGTTGATTGGTTATTATAGAAGGTTTGTTGACGGTTTTTCTTCTATTTCTGCACCCTTGACTAAGTTGACGCATAAAGCCTCCAAGTTTCAATGGAATGATGTCTGTGAAAAGAGTTTCCAGGATCTGAAGAGCAAGTTGACTTCTATACCGGTATTGGTACTTCCTGAAGACACAGAAGGGTATGCAGTGTACTGTGATGCTTCGAGAATTGGCTTACGATGCGTATTAATGCAACATGGTAGAGTAATAGCCTATGGCCTTAGACAGTTGCGACCACATGAGAGGAATTATCCCACACATGATCTTGAGCTAGCTGCAGTTGTATTTGCTTTGAAGATATGGCACCACTACTTATATGGGGTTTATGTTGACATATATACCGATCATAAGATCCTGCAATATATCTTCAGTCAGAAAGATCTAAACATGAGGCAGCGGAGATGGCTTGAATTGTTGAAAGATTACGATGTTGATATCTTGTACCATCCAGGGAAAGCGAATGTGGTAGCGGATGCACTGAGTCGTAAGTCTAAAATGGCATCTATAGAAAAGCAGGGGATGATTAAGGATCTTCACCAACTAGCTAACTTGGGAGTTCGACTTCTCAAAACTCCAGATGAAGAGGTAATTGTACGTAATGCAATGGAATCTTCATTGATAGCTGAAGTGAAAGAGAAGCAGTATGCAGATCCAATTTTATTGCAGCTTAAGAAGGATGTGCAAAGTGGCACAACAAAGGCATTTGAGCTTACATGAGAAGGAGTGCTTCAGTGTCAGAATCGTTTATGTGTACCTGATGTAGTTGAGCTAAGAAAGAGAATTATGGCATAAGCACACTGTTCAAGGTATTCCATCCATCCAGGGTCGACTAAGATGTATCAAGATTTGAAAGCAATATATTGGTGGAATGACATGAAGAAGAATATTGCCGAATTTGTAGCTGAATGTCCAAATTGTCAAAGAGTCAAAGTAGAACACCAGAAACTCGGTGGTTACAGGCAATGTATAGATCTTCCAGTCTGGAAGTCGGACAAGATCTATATGGATTTCATCACGGGTTTGCCTCGTACATATCGGAAGTTTGATTCCATATAGGTGATTATTGATAGTCTTACCAAATCTGCGCACTTCTTACCAGTTAAGACAACTTATACGGCGAAAGAGTATGCGAAGTTGTATATTAAGGAGATCGTTCGGTAACATGCAGTTCCAATTTCCATTATATCCGATTGAGGAGCCCAATTTAACGCGAATTTCTGGAAGTCTTTTCAAAGGAGTTTGGGGACACAAGTAAATCTAAGTACGGCTTTTCATCCTCAAACGGACAGACAAGCGGAACGTACCATCCAGACACTTGAAGATATGCTACGAGCAGGTGTATTAGATTTCAAAAGCAATTGGGATGATCACCTACCTCTTATCGAGTTTGCCTACAATAATAGCTATCATTCAAGTATCAAAATGGCACCATATGAAGCATTGTATGGAAGAAAGTGTAGATCGCCAATAGGATGGTTTGAAGCAGGTGATGCGGTCTTGTTTGGACCGGATCTTGTTTATCAAGCAATGGAGAAGGTTAAAGTGATCCAACAATGGCTTGAAACAGCTCAAAGTCGACACAAATCTTATGCGGATGTTAGAAGAAGAGGACTTGAGTTTTCTATCGATGATTGGGTATTCTTGAAAGTATCACCAATGAAAGGAGTGATGAGGTTTGGAAAGAAAGGAAAGTTAAGTCCACGATACATAGGTCCGTACAAGATCATTCAAAGATTTGGACAAGTTGCTTATGAGTTAGAGCTACCTCAAGAGCTCTCAGCAGTTCATCCCATATTTCATGTTTCGATGCTTCGCAAGTACATCGGAGATCCATCGCACATCACTACTACGGAAGATGTACAAGTTACAGAAGATCTCACTTTTGAAGAAATGCCTATTGCTATTCTTGATCGCCAAATTAAAAAGATAAGGAATAAAGAGATAGCATCGGTAAAAGTACTTTGGAGGAATCAAAAAGTTGAGGAGATCACATGGGAAGCCGAGGAAGCGATGAATATTAAGTACCCTTACCTATTCAACGATGAGGAGGAATTTCATGACACGGAAGAAGAACAATAACAAGTAAGTGTTTATTTTTATGCAAGTATGCTATGATGATGAATATGTTAATTGTAATCTTGGACATGTCTTAATTGAGTAACTATGCTAACATTCGAGGACGAATGTTCTTAAGGAGGGGAGAATGTAACACCCCGTAAATTTTTTCGTACACTTATCGCGATTATATGTAGACCTAAAGGCTTGCGTATGGGTTAAATTAAGTTTATGGTGTTCGGAAGTATCCCGTCAATAGTTGTATGTGTAGGTATTGGAATAAGCTTTCCAACGATATAAAGTTTGCCCAAAACAGAGGAGTACTTCATATAAGCGAGCACATTCGAAATTTCAAATCTGTGAACAGTAAATCTGCAGGAAAATTACTGCAGCTAGGTAATTATTTTTTTGGATCAAATTTAGACGATCATGACTCCTTGTACAAAAATAACTGTGTGAGCTGCTATATATCGATGAAAATCTCCGAGATTCTTCTTTCCGATGAAATTGGTTTCATCCAAATCCAATGTCTGTGTAAGGAGCTATACCCGTTTTACTACAGCCTATAAAAAAAAAACGAATTGTGGGACAGATTTTTGGGTCAACTTGAAACGACCATAACTCCTTGTACAGGAATAAATGGGTGATATACTTTATATAAAAATGAAATTCCTTTGAGTTATATTTCCAATGCAATTGGTTTCACCCAAATCCGATACCGGAGCAAAGAGTTATGATCGATTTACTTCAGCCTGTCAAAACTGTCCACTGGGGACAGATTCGGATTTATTTAAATTTTTAGGGCAAAATGGTCATTTTCTATTACCTCTTGGACGAAAATTGGTCTTTATAAACCTGCACTTAGCCTCATATATATAAGATATCATCCAATTATTAAGAGAAGGTGAAATCCTAGCCTAATTTCAACTTCAACTATTTTGTGATTCAACCGTAGAAAATTTGAATTGGTTCCGTAGTTGTGTTCACCATCTCGAAAGCTTCGAGAAGCACCCCATGGTTATGTAAGGAGGATTCTAAATACAAGAGTTCATTGTTAAGGTATGAATATTGTTTATTCTTGATTCTTATCCATGAATAAGTATTGATAAAGGATTATGAGTATTGTCTTGATGTTGGAAGATAACCAGAAATATAGTTATGAATTGTTTTGTATAAATTGTTAGTAGTAAATTATGGAAGTTGTTGTATTGGATTATGGAGGATGAATTGTGGTGATATATCATTATATTAGTGGTTATGTATGCCTAGTGATCATGTTGGTATTGGATGGTGATTAAGAAGGGAAATAAAGGCTAAGAGTGATGTTGAGGGATATTTCATGAAAATGCATGATATGTGAATGTAATAAGAGTATAAGAGGATGTATGTAGCACTCTTATTGATGAGTTAAAGGATTACTTCCTAGACATTTTTTGGTGAAGTGAATACCTAAATGGTAAGGTTTGGTTGCTAATACTAGTTTGCCACAAATGACTTATTGTAGATAAGTGTTCGAAGAGTACGGGAAGTTACTTGTATTGAAGTGGTTATATCAAGGTATGTAAGATATACTCTATCTAATCTTTGGAATGAATAATGACCCATGACACTCTCAAGTAAGCTTCCAACATTGTCCTACGACACATGATACATAATAACATCATATGATCTTCGACACTACCAATTGAACTTGTTTTCACTTTTAAGATGTCCGGCTAGTCAAAAAAAATGTCCATATACTATTGTTGACTCCGAAATGGTTTAATTAGGTATCCATGATTCTCTACTTTATTTTCATGATATTGATTACCTATTTACATGTTTTTCTTATTGAGGTATCATGGTTTCAAGTTCCATAAAGTGTGACCACAAAGTAACCAGTCTCAAAGATTAATTGAATTAAGAAATGGAATGTCTGTATTTTAAATTGATGGCATGATGTATTGTATTAGTACCACTGATCAGTTGGCCATTGTATTATAAAGATTATGTATATATGCTATTCCAGGGGTGGTCCCTGATGTATTGTATTAGTACCACTGATCAGTTGGCCATTGTATGACATATGTTATGTATTGATAAGGAGTACGGGAAGTAATGATATGAAAGTAATGTGCAGGTATCCCATCAGCTCTTTTAAGTATGGTCTACTCATACTGTTTATTCACTGGTATCTGGGTTCTGTTGATCTTTTGTATCTCATCTTGATACTCAAGGCCTTACATACTCAGTACATATTTCCGTTCTGACGTCCCTCATGGGGGACCTGTATTCATGCCTGCAGGAACAGGTACTTCAGGTCGTACACCTCCGCAGTAAGAGCCAGGACATTCTGTTGATAGTGGTGAGCTCCAGTTGTTTCGGGGCATCCCAAGTCGTTTCTATATGTATTTTTGGTATTTGTATAAGTCTTTTGTGGGCGGGAGTTTGTCCCGACCCTAACTCAGTTGTGTATCAATGTAGAGGCTTTTGTAGACATTTTGTACAGCCATAGGAGTGTTTGGTTGATAGACGTGATGGCTCTGACGGCCAATTACTGTTCATATATATATTTATGCGTGTATGCTGGGCTGATACAGGTACTGTTTTCTTCTATTTACAACGAAGTGCTGCCCAAATTTCTAATTTTCATAAGTAATGTAAATGTGAAAGTATAGGTTATGAATGGGTTCTCCCGGGCCTCCTCGGCTATGGGTGGAAGTCCGCTCCAATGGGATTTGGGGTATGACAATCACCAATATGAATCACCATTTATATGAAACACCAGTAATATGTATCACCAACATGAATCACCAGTTACATGAATCACCAGTTATATACATCACCAATATGAATCACCAGTTATATGAATCACCAGTTATACGAATATGTTATATGAATCACCAATTATTTGAAACACCATTTATATGCATCACCAATATGAATCACCAGTTATATGAAACACCAGTTATATTATTCACAAGTTATATGAATCACTGAATATATGAATCACCAAATAATTGTACTTATATAAATCCCTGAATCTTTGTGCATTGTATGCAGAACTAGATTTCAAGTGGGGGTATGTTTGTGTAGATGTATCAAAGTGATACATCTGAGTTCCAGATGTATCACTATGATACATATGTTATCAGATAATTAAAAAAAGTCTGCAAATCAACTTACCATCATACACATGACTTTGTCTCGTTCAAAATCTGAAGAAAAGGTTTCATAGCCATATCATTATGAATCTCCAACGCTGATAAATTGCCTTAAACAACGTATTTGGCATGAATTTTTTTTTCAGAAAAACGTCAATTTTCAATTGAATTGATATGGCGTCCATTAAATCGCGGTACGACTTTTTTTTATGAATTACAATACCGTCGACCCGATAGTTATCGTACCTTATTTTTGAAACCCATTCCCTGGAATGACACAACAACACTGTCATGAGTTCCACTGAAGATTACCAGAAATTTTAGAAGGAAGAACAATTTTTTTTCCCCAAAATTCAAAAAATTTGATCTTGTAATCTGGTATGGTTCAAAAATATTGGTTTGCTTCGACTTTGAGCTCTTGTTGAATGAAATTGTGTTTTTAACGCTTGTAATTGTTTTGTCGTGATTTGGGTTGTTAAAATCAGAGAAAATCCATTACTTTCTTAAATAAAGATCTGAGCTGTTTCATGTGTATCACCGCTTAACATATGTATTACCATTTCAAAAATCCAGAATAAGATGTAATTAGTAAAATAATCGGGATTTTATGTAATATCACTTAAACAATCAGGAATTTATGTAAGTTACTATAATATCTACGCTTATAAACTAATTAGAAGTTTACCATATTATACCTGTTAAAAATATTTTTGTTTCCTTCATATTTAATAACCAAAATTAGTAAATACAAAACAGGAAAAGTACTACAAACGGTCTAGGGCAATAAACTAGAATGGTCATTTATTCACCAAAAATTAACCTACTTTCAAATACCCCCAAATCTTCTTAAACTAATTATGAACTGTATAACTACTAATGAAGCGTCCATCTTAATCAATGGAGATCGGGCATGTTCAAGCCGTTTGACCACCTAAATGGCCCCACCGGCTCCACGGGGCCACCCTGATCCGCTCCACAATCAGTCGGGGGCCGCCGATTTGTTTTTGGTCCAAACCTCGTCCGGGCCTCAGGCCCACTCTGAGACTGTGGGCTAACACCCACCAATTTGGACCAGGTTGGTTTTTAGCCTAAATCATGCTCCGTCCCACCCCTAGAACCGCAGGTCAACAAAACGACATCGGATGCAAATTCTGACTGTACTAGCAGATTCGGAATATCAATTTTATATCTTAACTGCGACCGTACCATCATCTAAAAGGAGGTATTGTTTGGATTTCATCAACCAATAAGACAGATTTGGGTGACATTTAGAAAGTAGCACTTACTGCAAAGATTTTGCCGTGGATTTCCAAGTGTTGAACATCGATGCTTCATATAATATGTTATTGGGAAGGCCATGGGTTCATAGGGATGGGGCATTCGCATCTACGTTGCTCACATAATCAATTGATACCCTAGTATGTATGAACATGTCACTAATGTCCAAAATAACTAGCTCCTCGTAATTGTTCATCAGTAATCTTTATATGCTCGAATCATTGCAACAATCTTGTTTGTCTTATGAAGAATTGATCGCAAGTTTATTTGCACAATGCAAGGACTGGGGACAATAAAGCTTTACCTTCAAGTTTTGACCGTGAACATTACAAAACAAGATATACCAACACACACGTAGTTATTTACTCTTACACTGAAAGGTTTTTCATATAAATTTTGATGCCTCGTGCGTTTTTTTTTTATCTATACATAAATTTTGATTTCTGCTAATAATATGGCTCAATGTAGCTTATTGAATTGTTCCACAAAATGACATTATTGTTGTGCATGTGAGATGAAATCATACTTTAAAATCATGATATGAAATCATGAGATGAAGTTGAAGTTTTATTTTGAGATTTTGAGATTTCATCTCAGGGAGATGAAATCAGTGTTAGATCTCATGTCCAAATGCGGATGATTTCATCTCCTGATTTCAAATCACGAGATGATATAGCATTTCCAAAAGCCTACTTAGTAACTTAATTTGAAATATACTTTGTAGAAGTAGAGGATATACCAACTGTATATCTCAAGATTTCAAAATGATGTATTCAAAGACTGTTATTCTATATTTCTGGAGAGACATTTGAGACTTCTAGTGGAAGATCACAACAAAATAGATTATTGCTTATGTTACTTGTGTTAGAGCATCTCCTAGATTATTGCTTATGTTACTAGTTCAGGGATCGTTGGGTACTCGGGATAATGTGGAATATCCATGATTAAGAAAATAAATTGTTTCCTAAAATGGCGTTGGGGATTCAGAAATAAACTAGGAAATTGTTGATCTTATAAAGGAAAAAATGTATTTTCGTTGAATTTATTGGGAGCTAATCATATATCTCGACAAATTCAAAATTAGGATTTTTCAGTAATTATGCAAAATGTCGAATTTTTTTAATAGTTAAGCTCCTCCAAACTATCGATATTTATGTTGTTTGCACTTAAAAAATTATAAGAGAGAGGGGGAGGGGAGGGAAGACGGTCATTCCACTCGCACAACTAGTTTCCAACCCCCTTTTGCTATTGTCACTATTGATATTTATGGGGTTTTCATCTCTAATCATGCCCCGGCCCCCGGTCCACCCCGAGAATCGTGCGCTAACACCCACTTATTCGTCCCGAAAAATGGTCCGTTCGCGCCGTTTCGCCCGTTTGACCACCCGTATGGACCCACTGACCCCGTCGGGCAACCCTGAGCCGCTCCAAAACCCACCAGGGAGAATCGATCGATTTTCAGCCCAAACTATGCTCGAGCCCCTGGTCCACCCCGAAAACCGTGGGCTAGCACCCACCGATTTGACCTATCACCTTATATCTAAGGTCGTACATGATCCACTTCCCCTTCTGAATAATTATATACTATTTTGGATGTCTGCGTTAGTGTGACATAATAAAACAAGACCTAATTAGTAAATGTAACCAGCTACAGTTAAGTAATTCAAATTAAACAAACTTAGTTAGTATGTACTTTGGAATCAAATAACCACGACTCTAATAATAGAGTAAACAGATCTTTGACTAATTCAATCAAATAAACATACAAATTTCTCCAACTTTTAGCC
This sequence comes from Capsicum baccatum var. pendulum, assembly GCA_030864225.1. Classification (NCBI taxonomy): domain Eukaryota; kingdom Viridiplantae; phylum Streptophyta; class Magnoliopsida; order Solanales; family Solanaceae; genus Capsicum; species Capsicum baccatum. Next base: position 282,090,826 of record CM061560.1, read on the forward strand.
CAAAAAGAAACGAGAGAATCAATTTCTACATCTAGGAAAGAAAAGATCTTTTAGAAATATGCATGTTAATGAAATTGTTTCACAATCAAAATCATCATAATCACATTATGTCTAATATAACATGAAGAAGTACTTACATTTCTACTTGAAACTTAGATGTATGAGTATGTATATACGTACAGAAATATGTACAATCATATTCGACGAATAGACAAAAATAGATGCATACTAACTAGTGATTGCGCCGAGACGAACAGTAACACAAAGACACTTGAATTAGTAATAATATTGAACATTGATCGGAAGTCTATTCTGGTAAACAAAATACAACTAAAGAACTTAATATAGATGAGTAGATTAATAGAAAAGTAACAAAAACTTGCAAGTCCAAAGGAAAGAAAGCTAACAAATAAAGAATAAATTATCAAAGTGGCTACTAAAGGAAACAAACTTATTAGCAAAGTAGTTATTCCTGGAAATACAAAATCAAAACTAAATAGAGAAAGGAGCGTTGAAGATCCATATAGGTGGACTAAATTTGTGGCACGATTCATCGGTATAGTGAGACTCGATGGTATTGTCAAACAAGTTGTATACGCCCATATCCTTTCCGCCTCCTCTTTCATGAAAGTAGAACGCGCTAAAACAATCATCTGTAAAGTATATATGGTTCGCCTTACATCCATATTGTTCAACGGACAAAGAGGCACTATACCCGAGAAAGAATGACCTATTCCCCAAATCATCAACCTTTTCGTAATGCTCAGTATCCACATCAACCTTGTGAACAATAAATTGTTTAACACCATATGAATTTGTTATTGTTCTGGGGTTGTTGAAAATTCCATCTCGAGTGATGACAAATAGTTCACCTACAGAATGCACAATGTAGAGCTGCTTCCCACGAATATATTCAGCAGGCAATACTCCTTGAATTAGTTTTCCACTGGGGTTCTAACCCTTCTCTAAAGTCGAAGATTACAATGCTTCCTTGAAAATTAACACCATAGAATATGCCCCATCACCCTTCACTCTAATAAACTCACGTTTATCTTCGTTCCCTTCTTTCTCTGCCAGCATTAAGAATGGAATTGGACGTGATATTTAAAGAGAAATACTAAACTTTGATTTAATTATAATTGCTGAATAAATAAAACTTAGGAGACTCACCCCTTTAATAAGTCCAGACGATCGAAGAGAAATCCAATATCAATTTGGTGTTGCTTAGGTTTACATAAGGTTGTTTTTCCCAATTTGGTGTTACTTTGGTTTCACTCCCTCCTCTTAAAAAATATTTATTATGAATTTATTTTATTACACCGACGGGGGACTGTCCGAGAAGTTTAGCTCAAAATTGTGCTCGTAGCCCAAGCCCACCCCCGAACCGTGGCCTAACATCCCTCGGAAGTTGCAAGAAAATCACAATTTCTGCCTTTTTCGCTCGTTTGACATGGAAAATGGGTCCATCGGCCTCGCCAAAGCAACCAGATCTAGTCATTAGGATGTCAGAGAACCTCTCGAGGAGTTTCGCCTAAAATCGTGCTTGGGCTCCGGGGCCACCCCCGAACCGTAGGCTATAGCACACCGATTTGGCCCGAAAATGTCCCATTCACTCCGTTTTGCCCGTTTGTCCACCCAAATGGCCACGAAAAATTAAACGGACCACAATGGAACGATCCCCAAACTCCCTGGCATGCTCCGGTCGGTTTTCAACCCACAGCACGCTCGGACCCTGGGTCCACCCCTGAAATCGTGGGCTATAGCACATCGATTTGGCTTGAAAACGCCCCATTTTCGCCATTTCGACTGTTTGTCCAACTAAATGGTTACGAAAAATTCAAGGGACCACACTAGGACGATCCCCAACTTCCCTGGCATGACCCGATCAATTTTCAACCATTTCTCCCCGTTTATCCACCCAAATGGCTACTAAATATTAAAAGGACCAAACTGGGATGATCCCCAACCTCCCAGGAACGTTCCGATCGATTATCATCCCCACAGCACGCATAAAACCCGGGACCATCCCAGAAAGGGTGGGATATTGCACATCAATTAGCCACGAAAATGCCTCATTCGCCCCGTTTAACCCATTTATCACTAAACGGTCACGAAAAATTAAACGAACCACACTGGGACGATCCCCAACTCCCTGGCATGCCCCCTTTGATTTTTAGCCCACAACACGCCTGAAAACCGGGCCCACCACCAAAACCGTGTGCTATAGTACACCGATTTGGCTCGAAAATGCCCCGTTCGTGCCGTTTCGCTCGTTTGTCCACCCAAATAGCCACTGAAAAAATAAACTGGGTTGATCCCCAACCCCCCAAGCATGCCCCAATCGATTATCATCCCACAAAACACCTAGAATCCGGGCCCACCCCTAAAACCGTGCGCTATAGTACGCCGATTTGATCTGAAAATGCCCCATTCACGCCGTTTTGCCCGTTTGTCCACCCAAATGGCCACGTAAAATTAAACGGACCACACTAAGATGATCCCCAATCTTGCTGGAATGCCGCTGTTTATTTTTGAGTAACATCACGCTCAGTCCCCGGGCCCAACCCCAAACCATGGGCTATAGCACACCCATTTGGCCCGAAAAGGCCCCATTTGCTTCGTTTCGCCCGTTTGTCCACCCAAATGGTGATAAAAAATTAAACTGACCACACTGGGACGATCCTCAAACTCCCTAGCAAGCCTCAATTGATTTTTGGCCTACAGCACGCCCGGACCCCAGGCCTACCCCTGAAACCATGGTCTATAGCACACCGACTTGGCCCAAAAATGCCTCGTTCGCGCTGTTTTGCCCGTTTGTCCACTCAAATAGCCACGAAAAAATTAATCAAACCATACTAGGATGATCCTTAACTTCCCTGGCTTGCCCCAATTTATTTTTGACCCACAGCACGCTTAGAACCCAGGACCACCTCCAAAACCGTGGGCTATAGCACACCGATTTGGCCCAAAAATGCTCCGTTTACACCGTTTCACCTATTTTTCCACCCAAGTAGCCACTAAAAATTAAACGAACCAAACTGGGATGATCCCCAACCTCCCAGGCACACTCCGATCGCTTATCAGCATCACAACACGCCCAGACCCCGATCCCACCCTTGAAACCATGGCTATAGCACACCGATTTGGCTCAAAAATGCCCTGTTTCTCCCGTTTGTCTACCCGAATGGCCACAAAAAATTAAACAGACCACACTGGGATGATCCCTAATCTCCCTGGCATGCCCCGGTTAATTTTTCGCCCATAGCACACCTGAACCTCGAGCCCACCCCCAAAACCGTGGGTTATAGCACATCGGTGTATGATAGTCCATGGTTGTTGCGGTGGGCTTGGGTTCCCGGCAGGTTGGGGAGCATCCTAATGTTGGACATTGTGTTTTTTTGGGAGGTTTGGGTGGTCAAACGGGCAAAACGGAGGGAACTGGCCATTTTTGGGCCAATTCGGTGTGCTATTTTTGGGGCCATTTGGAATCGCAGGGATTTTGATCCGCTGGTCTCTCTATGATTACTTAAATGCATTTTGGATTACTAATTCGAAGTTCTGCTACTTTGTAAACAAATTCAGTCCTTCTGTATAAAATTTTAATATTCCTTTCTGATTTTAGTTTGTTTGGTAATCCAATATGTATGATCAACAGTTGATTTGTCGCCATGGATTCTTACCATATTCTCCAAGAAAAGGGAATAAATTCCCAAAAAGGGGTAGAACTTGAAATCTTTTTATCCGTGAGCTTAATTACTATTAAAGAGTTAATTTTTTTTCTTTTGGATCAGCTTGTGTGTACCTCAATTAAATTACACAGGACACCTGCCACCTCCAAGGCAAGGTTAGGACAGAAGAAAGACATCATCACCTAGTTTGTTGAGATTCTGAACCTGTGTCATAGTTCTCAACTTCTTCATTAATGGCTCACCTTTGGGTGCAAAGATTCAATTTTATTTGTTATTTATTTGGTTTCAGCAATTTCAAGTGATTGAGTAATTCTATTAAGGGGTCAGTGTGCTGTAGCCCACGGTTTCTGGGATGGGCCCAGATTTTGGGCATGTTGTTGGATGATGATTGACTGGGGTGTGCCTGGGAGGTTGGGGATCATCCCAGTTTGATCCATTTAATTTTTAGTGGCCATTTGGGTGGACAAATGAGCGAAACAACACGAACGGGGCATTTTTGGGCCAAATCAGTGTGCTATAGCCTACGATTTTGGTGGTGGGCCTGGGGTTCAGGTGTGCTGTGGGTCAAAAATCGACCAGGGCATTCCAGGGAGATTAAGGATCGTCCCAGTATGGTCCATTGAATTTTTCGTGGCTATTTGGGTGGACAAACAAGAGAAATAGCGCGAATAGGGCATTTTCTACTCAAATCAGTGTGCTATAGCCGACGATTGCGAGGGTGGGCCCAGGGTCTGGGCATGTTGTGGGGCTGATTATCAACTGAGGCATGCCTGGGAGGATGGGGATCGTTCCAGTTTGGTCCGTTTAATTTTTAGTGGCCATTTGGGTGGACAAACGGGCGAAATGGTATGAACAGTGCATTTTCGGGTCAAATTGGTGTGCTATAGCCAACGATTTCGGGGGTGGGCCCGGGGTTCAGGCATGCTGTGGGCCGAAAATCAATCGGGGCATGCCAGGGAGGTTGGGGATCATCCCAGTATGGTCTTTTTAATTTTTTCATGGCTATTTGGGTGGACAAATGGAAGAAACAAGGCATTATCGAGCCAAAATTAGTGTACTATACCCCACAATTTCGAGGTTGGGGATCGTCCCAGTGTGGTTCGATTAATTTTTTGTGGCCATTTGAATGGAAAAATGGGCGAAATGGCGTGAACGGGGCATTTTCGAGCCAAATTGGTGTGCTATAGACCATGGTTTCGGGGGTGGGCCTGGGGTCCGGGAGTGCTATAGGCAAAAAAATAGATCGGGGAGTGCCAGGGAGGTTAGGTATCATCTCAGTATGGTCTGTTTAATTTTTTTGTTGCCATTTAGGTGGACAAACGGGCGAAACGATGCGAATGGGCATTTTTGGGCCAAATGGGTATGCTATAGCCCTTGGTTTTGGGGGTGGGCTCGGGGTCCGAGCGTGTTGTTGGTCGAAAATAAACAGCAGCGTGCCAACGAGGTTGGGGTTCATCCTAGTGTGGTCCGTTTACTTTTTCATGGCTATTTAGGTGGTCAAACGGGTGAAACGGTGCGAATGGGGCATTTTCGGACCAAATCGATGTACAGTAGCCCACAGTTTTGGGGGTGGGCCTGGGGTATGGGCGTGTTGTGGTCTGATAATCGACCGGGGCATGCTTGGGAGGTTGGGGATCAACCCAGTTTGGTCCATTTGATTTTCAGTGGCTATTTGGGTGGACAAACGAGTGAAACAGCACGAACGGGGCATTTTCGGGGCAAATTGGTGTGCTATAGCATACGATTTCGGTGGTGGGCCTGGGGTTTTGGCATGCTGTGGGCCAAAAATCGACCAAGGCATGCCAGGGAGTTGGCGATCATCCCAGTATAGTTTGTTTAATTTGTCGTGACCATTTAGGTGGATAAACGGATAAAACGGCATGAACGAGAGCATTTTTGAGCCAATTTGGTATGCAATAGCCCACAGTTTTAGGGATGAGTCCGGGGTCTGGGCGTGCTATGTGGATGATAATCGACTGGGGCATTCCTGTGTGGTTGAGGATCATCTAAGGTTGAGGATCATCTAAGTTTGATCCATTTAATTTTTAGTAGCTATTTGGGTGGATAAATGGGCGAAAAGGCGCGAATGGGGCATTTTTGGGCCAAATCGATGTGCTATAGCCCACGGTTTTGGGGTGGGCCCAGGGTTTAGATGTGTTGTGGGCTAAAAATCAATCGGGGTATGCCAGGGAGATTGGAAATCGTCCCAGTGTGGTCCGTTTAATTTTTTGTGGCCATTTGGGTAGACAAACCGGCAAAATGGGGCATTTTTGGGCCAAATCGTTGTGCTATAGCCCACAGTTTCGAGGGTGGGACTGGGGTTCAGGCGTGCTGTGGGACAAAAATCGATCAGGGCATGCCAGGGAGGTTAGGGATCATCCCAGTGTGGTCCGTTTAACTTTTTGTGCCCATTTGGGTGGATAAACGGGCGAAACAAGGCATTTTTAGGCCAAATCGGTGTGCTATAGTCCATAGTTTTAGAGGTGGGCCTGGGATTTGGGTGTGCTGTGGGCTAAAAATTGATTGGGACGTGCCAGGGAGATTGGTGATCATCCCAGTGTGGTTCGTTTAATTTTCGTGGCCATTTGGGTGGACAAACGGGCGAAACAGCGTGAACAAGGCATTCTCAGGCTAAATCAGTTTGCTATAGCCCACGATTTTGAGGGTGGGACCGGGGTCCGAGTGTGATGTGGGCCAATAATTGATCGAGGCATTCGAATTGTCCCAGTGTGGTTCGTTTAATTTTTTATGGCCATTTGGGTGGATAAACAGGCAAAACGCAACGACCGGGCCATTTTCGAGAAAAATAAGTATGCTATAGCCCACAGTTTTGGGGGTAGGCCTGAGGTTCGGGCGTGCTGTGGGATGAAAATTAATCGGGGCATGTCAGGGAGGTTGGGTATCATCCCCGTATGGTCCGTTTAATTTTTGTGGACAAACAGGCGAAACAACACGAACGGGGCATTTTTAGGCCAAATTGGTGTGCTATATAGCCCACGATTTTGGGGGTGGGCCCAATTTTCGGGCATGTTGTGGGCCAAAAATTGATCGGGGCATGACAAAAAGGTTGTACATCATCTCTGTATGGTCTGTTTAATTTTTCTGGGCCATTTGGGTGGACAAACGGGCAAAACATCCTGAACGGGGCATTTTCGGGCAAAATCGGTGTGCTATAGCCCACGACTTTGGGGGTGGGCCAGGGGTCCAGTTGTACTGTAAGCCGAAAATCGATCAAGTCATGCCAAGGAGATTGTGTATTGTCCCAGTGTGGTTCGTTTAATTTTTCATGGCCATTTGTCTGGACAAATTGGCAAAACTGCATAAATTGGCTTTTTCGGGCCAAATCGCTGTGCTATAACCCAAGGTTTAGAAGGTGGGCCCAGGTTCTGGGTGTGCCGTGGGCCAAAAATTGATCGGAGCATGCCAGGGAGGTTGGGTATCATCCCAGTGTGGTCTGTTTAATTTTTTGTGGCCATTTGGGTGGAAAACCGGCAAAACAACGTAAATAGGGCATTTTTGGATTTATTCGGTGTGCTATAGCCCACGTTTTGGGGGGTAGGCCAGAGATCTGGGTGTGGTGTGGTTGAAAATCGACCAGAGCGTGCTATCAGGGATGAGGATCATTCCAGAGTGGTTTGTTTAATTTTTTGTGGCCATTTTGGTGGATAAACGGGTGAAACGATGTGAACGGGGAATTTTCGGGCCAAATTGGTGTGATATAGCCCACGGTTTCCTGGTGTGGGCTGATAATTGACCAGGGTGTGCATGGGAGATTGAGGATCATCCCAGTTTGGTCCGTTCAATTTTTAGTGGCTATTAGGGTGGACAAATGAGCAAAACGATGCAAACGGGGCATTTTGGGGCTAAATTGGTGTGCTATAGGCCACAGTTTTGGTGGTGGGCCCAGGGTTCAGGTGTGATTTGGGCTAAAAATCGACCGGGGCATGCCAGGGAGATTAGGGATCGTACCAGTGTGGTCCGTTTAATTTTTCATGGCTATTTGGGTGGACAAACGAGAAAAACGACGCGAACAGGCCGTTTTCAGGTCAAATTGGCGTGCTATAGCCCACGGTTTAAAGGGTGGGCCATGTTGTGGGCATGTTGTGGGGTTGATTATTGATCGGGACATGCCTGGGAGGTTGGGGATCATCCCAGTTTGTCCGTTTAATTTTTAGTGGCCATTTGGGTGAACAAACGGGCGAAACGGCAGGAATGAGGCATTTTCAGGTCAAATCGATGCGCTATAGACCATGGTTTCGGGGGTGGGCCCGGGGTTCAGGCGTTCTGTGGGCTAAAAATCGACTGGGCATGCCAGGGAGGTTGGGGATCATCCCAGTGTGGTTCGTTTAATTTTTCGTGGATATTTGTGTTGACAAACGGGAGAAACAAAGCATTTTCGGGCCAAATCAGTGTACTATAGTCCACGGTTTCGAGGGTGGGCCCCAGGTCTGGGTGTGTTGTGGGACTGATAATTGATCGAGGCATTCCTGGGAGGTTGGGAATTATTTCAGTTTGGTCCATTTAATTTTTAGTGGCTATTTGGGTGGACAAACGGGTGAAATTGCTCGAACTGGGCATTTTTGGGACAAGTCGGTGTGCTATAGCCCACGGTTTCAGAGGTGGGCCTGGGGTTCTAGTGTGCTGTGGGTGAAAAATTGACCGGGGTAAGCCAGGGAGGTTAGGGATCGTCCCAGTGTGGTTCGATTAATTTTTTGTGGCTATTTGAGTGGACAAACGGGCAAAAAAGCGCGAACGGGGAATTTCGGGCCAAATCGGTGTGCTATAGACCATGGTTTCGGGCGTAGGCATAGGGTCCGGGCGTCTTATTGGCCGAAAATCGATCAGGGCTGCCAGGGAGGTTGGGGATCGTCCTAGTATGGTCCATTTATTTTTTTGTCGCCCTTTGTGTGGACAAACGAGAGAAACAGCGCGAACGGGGCATTTTCGGGCTAAATGGGTGTGCTATAGCCCATGGTTTTGGGGGTGGGCCTGGGGTCCGAGAGTTTTGTTGGCCGAAAAAAAATAGAGGCTTGCCAGCTAGGAAGGGGATCGTCCTAGTGTAGTCCGTTTAATTTTTCATGGCCATTTAGGTGGACAAGCGGGAGAAACGGTGCGAATGGGGCATTTTCAGATCAAATCGACGTATTATAGCCCACGATTTTGGGGGTGGGCCCGGGGTCTGGGCGTGCTGTGGGTTGATAATTGACCGGGGCATGCCTGGGAGGTTGGTGATCAACCCAATTTGGTCCATTTAATTTTCAATGGCTATTTGGGTGGACAAACGAGAGAAGCGGCCCAAACGGGGTATTTTCGCGCCAAATCGATGTGCTATAGCACACGGTTTTGGTAGTGGGCCCGAGTTTCAGGCGTGTTATGGGCTAAAAATCGATTGAGGTATGCCAGGGAGTTGGGGATTGTCCCAATATGGTCCGTTTAATTTTTTGTGGCCATTTAGGTGGACAAACGGGTTAAAGGGGGCGAACAAGGCATTTTCGTGCCAAATTGATGTGCAATATCCCACACTTTCGGGGATGGATCCAGGGTCTGGGCGTCCTGTTGGGTTAATAATAGACTGGGACGTTCATGGGAGGTTAGGGGTCATCCCAGTTTGGTATGTTTAATTTTTAGTAGCCATTTGGGTGGATAAACGGGCAAAACGGTACGAACAGGACATTTTTGGGGCAAATCGGTGTGCTATAGCCCACAGTTTCGGCGTAGGCTCGGGTTCAGATGTGCTGTGTGCCGAAAATCGAACGGGGCATTCCAGGGAGTTTTTGAATCATCCTAGTGTGGTCCGTTTAATTTTTCGTGGCCATTTGAGAGGACAAATGGGTGAAATGGGGCGTTTTTGGGTCAAATCGTTGTGCCATAGCCTACGGTTTTAGGGGTGGGAATGTGGTCCGGGCGTGCTGTGGGCCGAAAATCGATCGAGACATGCCAGGGAGGTTAAGGATCATCCCAGTATGGTCTGTTTAATTTTTTAGTGTCCGTTTGGGTGGACAAATGGGAAAAACAGTGCGAACGGGACATTTTCAGGCCAAATTAGTGTGCTATATCCCATGGTTTCGGAGGTGAGCTCGGATTTCGAGCGTGCTGTGGGTCAAAAAGTGACCGGGGCAAGCCAGGGAGGTTGGGGATCATTCCAGTATGGTTTGATTATTTTTTCGTGGCCATTTGGGTAGACAAACGGTGCGAAAGATGCATTTTCGAGCTAAATCGGTGTACTATAGCCCACGGTTTTGAGGGTGGGACCGGGACCCGAGCGTGTTGTCGGCCGATAATTGACTGAGGCGTGGCAAGAAGATTAGGGATTGTCCCAGAGTGGTCCATTTAATTCTTTGAGGTCATTTAGGTGGACAAACGGGCGAAACAGCGTTACCGGGGCATTTTTGGGCCAAATCGGTGTGCTATAACCCACAGTTTCAGGGGTGGGCCCGGGGTCCGGGCATGCTATGGGCTGAAAATTGATTAAGGCATGCCAGGGAGGTTGGGTATCATACCAGTATGGTCCGTTTAATTTTTCGTGGCCATTTGGGTGGATAAATTGGCAAAATGTGGTATTTTTGGGCCAAATCGGTGTGCTATAGCCCACGATTTTGGGGGTGGGCCTAGGGTCCGGGCGTGATGTGGGACAAAAATCCATAGCGGCTTGCCAGGGAGGTTGGGGATCATCCCAGTGTGGTCCATTTAATTTTTCATGGCTATTTGGATGGACAAATGGGCGAAACAGCGGGAATGGGGCATTTTCAGGACAAATCGATGTGCAATAGCCCACGGTTTTTTAGGTGGGACAGGGATCCGGGCGTGCTTGTCATACCCCAAATCCCATTGTAGCGGACTGGCACCCGTAGCCGAGGAGGCCCGGGATAACCCGTTCATAACCTATACTTTCACATCTACATTACTTATGAAAATTAGAAATTTGGGCAGCACTTCGTTGTAAATAGAAGAAAACAGTACCTGTATCAGCCCAGCAGACACGCATAAATATATATATGAACAGTAATTGACCGTCAGAGCCATTACGTCTATCAACCAAACACTCCTAATATGTCTACAAAAGCCTCTACATAGATACACAACTGAGTTGGGGTCGGGACAAACTCCCGCCCACAAAAGACTATTATACAAATACCAAAGGTATATATAGAGACGACTTGGGATGACCCGAAACAACTGGAGCTCACCACTAACAACAGAATGTCCTGGCTCTTACTGCAGAGGTGTACGACCTGAAGTACCTGTTCCTGCAGGCATGAATGCAAGTCCCCCGTGAGGGATGTCAGTACGGAAATATGTACTGAGTATGTAAGGCCTTGAGTATCAAGATGAGATACAAAAGATCAACAGAACACAGATAGCAGTGAATAAACAGTATGAGTAGACCACACTTAAAAGAACTGATGGGATACCTGCACATTACTTTCATATCATTACTTCCCGTAATCCTTATCAATACATAACATATGTCATACAATGGCCAACTGATCAGTGGTACTAATACAATACATCAGGGACCACCCCTGGAATAGCATATATACATAATATTTATAATACAATGGCCAACTGATCAGTGGTACTAATACAATACATCATATCATCAATTTAAAATACAGACATTCCATTTCTTAATTCAATTAATCTTTGAGATTGGTTACTTTGTGGTCACACTTTATGGAACTTGAAACCATGATACCTCAATAGGAAAACATGTAAATAGGTAATCAATATCATGAAAATGAAGTAGATAATCATGGATACCTCATTAAACCATTTCGGAGTCAACAATAGTATATGGACATTTTTTTTACTAGCCGGACATCTTAAAAGTGAAAACAAGTTCAATTGGTAGTGTCGAAGATCATATGATGTTATTATGTGTCATGTGTCGTAGGACAATGTTGGAAGCTTACTTGAGAGTGCCATGGGTCATTATTCATGCCAAAGATTAGATAGAGTATGTCTTACATACCTTGATATAACCACTTCAATACAAGTCCAACTTGACTTCCCGTACTCTTCGAACACTTATCTACAATAAGTCATTTGTGGCAAACTAGTATTAGCAACCAAACCTTACCATTTAGGTATTAACTTAACCAAATAATGTCTAGGAAGTAATCCTTGCTCATCAATAAGAGTACTACATACATCCTCTTATACTCTTATTACATTCACATATCATGCATTTTCATGAAATATCCCTCAACATCACTCTTAGCCTTTATTTCCCTTCTTAATCACCATCCAATACCAACATGATCACTAGTCATACATAACCACTAATATAATGATATATCACCACAATTCATCCTCCATAATCCAACACAGCAACTTCCATAATTTACTACTAACAATTTATACACAACAATTCATAACTATGTTTCTAGTTATCTTCCAACATCAAGACAATACTCATAATCCTTCATCAATACTTATTCATGGATAAGAATCAAGAATAAACAATATTCATACCTTAACAATGAACTCTTGTATTTAGAATCCTCCTTACATAACCATGGGGTGCTTCTCGAAGCTTTCGAGATGGTGAACACAACTACGGAACCAATTTGAATTTTCTACGGTTGAATCACAAAATATTTGAGGTTGAAATTGGCTAGGGTTTTCACCTCTCCTAATATTTGGATACGATCTGATACAAATGAGGCTAAGTGCAGGTTTTTAAGACCAATTTTCGTCCAAAGGTAATAGAAAATGACCATTGTGCCCTAAAAATTGAAATAAATCCCGAATCTGTCCCCAGAGGACAGTTTTGACAGGCTGAAGTAAATCGATCATAACTCTTTTCTCCGGTATTGGATTTGGGTGAAACCAATTTCATTGGAAATATAATTCAAAGGTATTTCATTTTGATATAAAGTATACCACCAAGTTCTTCCTTTACAAGAAGTTATGGTCGTTTAAAGTTGACCCAAAAATCTGTCAGACAATTCTGTTTTGTTTTTGATAGGCTGTAGTAAAACTGGTATAGTTCCTTACTCAGACATTGGATTTGGATGAAACCAATTTCATCGGAATGAAGACTCTCGGAGCTTTTCGTATATATATAGCGGCTCACACAGTTATCTTTGTACAAGGAGTTATGATTGTCTAAAGTTGGATTGCCTAGCTGCAGAAATTTTCCTGCAGAATTACTGTTCACAGGCTTCCCGGCCACCGTTTTGAAATTTCGAATGTGCTCGCTTATATGAAATACTCCTCTGTTTTGGTAAAACTTTATATCGTTAGAAATATTATTCTAATACCTACACATCCAACTATTGACGGGATACTTCCGAACACCATAAACTTAATTTAACCCATACGCAAGTCTTTAGGACTCCATATAATCGCGATAAGTGTACGAAAAAATTTACGGGGTGTTATATTATCCCCCCCTTAAGAACATTCGTCCTCGAATGTTAGAATAGTTACTTAATTAAGACATGTCCAAGCTTACAATTAACATATTCATCATCATAACATCCTTGCATAAAAATAAACACTTACTTGTTATTGTTCTTCTTCCGTCTCATGAACTTCCTCCTTATCGCTGAATAGGTAAGGGTACTTAATCTTCATCGCTTCCTAGGCTTCCCATGTGATCTCCTAAACTTGTTGATTCCTCCAAAGTACTTTTACTGATGCTATCTCTTTATTCCTTATCTTTTTAATTTGGCGATCAAGAATAGCAATAGGCATTTCTTCAAAAGTGATATCTTCTGTAATTTGTAAATCTTCCGTAGTAGTGATGTGCGATGGATCTCCGATGTACTTACAAAGCATCTAAACATGAAATACGGGATGAACTGCTGAGAGCTCTTGAGGTAGCTCTAACTCATAAGCAACTTGTCCAAATCTTTGAATGATCTTATACGGACCTATGTATCGTGGACTTAACTTTCCTTTCTTGCCAAACCTCATCACTCCTTTCATTGGTGATACTTTCAAGAATACCCAATCGTCGATAGAAAACTTAATTCCTCTTCTTCTAACATCCGCATAAGATTTGTGTCGACTTTGAGTTGTTGCAAGCCGTTGTTGGATCACTTTAACCTTCTCCATTGCTTGATAAACAAGATCCGATCCAAATAAGACCGCATCACCTGCTTCAAACCATCCTATTGGCGATCTACACTTTCTTCCATACAATGCTTCATATGGTGCCATTTTGATACTTGAATGATAGCTATTATTGTAGGCAAACTCGATAAGAGGTAGGTGATCATCCCAGTTGCCTTTGAAATCTAATACACATGCTCGTAGCATATCTTCAAGTGTCTGGATGGTACGTTCCGCTTGTCCGTCCATTTGAGGATGGAAAGCCGTACTTAGATTTACTTGTGTCCCCAAACTCCTTTGAAAAGACTTCCAGAAATTCGCGGTAAATTGGGCTCCTCGATCGGATATAATGGAAATTGGAACTCCATGTAACCGAACGATCTCCTTAATATACAACTTCGCATACTCTTCCGCCGTATAAGTTGTCTTAACTGGTAAGAAGTGCGCAGATTTGGTAAGCCTATCAATAATCACCCATATGGAATCAAACTTCCGATATGTACGAGGCAAACCCGTGATGAAATCCATATTGATCTTGTCCCACTTCCAGACTGGAAGATCTATACATTGCATGTAACCACCGGGTTTCTGGTGTTCTACTTTGACTCTTTGACAATTCGGACATTCGGCTACAAATTCGGCAATATTCTTCTTCATGTCATTCCACCAATACATTGTTTTCAAATCTTGATACATCTTAGTCGACCCTGGATGGATGGAATACCTTGAACAGTGTGCTTCTGTCATAATTTTCTTTCTTATCTCAACTACATCAGGTACCAGTACGGAAATATGTACTGAGTATGTAAGGCAGTGAGTATCAAGATGAGATACAAAAGATCAACAGAACACAGATACCGGTGAATAAACAGTATGAGTAGACCACACTTAAAAGAACTGATGGGATACCTGCACATTACTTTCATATCATTACTTCCCGTAATCCTTATCAATACATAACATATGTCATACAATGGCCAACTGATCAGTGGTACTAATACAATACATCAGGGACCACCCCTGGAATAGCATATATACATAATATTTATAATACAATGGCCAACTGATCAGTGGTACTAATACAATACATCATATCATCAATTTAAAATACAGACATTCCATTTCTTAATTCAATTAATCTTTGAGATTGGTTACTTTGTGGTCACACTTTATGGAACTTGAAACCATGATACCTCAATAGGAAAAACATGTAAATAGGTAATAAATATCATGAAAATGAAGTAGATAATCATGGATACCTCATTAAACCATTTCGGAGTCAACAATAGTATATGGACATTTTTTTGACTAGCCGGACATCTTAAAAGTGAAAACAAGTTCAATTGGTAGTGTCGAAGATCATATGATGTTATTATGTGTCATGTGTCGTAGGACAATGTTGGAAGCTTACTTGAGAGTGCCATGGGTCATTATTCATGCCAAAGATTAGATAGAGTATGTCTTACATACCTTGATATAACCACTTCAATACAAGTCCAACTTGACTTCCCGTACTCTTCGAACACTTATCTACAATAAGTCATTTGTGGCAAACTAGTATTAGCAACCAAACCTTACCATTTAGGTATTAACTTAACCAAATAATGTCTAGGAAGTAATCCTTGCTCATCAATAAGAGTACTACATACATCCTCTTATACTCTTATTACATTCACATATCATGCATTTTCATGAAATATCCCTCAACATCACTCTTAGCCTTTATTTCCCTTCTTAATCACCATCCAATACCAACATGATCACTAGTCATACATAACCACTAATATAATGATATATCACCACAATTCATCCTCCATAATCCAACACAGCAACTTCCATAATTTACTACTAACAATTTATACACAACAATTCATAACTATGTTTCTAGTTATCTTCCAACATCAAGACAATACTCATAATCCTTCATCAATACTTATTCATGGATAAGAATCAAGAATAAACAATATTCATACCTTAACAATGAACTCTTGTATTTAGAATCCTCCTTACATAACCATGGGGTGCTTCTCGAAGCTTTCGAGATGGTGAACACAACTACGGAACCAATTTGAATTTTCTACGGTTGAATCACAAAATATTTGAGGTTGAAATTGGCTAGGGTTTTCACCTCTCCTAATATTTGGATACGATCTGATACAAATGAGGCTAAGTGCAGGTTTTTAAGACCAATTTTCGTCCAAAGGTAATAGAAAATGACCATTGTGCCCTAAAAATTGAAATAAATCCCGAATCTGTCCCCAGAGGACAGTTTTGACAGGCTGAAGTAAATCGATCATAACTCTTTTCTCCGGTATCGGATTTGGGTGAAACCAATTTCATTGGAAATATAATTCAAAGGTATTTCATTTTGATATAAAGTATACCACCAAGTTCTTCCTTTACAAGACGTTATGGTCGTTTAAAGTTGACCCAAAAATCTGTCAGACAATTCTGTTTTGTTTTTGATAGGCTGTAGTAAAACTGGTATAGTTCCTTACTCAGACATTGGATTTGGATGAAACCAATTTCATCGGAATGAAGACTCTCGGAGCTTTTCGTATATATATAGCGGCTCACACAGTTATCTTTGTACAAGGAGTTATGATTGTCTAAAGTTGGATTGCCTAGCTGCAGAAATTTTCCTGCAGAATTACTGTTCACAGGCTTCCCGGCCACCGTTTTGAAATTTCGAATGTGCTCGCTTATATGAAATACTCCTCTGTTTTGGTAAAACTTTATATCGTTAGAAATATTATTCCAATACCTACACATCCAACTATTGACGGGATACTTCCGAACACCATAAACTTAATTTAACCCATACGCAAGTCTTTAGGACTCCATATAATCGCGATAAGTGTACGAAACAATTTACGGGGTGTTACAGTGTTGCATTCCAAAAATCAAAGAGGAGTGCCAGGGAGATTGCGGATCGTCCCGGTGTAGTTTGTTTAATTTTTTGTGGCCATTTGGGTGGACAAACGGGCGAAACGGTAGGAACGGCGTATTTTCAGGCTTAATCGGTGTGCTATTACCCATGGTTTCAGTGGTGGGCCCGGTTTTGGGTATGCTGTAGTCTAAAAATTGACCCGGGCGTGCCAGTGAGGTTGGGGATTATCCCAGTGTCGTCCGTCTAATTTTGTGTGCCCATTTGGGTGGACAAACGGGCAAAACGGCCCGAACGAGACATTTTCGGGCCAAATGGGTGTGCTATAGCCAATGGTTTTGGGGGTGGCCTAGGGTTTCGATCATTATATTGGCCAAAAATTGACCAGGGCATGCCAGGGAGGCCGAGGATCTTCTTAGTATGGTCTGTTTAATTTTTTGTGGCTATTTAGGTGGACAAACAAGCAAAACGGCGTGAACAGGGCATTTTCAGGCCAAATTGGTGTGTTGTAGCCCACGGTTTTGGGGGTAGGCTCGGGGTTCGAGTATGTTGTAGGTCGAAAATTGACCGAGGCCTGGTAGGGAGGTTGGGGATCGTCCCATTGTGTTCCGTTTATTTTTTTGTGTCCATTTGGGTGAACAAATGGGCGAAATGATGTGAATGAGGCATTTTTGAGACAAATAAGTGTGCTATAGCCTACGGATTTGGAGGTGGGCTCGGGGTCCGGGGCATGCTGTGGACTAAATTGATCAGGGCATGCCAGGGAGGTTCCCATTGTGGTTCTTGTAATTTTTCGTGGCCATTTGAGGGGACAAATAGGCGAAACGTCTCGAACGGGGGGCTTTTGGGCCAAATCAGTGTCCTATTACCCACGGTTTTGGGGGTGGTCCTGGGTCCGGGCGTGCTGTGGATCAAAAATCGATCGAGGCATGCCAGGGAGGTTGGAGATCATCCTAGTATGGTCCGTTGAATTTTTCGTGGCTATTTGGGTGGAAAAACGAGTGAAACAGTGTTAACAAGGCATTTTCGGGCCAAATTAATGTGCTATAGCCCACGGTTTTGGGGGTGGGCTCGGGGTACGAGTGTGTTGTTAGCCGAAAATCGATCTACGCATGCCAGGGAGGTTGGGGATCATCCAAGTATGGTCCGTTTAATTTTTCGTGACCATTTGGGTGGACAAACTAGTGAAACGGTGCGCACAGGTTGTTTTCAGGCTAAATCGGTGTGTTATAGCCTATGATTTTGAGGGTGGTCCCAGGGTCGGGTGTGCTTTGGGCCAAAAATCGATGAAGGTGTGACAGGGTGGTTGGAGATCATCCCAGTTTGGTTCGTTTAATTTTTCATGGCCATTTGGGTGGACAAATGGGAGAAACGACACGAACGGAGCATTTTTGACCCAAATTGATGTGCTATAGCTCACGATTTTGGGGGTGGATCCAGGGTCCGGGCGTGCTGTAGTCGAAAATTGATCGGGATAAGCCAGGGAGGTTGGGGATCATCCTAGTAAGGTCTGTTAAACTTTTTGTGGCCATTTGGGTGGATAAATGGGAGAAACAGAGCGAATGGGGCATTTTTGGGCAAAATCGATGTGCTATAGCCTACATTTTCAGGGGTGGATCTGGGGTCCGAGCGTGTTGTGGACTGAAAATCGATCGGGGTGTGCCAGCGATGTTAGGGTCAATCTATTTTCAGGCCAAATTGGTTTGCTATAGACCACAGGTTTGAGGGTGGGCTTGGGGGTGTCGTGGGCTTAAAATTGATCGGGGCTTGCCGGGGAGGTTGGGGATCATCTCAATATGGTCCGTTGATTTATTCAGGGCCATTTGGGTAGTGAAATGTGTGAGACGGCGTGAATGGGGCATTTTCGAGATAAATTGGTGTGCTATAGCCCACTGTATTGGGGGTAGGCCCGGGGTTCAAGCATGTTGTTTGTTGAAAATTGATCGGGACATGCCAGGGAGGTTAAATATCATTCCAGTGTGGTACATTTATTTTTTCGTGGCTATATGGGTCACAAACGGGAAAAACGATGAGAACGAGGCATTTTTGAGCCAAATAAGTGTTTTATAGCCCATAATTTCGGAGGTAGGCCCAGGATCCGGGCATGCTGTGGGATAAAATTGACCACGACATGCCAGGGAAGTTGGGAATTGTCCCAGTGTGGTCCTTTTAATTTTATATGGTCATTTGGGTGGACAAATAAGTAAAACGGCGCAAACGGGGGGTTTTGTGCCAAATCGGTGTGCTATTGCCCACGGTTTCAAGGGTGGTCCTGGGTCCGGGCGTGCTTTTGACCGAAAATTGATTGGGGCATGCCAGGGAGGTTGGGGATCATCCCAGTGTGGTCCGTTTAATTTTTTGTGTCCATTTGGGTGGACAAACGGGCGAAACGGGTAGAACGGGACATATTTGGGCCAAATTGATATGTTATAGCCCATGATTTGGGGGGTGGGCCAAGGGTTCGGGCGTGTTATAGTCCAAAAATCGACTGGAGCATGCCAGGGAGGTTGGGGATCATCCCACTATGGTCCGTTTAATTTTTCATGGCGATTAGGGTAGACAAACGGGCAAAACAGCGCGAACGAAATGTTTTTAGGCCTAATTGGTATGCTATAACCCATAGTTTCGAGGGTTGGGTTCGGGGCCCGGGCGTGTTGTGGGACAAAAATCAAACGGGGCATGCCAAGAAGATTGGGAATCGTCCCAATGTGGTTCGTTTAAATTTTTGTGGCTATTTAGGAGGACAAACAAGAGAAACAGTGCGAACGGTTCATTTTTGGGCCAAATCAGTGCGCTATAGCCCACGGTTTTAGGGGTGGTCTTGGGGTCCAGGCGTGCTATAGATTGAAAATTGACCTGGGCGTGACAGGGAGGTTGGGGATCATCCCAATGTAGTCTGTTTATTTTTTCATGGCCATTTGGGTGAACAAACGGGGGAAACAGAGCGAACGAGACATTTTTGTCCAAATCGGTGTGCTATAGCCCACGGTTTTGGGTGTGTGCCTAGCATCCGGCCATGCTGCTGGACAAAAATTGACCGAGCCATGCCAGGAAGGTTGGGGATCATCCTAGTGAGGTCTATTTAATTTTTTGTGGCCATTTGAGTGTACAAACGGGCGAGACTACACGAATTAACCATTTTTGGGCCAAATCGGCGTGCTATAGCCCACGATTTTAGGGGGGGTCCGGGGTCCGGGTGTGCAGTGGGCCAAAAATCGACCGAGGAATGCCAGGGAGATTGAGAATTGACCCAGTGTGGTCCGTTTAATTTTTTGTGGCCATTTAGGTTGCCAAACGGGCGAAAAAATATGAATGGGGTATTTTTAGGATAAATCGGTGTGCTATAGCCCACAGTTTTGGGGGTGGATCTGGGATTCGAGTGTGCTGTTGGTTAAAAGTTGACCGGGTCATACCAGAGAAGTTGAGGATCATCCTAGTGTGGTACGTTTAATTTTTTAAAAATATTTGGGTGAAAAAACGAGTGAAACGGCGCGAACGGAATATTTTCAGGCCAAATTGGTGTGCTATAGCCCACAGTTTTAGGGGTAGGCCCGGGGTTCGGGCGTGTTGAGGGCCAAAAACTGATAGGAGCGTGCCAGGGAGGTTGAGCTTCGTTCCAGTATGGTCCTTTTAATTTTTCGTGGCCATTTGGGTGGACAAACGGGCGAAACGTCGCTAATGGTACATTTTTGGGCCAAGTCGGTGTGCTATAGCCTACGGTTTTGGGGGTGGGCCCGGGTTACGGTTGTGCTGTGGGATAAAAATCTACCGATGCATCCAGGGAGGTTGGGGATCATTCTGGTGTAGTCCGTTTAATTTTTTGTGTCCATTTGGATGGACAAACGGGTGAAACAGAGCGAACGAATTGTTTTCTAGCTAAATCATTGTGCTATAGCCTACGATTTTGGGGGTGGGACAGGGGTGGGGCGTGCTGCTGGTCAAAAATTGATCGGGGCATGCCAGGGAGTTTAGGGATCAACCTAACGTGGTTTGTTTAATTTTTTGTGGCTATTTGGTGGACAAACGGGTGAAACAAAACGAATGAATTGTTTTCGAGCTAAATCAGTGTGATATAGCCCACGATTTTGGGGATGGGCCCGGGGTCGGGCGTGTTGTTGGTCGAAAATCAACCGAGGCATGCCAGGGAGGTTAGGGATCATCCCAGTGTGGTCCGTTTAATTTTTGGTGGCCATTTTGGTCATTAAATGGGAGAAACAGCGCGAACGGGTCATTTTTGGGCTAAATTGGTGTCTATAGCCCACGGTTTTGGGGGTGGACCGAGGGTCCGGGCGTGATGTGGGCCAAAAATTGATTGAGGTGTGACAGGAAGGTTGGGGATCATCCCAGTGTGGTCCGTTTAATTTTTCATTGCCATTTGGGTGGACAAACGGGCATAAAGGCGCGAACGGGGCATTTTTGGGCCAAATCAATGTGCTATAGCCTATGGTTTTGGGGGTGGGCCCGAAGTCCAGGTGTGCTGTAGGCCAAAAATCGACTGGGGCATGCCAAAAAGGTTGGGGATCTTCCCAATGTGGTCCGTTTAATTTTTGTGGCCATTTGGGTGGGAAACGGGCAAAATAGTGCAAACGGGGCATTTTCGAGTTAAATAGGTGTGTTATAGCCCATGGTTTCTGGGGTGGCCCGGGGGTCGGGTGTGCTGTTTGTTGAAAATTGACTGGGGAGTGCCTGGGAGGTTGAGGATCTTTCCAGTGTGGTCTATTTAATTTTTCGTAGCTATTTGGATAAACAAACGGGTGAAACGGTGCGAACGGGGCATTTTCGGGCTAAATTGGTGTGTTATAGCCCACGGGTTTGGGTGTAGGCCCGGGCTTCGGGCATGATGTGGGTCCAAAATCAACCCGGGCATGACAGGGAGGCTGTTGATTGTCCCAGTGTGGTCCGTTTAATTTTTTGGGGCCATTTGGCTGGACAAACGGGCGAAACAGCGCGAACAGAGCATTTTAGAGCCAAATCAATGTGTTATAGCCCACGGTTTTGGAGGTGGACCCAGGGTCCGGGCGTACTGTGGGCTGAAATCAACCGGGGTATGCCATGGAGGTTGGAGATCATCCCAATGTGATCTTTTTAATTTTTCGTGGCCATTTAGGTGGACAAACAGGCAAAATGGTGCAAACGAGGGGTTTTGGTCCAAATCGAAGTAATATTGCCCACGTTTTCACGAGTGGTCCTGGGTTCGGGCGTGCTGTCACGAACCGAGCCAAGGCCCTAGCCGTGACGAGCATCCCGAACCATGAAGGCCCGGAACACCCATTCTCTATCTGGTTATCATGCACAACATTCGTAATCATAATAAAATGCGGAATTGAAACTGAGTACGGAAAACATGGTCAAGTTCTGCAACATTTCTGAATAATACTATTTGACATCAGTCTGCGAAATCTCTACTAAGAACACAAACATCTGTCTGAAAAGAAATTGGGACAAGGCCCCCAGTAAACCAAAAATATAATAAATAAGATAATGTCTGACATAATTAGGCCTTCCGAATAATAGAAGGCTCACCATTATGGGATCAAGTCTGCAAATCCAAGAATATCTAGTGAGTAGCTGGACCCCTAGACTGTGCCTCAGAACCTGGAAGGAGGGGGGGTCAGCACAAAAGTACTGGCACGCGAAGCAATCCAAAAATAGTATAATGGAACATAAATATATATATATATATATATATATATATATATATAAGTGAAAGCAATTTTTCATCAAGACATCCTGTATAAAACTATTTCTGAAAAATACATGGGCACTTTCTGAAAACATGCAACCTGTTTATTCATTTCAAATCATGATCTGTATTTTACTTTTGAGTTAGGTGGTATTCCCCTACAAGTCTGATATTCCACGAGCTGTATGGAATCCGTCATTGACTCGGCGGGGAAGCCCCCAACCCAAGTGTGCCGCAAGGGTTGGAGTCTCTGAGTCTGATATGCTACAGGACATTTAAGTCAGCGCATAATAATAAACCCAGGTCGGCAAACCACGGTTTTAGGTAATGAGTCGCTTGAGCTCAAGCCCTCTTCGGGGAACCACCTAACATCTCTGTATGCCTATTTTTAACCTTTTCTGAACATGCATCATTCTGAAATTTCTAAATCATGAAAGTCTGAAATGTCTGTTAGTCTGAGTCTGATATGACATTAGTCTGAATTGGTATCGTCATACCAAGACCTTGCAAGTCATGATTTTTCTGAGCCATAAGGTACTAAGCAAAAGCTTTCATTCAAAACATAGTTTAGACCACCCAAAACATGCAACTGATGTAAAGGATTTCATATTCCGAACTTAAAGTTCAATTCATGCAGAAATTTCATCAAACATATGGTGGTCATGTGCATTTTGGCAAAACCATGCATTCTTTCTTTACATGCATATTCAACATTCACAACCCTCTCTTTCGTGTTCAAGAATCGTATTCCAAACATAGCAAAAGTCAAAGCACTTCATATCATAATTTCTTTTCTTCAAGATGTCTTTCAAAACAATTTATATTACGTGAAACATGGAAAAATTTACATTAAGAGAGGGGTTCCATGAAAATCATGCTTTAAATTCATATTTCAGGACAAACACATATATACATATACATATAATTTTCAAACCACTTTGGGGGGAAGCCAAAAGTCCAAAACAATATCATTAAAGCTTCTAAAACATGAGTATGCACATGAATTCGAAAACCCGATACTTAAAACATGATTTCTATGCCAATGAGATTTTAGGGAAAACCCCGCGTACCTCTATTTCCAGGGATAATAGATGTTTCTTGAAGCTTGCGGATTGGTGATTCCGAATATGTAATTATCTTCGAGAACCTACGGTCGAATCTTGAACTATTTGGGTTTTTATTTTAAAACCCTAAGGAGAATTCTTGAGCAATTTTGGGAAAATATGTGTATTATGGTGTTTGAGGGATTATATCCCGTGTTGGTGGTATATATAGGGGTGGAGGATGACCAAAATACCCCTAAGGAACAATTAAGGTCAAATCTGTCCCTCAGTTGACAGTTTGATAGGCTGGAGTAAATCGATTATAACTTATTACTAATATATTCAAATTAGATGAAACCAACTTCATTTTAAACAGGACTCAAATATATTTCGTTTGATATATTATAGCTCACACATGTCATTATATACAGGGAGTTATGATCGTTTGAAGTTGACCCTGAAATGCTGAAAAACTGGGCAATAGGCTATGCGTTTTGCTACTGTTTTGAAATCCAAACGCAGCCTTATGCATTCCGAAAAATTCCAAAACTTATCCGAGATATACTATGTGATTGACCGATCGTAAAGCAACTTGAAAATCTAAAAATTAAGGTCGGGAAGGTCGAGAAGTTGTATCCCGAAGGTTGCCAGCTAAGAATGAGTCTAAGTCATTTCAACACTTAGAAAAAAATTTAAAACTTAAGTCTAAAGCTCAGAAATTACAGTCTAATACATGCATGACTTTTACGGGGCGTTACATTATCCCCCCCCTTGGGATCATTCGTCCCCGAATGATGGCGCGGGAATAGTCACACATGATTTCAAGCAGATTCATACATAGAAGGAAACATAAAGCAAGAATTGTACCTTCCAGTTCGTTATTTGCTGGTTCAAATAGGCTTGGGTATCTCACTTTCATGTCATGCTCCGACTCCCAAGTTTCTTCTTCAACTTTCTGATTTCTCCATAACACTTTAACTGAGACTATCTCTTTACTCCTCAATTTTCTCACTTGTCGATCTAGGATTTCCACGGGCTCTTCCTCGTAAGACAAGGAATCGCCCACCTTGATCTCATCAATGGGCACCACCAAGGAGTGATCTCCGATGCACTTCTTCAACGAGGATATGTGGAATACTGGATGAACAGAACCCAAACTTACAGGCAATTCTAATCCATACGCAACCCCACCTATTCTTCTTACAATCTGATATGGGCCTATATAGCGAAGACTTAGCTTACCCCTCTTCCCAAAACGCATAACTCCCTTCATGGGAGAAACTTTGAGGAAAACCAAATCTCCAATTTCAAACTCTAACTCTCTTCTTCTGACGTCGGCATAGGATTTCTGACGACTCTGAGCTGTCTTAAGTCGTTCCCTAATGAGTTTCACATCCTCCATTGCCTGATGAACAAGATCAGGCCCATACATCTGCATCTCACCTACTTCATACCAGCCTATTGGAGACCTGCATCTCCTACCATAAAATGCCTCAAAAGGTGACATCTTAATACTAGAGTGGAAACTGTTGTTATAGGTAAATTCTATCAGTGGCAGGTGATCAACCCAACAACCTTTAAAGTCTATCACACAGGCCCTCAACATGTCCTCCAGGGTCTGGATGGTGTGTTCAGCTTGCCCATCAGTCTGAGGGTGGAATGTTGTCCTTAAGTTCACCTGGGTACCTAAACCTTTCTGAAATGAACTCCAAAACTGAGAAGAAAATAGCGTACCTCGGTCGGATATAATGGAGACAGGAGCTCCATGCAAACGGACAATTTCTGCAATGAACAGCTTGTCATAATCTTCCCCCGAATAGTTAGTCCTGACAGGCAGAAAGTGAGTTGACTTGGTCAGCCTATCTACAATCACCCATATAAAGTCATACTGATTTCAGGACTTCGGAAGTCCTGTGATAAAGTCCATATTAATTATTTCCCACTTCCACAAGGGCAACGCTATTTCTTGGGAAGTACCTCCTGGCCTCAAATGTTCTACTTTCACTTGTTGGCAATTCAAGCACTTAGAAACAAAGGTAGCCACATCTCGCTTCATATTATTCCACCAAAACATAGATTTCAAATCATGGTACATCTTAGTAGAACTAGGATGAACAACATACCTCGAGGTGTGAGCTTCATCAAGAATTCTTTCTCGAAGTCCGTCGACATTCGGAACACATAATCTACCTTGGAAACTCAGAATGCCATCACCACCAACTTCAAAATACATCACCTTCTGTTGACCCACATCTTTCTTGATTTGCATCAAGATGGGATCTTCAACATACTTCTCCTTCACTTCAGCACAAAGGGATGACTTAGCTAACTCATGAACAATCACCCCTCTGTCTTCGAAATCTAACAGTCGCACTCCCAGATTCGTAAGGCGGTGAATATCCTTCACCATCTCTTTATTTTATTCTTCTACATGAGAAAGGCTGCCCATAGACAACCTGCTGAGGGCATCGGCTACAACATTTGCCTTGCCCGTATGGTAATGCAGGCTCATATCATAGTCTTTCAGAAGTTCCAACCACCACCTCTGCCTGAGATTCAATTCTTTCTGCGAGAAAACATACCGCAGACTCTTGTGATCAGTGAAGATATCAACATGAACACCGTACAAGTAGTGCCGCCAAATATTAAAGGCAAACACCACAGCCGCTAACTCCAAATCATGAGTAGGGTAGTTCCGCTCGTGCACCTTCAACTGCCTAGATGCATAAGCTACTACCTTACCATGTTGCATCAAAACGCAGCCAAGCCCCACACGGGACGCATCATAGTAAACCACAAAACCATCAACACCCTCGGGAAGAGTCAAAACAGGTGCAGTGGTCAGTCTATCTTTCAACTTCTCAAAACTATTTTCACATAAATTAGACCACACAAACTTTACCTTTTTCTGAGTCAGTTTAGTGAGTGGATCCGCTATGGATGAAAAACCCTCTACGAATCTTCTGTAATAACCTGCCAAACCCAAGAAGCTCTGAATATCCGTTGGAGTCATGGGTCTGGGCCATTTTCTTACTGTCTCAACATTCTGGGGGTCCACTCTAATCCCGTCACTGGACACAATATGCCCTAAGAAGGCAATAGCATCTAGCCTGAACTCACACTTGGGAAATTTGGCATACAACCGATGATCCTTAAGAGTCTGAAGAATGATTCGAAGGTGATCGGCATAATCCTCCTTACTCTTAGAATAAATCAGAATATCATCAATAAATACAATGATAAACGAGTCAAGAAACTGACGGAAAACTCTGTTCATAAGATCCATAAAGGTTGCAGGGGCATTAGTTAAGCCGAAGGACATGACGAGAAACTTATAGTGACCATATCGGGTTCGGAAAGTTGTTTTGGGAATGTCTGACTCCCTAACTTTCAACTGATGATAGCCCGAACGAAGGTATAATTTTGAAAAACATCTAGCACCCTGAAGCTGGTCAAAAAGATCATCAATCCTAGGAAGAGGATATTTGTTTTTAATTGTGATCTTATTCAACTGACGGTAATCTATGCACATACGAAGGGAACCGTCTTTCTTATGCACAAAAAGTACAGGTACACCCCAAGGAGATACACTGGGCGTATAAATCCCTTATCTAGGAGGTCTGCTAGCTGCTCTTTCAACTCTTTTAGCTCTGCGGGAGCCATTCTATATGGAGGAATAGAAATGGGATGGGTATCTGGCAACACATCAATACCAAACTCTATCTCCCTATCAGGGGGTATCCCTAGGAGATCTTCGGGAAAGACTTCTGGAAATTCATTCACCATAGGGACAGACTGAAGAAGAGGATTTTTAACTTTAAAGTCCTTGACTCGAATAAGGTGATACAAGCAACCCTTAGAAATGAGTTTTCGGGCTCTGAGATAAGATATAAAGTGCCCTTTGGGTGCTAAAGAATGCCCTTCCCATTCTATCATTGGTTCATTCGGGAAAGAAAAGGTAACTCTACGGGTCCTACAATCCAATATGGCGTAGCATGAATGGAGCCAATCCATCCCTAAGATAGCATCAAATGCAACCATGTCTAATTCTATAAGGTCTACCACTGTATCCCGACTACCAACAGTCACCACACAACCCCTATATACCTTTCTAGCAACAACAGAATCCCCCACCGGGGTAAAAACAGAGAAGGGTTCAGAAATCACACTAGGCTCAAACCCGAAACCAACAGCCACATAAGGGGTTACATAGGATAAGGTAGATCCGGGATTAAGTAACTCACAGACATCACGGGAAAAGATTTGTAACGTACCGGTAACAATATATGGGGAAGCTTTCGCCTCTTGGCAGTTGATCAAGGCATAAAATTGGTTGCGACTATTCCCGACAGTTGATGTAGTGCCCTTCTAAGACGGGGGTGGCGCTGTGGAATTGCCCTGAAACTTCGCACCACCAGCACTCCTCCTAGTAGATGGACAGTCCCTCTGAAAGTGTCCTGGCTGACCACATGAATAACATACACGTGTGCCCAACTAAAATTTCCCCGGATGATTCCTACCACACTTTTCACATCGCGGGTAAGTGCAATGCTGCTGAGCCACACTACCCTGTGACTGAGTATCTGGTGCTCTAGATCTATGAGGAGTCTGAAAGCTCTGAGTCTGTCTGTCTGCAGGAGACTTTGACTTGGAAGGCGGAGTAGCATTAATTAGGGTAGGCGGGGTCTGGGCACTGGGGCGCTGGCTGCTAACTGTGTATTATTCCAAAACCTCGTCTTCTTCGACCACCTATTTCCCCAGTTACCACTCTGCGGCTGACTCTGGTGTTGGTCCGCAGATTTGACTCTCTTGGCCTGTCTGTTCTTCTCTCTAGATTCAGCAATCTTTCTCTTCCTCTCTTCCACCTGCTGCATGTGGACTGTCAGTCTTGCAAAGTCTAACTCCCTATTTAACATTGCCCCCTGTCACTCAAGTATTAGGTTATCAGCAAGGCCGGATGCAAATTTCCTCATCCGGGCTCTCATATTGCTAGTCAATTCTGGTGCATAGCGGGCTAGTTGATTAAACTTCAAAGTGTACTCCTGTACACTCATACTGCCCTACTTCAGATTCATGAACTCTTCTGCTTTGGCCTCTCTCAACTCCAGAGGAAAGAATCTGTCAAGGAAAGTTTCTACAAACTCACCCCAAACTGTAGGCTCAGCACTCTCACCTTTTGCATCTTCCCAGTCTGCATACCACTGATTTGCAACATCCTTAAGCTGATAAGTTGCCAATTCCACTCTTTCAATCTCATCTACATGCATTACCTTAAAGATCTTCTCCATTTCATCCACGAACTCCTGTGGATCTTCCTCCACCTTTGTACCAGTGAACTTAGGTGGATTCATCTTCATGAAATGCCCGACTCTAGTAGCCTCAGACATAACGGATGCAGACCTAACATCTTCCGATCGTTGATCCTGGTTAGCTACCAGCTGTGTCAGCATATGGATAGACCGTCTGAACTCTGCATTTGAGATATCTCTCTGAGCCATTGGTGGACGGTTGACATTAGTCCTTGGAGCCCGAGGCGGATTGGTTGGGACCAAAGGGACTCCCGGAGTAGGGACAGGTTCTAGCGTGGAAGCTCTATTATGGGTCCGCATCCCATGGGTGGGACGGACCTCATCTGCCTGAGTACTCTGATCGATGTTGCGACGGAGAGGCATAGTCGTATTTCTGAAATACAAGAGATCATTGATTAAGGGATAGTTTAGACTCTAAAGCACGAACTAAATCACAAAGAAGGGAAACATTCCTAAACTCCTAGTAGCCTCCTGTTTATAAGTGTGGCACGCTACACACCCATAAACAGAACTCTACTCGACGCGATTTTGTAGACACCCTGGGACCATGAACCGTGCTCTGATACCAAGTTTGTCATGACCCGAGCCAAGGCCCTAGCCGTGACGAGCATCCCGAACCATGAAGGCGCGGAACACCCATTCTCTATCTGGTTATCATGCACAACATTCGTAATCATAATAAAATACAGAATTGAAACTGAGTACGGAAAATATGGTCAAGTTCTGCAACATTTCTGAATAATACTATCTGACATTAGTCTGAAAAATCTCTACTAAGAACACAAACATCTGTCTGAAAAGAAACTGGGACAAGGCCCCAGTAAACCAAAAATATAATAAATAAGATAATGTCTGACATAATTAGGCCTTCCGAATAATAGAAGGCTCAACACTATGGGATCAAGTCAGCAAATTCGAGAATATCTACTGAGTAGCTGGACCCCTAGACTGTGCCTCAGAACCTGGAAGGAGGGGGGGTCAGCACAAAAATACTGGCACGCGAAGCAATCCAAAAATAGTATAATGGAACATACATATATATATATATATATAAGTGAAAGAAATTTTTCATCTAGACATTCTGTATAAAACTATTTCTGAAAAATACATGGGCACTTTCTGAAAACATGCAACCTATCTGTTCATTTCAAATCATGATCTGTGTTTTACTTCTGAGTTAGGTGGTATTCCCCTACAAGTCTGATATTACACGGGCTGTATGGAATCCGTCATTGACTCGGCGGGGAAGCCCCCAACCCAAGTGTGCCGCAAGGGTTGGAGTCTCTGAGTCTGATACGCCACAGGATATTTAAGTCAGCGCATAATAATATACCCGGGTCGGCAAACCATGGTTTTAGGCAATAAGTCGCTTGAGCTCAAGCCCTCTTCGGTGAACCACCTAACATCTCTGTATGCCCATTTTTAACCTTTTCTGAACATGCATCATTCTGAAATTTCTAAATCATGAAAGTCTGAAATGTCTGTTAGTCTGAGTCTGATATGGCATTAGTCTGAATTGGTATCGTCATACCAAGACCTTGCAAGTCATGATTTTTCTGAGTCATAAGGTACTAAGCAAAAGCTTTCATTCAAAACATAGTTTAGACCACCCAAAACATGCAACTGATGTAAAGGATTTCATATTCCGAACTTAAAGTTCAATTCATGCAGAAATTTCATCAAACACATGGTGGTCATGTGCATTTTGGCAAAACCATGCATTCTTTCATTACATGCATATTCAACATTCACAACCCTGTCTTTCGTGTTCAAGAATCGTATTCCAAACATAGCAAAAGTCAAAGCACTTCATATCATAATTTCTTTTCTTCAAGATGTCTTTCAAAACAATTTATATTACGTGAAACATGGAAAAATTTACATTAAGAGAGGGGTTCCATGAAAATCATGCTTTAAATTCATATTTCAGGACAAACACATATATACATATACATATAATTTTCAAACCACTTTGGGGGAAAGCCAAAAGGCCAAAACAATATCATTAAAGCTTCTAAAACATGAGTATGCACATGAATTTGAAAACCCGATACTTAAAACATGATTTCTATGCCCATGAGATTTTAGGAAAAACCCCGCGTACCTCTATTTTCAAGGATAATAGATGTTTCTTGAAGCTTGCGGATTGGTGATTTCGAATATGTAATTATCTTCGAGAACCTACGGTCGAATCTTGAACTATTTGAGTTTTTATTTTAAAACCCTAAGGAGAATTCTTGAGCAATTTTGGGAAAATATGTGTATTATGGTGTTTGAGGGATTAAATCCCGTGTTGGTGGTATATATAGGGGTGGAGGATGACCAAAATACCCCTAAGGAACAATTAAGGTCAAATCTGTCCCTCAGTTGACAGTTTGATAGGCTGGAGTAAATTGATTATAACTTATTACTAATATATTTAAATTGGATGAAACCAACTTCATTTTAAACAGGACTCAAATATCTTTCGTTTGATATATTATAGCTCACACATGTCATTATATACAGCGAGTTATGGTCGTTTGAAATTGACCCTGAAATGCTGCAAAACTGGGCAATAGGCTATGCGTTTTGCTACTGTTTTGAAATCCAAACGCAGCCTTATGCATTCCAAAAAATTCCAAAACTTATCCGAGATATACTATGTGATTGACCGATCGTAAAGCAACTTGAAAATCTAAAAATTAAGGTCGGGAAGGTCGAGAAGTTGTATCCCGAAGGTTGCCAGCTAAGAATGAGTCTAAGTCATTTCAACACTTAGAAAAAAATTTAAAACTTAAGTCTAAAGCTCAAAAATTATAGTCTAATACATGCATGACTTTTACGGGGCGTTACACGTGTTGTGGACCAAAAATTGATCGGGGCATGCCAGAGAGGTTGGGGATCATCCCAGTGTAGTCCGTTTAATTTTTTGTGGCCATTCAGGCGAACAAATCAGCAAAATGGTACGAATGGAGCATTTTCGGGCCAAATCAATGTGCTTTAGCCCACTGTTTTGAGGGTGGGCCTGGTTCCGGCATGTGGTAGGTCAAAAATAGACTGGGGCGTACCAGGGAGGTTGGGGATAGTCCTAGTATGGTCCGTTTAATTTTTCGTGGCCATTTGGGTGGACAAACGGGCAAAATGGCGCGAATGGGGAGTTTTTGTGCTAAATCGATGTGCTATAGCCCACAGTTTCAGGGGTGGGCCAGGGGTACGGGTGTGATATGGGCCAAAAATCGACCGGGGTATGCCAGGGAGGTTGGGGATCGTCCCATTGTGGTCCGTTTAAATTTTTCTGGCCATTTGGGAGGCCAAAAGGGCGAAATGACGTGAATGGGTCATTTTTGGGACAAATTGGTGTTCTATAGCCCATGGTTTTGGGGGCGGCCCTGGGGTCCAAGCGTGTTGTTGGTCAAAAATTGACCAGGTCATGCCAGGGAAGTTGGGGATCATCCCAGTGTGGTCCGTTTACTTTATCGTAATCATTTGGGTGGATAAACGGGCAAACGGCGAGAACGGGGCATTTTCAGGCACAATCGGTGTGCTTTAGCCCATTGTTTAGGGGGTGGGCACGGGGTCCGGGCGTGCTGAGGGTAGAAAATCTACAAGAGCGGGCTAGGGAGGTTGGGGAACATTCCAGTATGGTCTGTTTAATTTTTTGTGACCATTTGGGTGGACAAACGGGAGAAACAGCGTGAATGGTACATTTTTGGGCCAAATTAGTGTGCTATAACAGACGATTTTAGGGGTGGGCTTGGGGTCCGATCGTGTTGTAGTCTGAAAATCTACCGGGACATGCCAGGGAGGTTGGAGATCATCCAAGTGTAGTCCGTTAAATTTTTCGTGGCCATTTGGGTGGACAAACGGGTGAAACAGAGCGAACGGATTATTTTTGAGCTAAATCAGTATGCTAAGCCCACGTTTTTAGGGGTGGTCCCGGGGTCGGGCATGCTGTTGGTTGAAAATTGATTGGGGCATGGAAGGAAGGTTGGGAATCATTTCAGTGTGGTCCGTTTAATTTTTCGTGGCCATTTAGGTGGACAAATAGGAGAAATGGTGCGAACGGGGCATTTTTGGGCCAAATCGGTGTGCAATATCCCACTTTTTTTGGGGTGGACCTGGGGTCCGGGCGTGCTATGGGCAAAAAATCGATCATGGCGTGCCAGGGAGGTTGGGGATCATCCCAGTGTGGTCCGTTTAATTTTTCATTGCCATTTGGGTGGACAACGGGCGAAAAGGCACGAATGGGGCATTTTTGGGCCTAATCGGTGTGTTATAGCCCATGGTTTTGGGGGTAGGCCCTGGGTTCGGTCGGGCTGTAGGTCAAAAATAGATTGGGGCGCGCCAGAGGTTGGGTATCGTCCCAATGTGGTACGTTTAATTTTTTATGGTCATTTGGGTGGGCAAACGAACGAAACGGCGCGAATGGATTTTCGGGCCAAATGAGTGTGCTATAGCCCATGGTTTTGGGGGTGAGCCCGGGGTCTGGGCGTGCTGTTTGCCAAAAATTGACCGGGGCATGCCTGGGAGGTTGAGGATCTTCCCAATGTTGTCTGCTTAATTTTTCTTGGCTATTTGGGTGGACAAATGGGAGAAACGACATGAACGAGGCATTTTTGGGCCAAATCGGTGTGCTATAGCCCACGGGTTTGGGGGTAGGCCTAGGCTTCGATATGCTGTGGGTTAAAAAATATATTTGGCATACCAGGGAGGTTAGTGATCGTCCCAGTGTGGTCCGTTTAATTTTTTGTGGCCTTTTGGCTGGACAAACGGGTGAAATAGCGTGAACGGGACGTTTTAGAGCCAAATAAGTGTGCTATAGCCCACGGTTTTGGAGGTGGGCCTGGGGTCTAGCGTGCTGTAGGCTAAAATCGACTAGGGCGTGATAGGGAGGTTGGAGATCATCCCAGTGTGGTCCGTTTAATTTGTCATGGCCATTCGGGTGGATAAGCGGGTGAAATGGTGTGAACGGGGCATTTTCAGGCTAAATCGATGTGCTATAGCCCATGATTTCGAGGGAGGGCCTGGGTCCAGCATGTTGTAAGCTAAAAAATCGACCGGGGCATGCCAGGGAGGTTGGGGATCATCCCAGTGTGGTCCATTTAATTTTTCGTGGCCATTTGGGTGAAAAAATAGGCAAAACGATGCGAACGGGATATTTTTAGACTAAATTGATATGCTATAGCCCACAGTTTTGGGGGTGGGCTAGGGGTCCGGGCGAGCTGTGGGCCAAAAATCGATCGAGGCATGCCAAAGAGGTTGGGGATTGTCCTAGTGTGGTTCATTTAATTTTTCGTGTCCATTTGGGTGGACAAATGGGAGAAACAATGCGAACGGGGCATTTTCAGGCCAAATAGGTGCGCTATAGCCCACAGCTTCGGGGGTGGGCTTGGGGTCCGGGCGTACTGTGGGATGAAAATTGACCGGGGCATTCCAGGGAGGTTGAGGATCATCTCGGTGTTGCTCGTTTAATTTTTCACGGCCATTTGGGTGGACAAATGGGGGAAACGGTGCAAACGGGGCATTTTCGGGCCAAATCAGTGTGTTATAGCCCACGGTTTCGGGTGTGGGCCCGGGATCCGGGTATGTTGTGGGACGAAAATCGACTGGGGCGTGCCAAGGAGGTTGGGAAACATCCCAATAAGGTCCACTTAATTTTTCGTGGCCATTTGGATGGACAAACGGGTGAAATGATGCGAACGGGGTATTTTTGGGCTAAATTGGTGTGCTATAGCCCACGGTTTTGGGGGTGGGCCCGAGGTTCGGGTGTGCTATGGGCTAAAAATCGACTGGGGCATGCCAAGGAGGTTGGGGATCGTCCCAGTGTGGTCCTTTTAATTTTTCGTGGCTATTTGGGTAGACAAACGGGCGAAACAATGCCAATGGGGCATTTTCGGGACAAATCGGTGTGCTATAGCCCATGATTTTTGGGGAGGGCCAGGGGTTCGGGCGTGCTGTTTGTCAAAAATTAATTGGGTCATGCCAAGGAGGTTGGGGATCGTCCTAATGTGGTCCATTTAATTTTTCATAATCATTTGGTTGGTCAAACGGGCGAAACAGCGGGAACAGGGCATTTTTAGGCCAAATCGGTGTACTATAGCCCATGATTTTAGGGGTGGGCCCAGTGTCCGAGCGTGTTGTGGGTCGAAAACCGATTGGATCGGGGAGGTTGAGGATTGTTCCAATGTGGTCCATTTAATTTTTCATGGCTATTTGGGTGGACAAACAAGAGAAATGGAGTGAATGGGACATTTTTTAGGCCAAATCGGTGTGCTATAGCCTACGGTTTTGGGCGTGGGCCCGGGATTCGGCCGTACTGTGGGCTAAAAATCTACTGGGCCATGCCAGGGAGGTTGGGGATCATCCCAGTGTGATCCATTTAATTTTTTATGGCCATTTGGGTGGTAAAGCGGGATAAACACGGTTTGTTTTTGGGCTAAATCGGGGTGCTATAGCCCACGATTTCGGGGGTGGGCCCAGGGTCGGGCATACTATTGGCTGAAAATTGATTAGGGCATGCCAGAGAGGTTGGGGATCATCCCAGTATAGTCAGTTTAATTTTTCATGGCCATTTGGATAAACAAATGGGCGAAACGACGCGAACAGGGCATTTTCGGGCCAAATCAGTGTGTTATAGCCCACAGTTTTAGGGGTGGACCCAAGGTTCGGGAATGCTGTGGAACAAAAATTGATCAGGTCATGCCAGCGAGGTTGGGGATCATCCATTTTTGGGCCAAATTGGTTTCCTATAAACCACCGTTTCGGGGGTGGGCCTGGGGTATGGGGGTGTCGTGGGCTGAAAATAAGTCGGGGCATGCCAGGGAGGTTGCGGACCGTTCCAGTATGGTTTTTTTATTTATTCAGGACTATTTGGGTAGTGAAACGCGTGAAACAGCGTGAATGGGGCATTTTTGGCCCAAATCAGTAGGCTATAACCCACGGTTTTGGGGGTGGGCCCTGGGTCTCAGTGTGTCGTGGGCTGAAAATCAATCAGAGCGTGCCAGGGAGGTTGGTGATCGTCTCAATGTGGTCCTTTTATTTATTCAAGGTCATTTGGGTGGTCAAACGGGCGACACTGCGCGAAAGGGGAATTTTAGGGCCAAATCGGTGTGCGATAGCCCATGGTTTTAGGGGTAGGCCTGGGGTTCGGAGGTGCCCTGATCCAAAAATCGATCGAAGCATGCCAGTAAAGTTGGGGACTATACCAGTGTGGTCTATATTTTTATTCGAGGTCATTTGTGTGGTCAAAAGAGCAAAGCGGCAAGAATGGGGCATTTTCGAGCCAAATCGGTGTGTTATAGCCCGCAGGTTTGGCTGAAAATCGACCGAGGCGTACCAGGAAAGTTGGGGAACATCCTAGTATTGTTCATTTATTTGTTCGAGGCCATTTGGGTGGTCAAATGAGCGAAACGGCGCGAATAGGGCATTTTTAGCCAAATCGCTGTGCTATAGCCCTCGGTTTTGGGGTGGGCCCGCAGTCCCGGGTGCTGTGGGCCACAAATTAATCGAGGCATTCCAGGGAGGTTGTGAATCATCCCAGTGTGGTCTATTTATTTATTCGAGGCCATTTGGATGGTCAAACAGGCGAAACGGTGCGAAAGGGGCATTTCGGGCCAAATCGGTGTGCTATAACCTACGGTTTTGAAGGTGCGCCAGGGTTCCGGGGGTGCTGCGGGTCAAAAATTGACTGGGTGTGCTAGGGAGGTTGGGGATCATCCCAGTGTGGTTCGTTTATTTATTTGAGGCCACTTGGGTGGTCAAACGGGCGAAACAGCGCGAACGGGGTGTTTTCAGGCCAAATCGGTGTGCTATAGCCCACAGTTTTGAGGGTGATCCGGGGGTTCTGTGGCCCCAAAATTGATCGAGTCGTGTCAAGGAGGCTGGGGAGAGGCCTAGTATTGCTCATTAGGGTGGGCGGTGCTATTTGGGTAGTTAAACGAGCGAAACGGTGCGAATGGGTCATTTTCTAGCCAAATCGATAGGCTACTGCCCATGATTTTGGGGGTGGGCCCGGGTTCCGATGGTGTCGTGGGCCTAAAATCGACCAGGTCATGCCAGGAGGCTTGGAAGCGGCCTAGCATATCCCATTGGGGTGGGCGGGTCTATTTGCTTGGTCAAATGAGCGAAATGGCGCAAACAACGTATTTTCTAGCCAAATCAGTGTGCTATTGCCCACGGTTTTGGAGTTGGGAACAGGGTCCGGGGGTGACATGGGCCCAAAATCAACCAGATCGTGCCATGGAGGCTTGGGAGTAACCTAGTATGGCTCATTGTGGTGGATGGGGCCATTTGGGTGGTCAAACGGGTGAAACGGCAGAAACGGGGCTTTTTTGGGCCAAATCAGTTTGCAATAGCCCACAGTTTTGCAGGTGGACCCGAGGTTCGTGGGTACCGTGGGCCCAAAATTGATCGGGTCGTGCCAGAGAGGCTGGGGGAGCGGCCTAGTGTGGTCCATTGGGAGGGGCGAGGCCATTTGAGTGGTCAAACAATTTTGGGTAAAACTTCTCGGGTGGTCCCTCAGTGTCCTATTGAGTGGATCTAGTTACTTTGGCAGGGTCGGTGGAGCCATCTTCCAAGTTAAACAGGCGAAATGACAAGAATTGCGGGTTCTTATATGACATGTGGTGGGAGTTAGCCCATGATTCGGAGGGTGGGACCGGGCCCCAAGAACGATTTAGGTGAACCTCCTTGGGTTGTCCCTCGGCGGCCTATTAAGTAGATTTGATTGCTTTGGCGGGCCGCTTCCAAGTCAAACGGGCGAAACAACAGAAATTGCGGGTTCTTTAATTTTATGAGACCTGGTGGATATTAGTCCGCGGTTTGGGGGTTGGGCCCGGACCCCAAGCACGATTTTTGGCGAAACTCCTCGAGCGGTTCTCCGACAGCCTAATGATTAGATCTGGTTTCTTTGACGAGGCCGATGGACCCATTTTCCATGTCAAACGAGCAAAAAAGGCACAAATTGTGATTTTCTTGCAACTTCCGAGGGATGTTAGGCCACGGTTCGGGGTGGGGTCGGGCTACGAGCACAATTTTGAGCTAAACTTCTCGGACGGTCCCCCGTCGGTGTAATAAAATAAATTCATAATAAATATTTTTTAAGAGGAGGGAGTGAAACCAAAGTAATTCCAAATTGGGAAAAACAACCTTATGTAAACCTAAGCAACACCAAATTGATATTGGATTTCTCTTCGATCGTCTGGACTTATTAAAGGGGTGAGTCTCCTAAGTTTTATTTATTCAGCAATTATAATTAAATCAAAGTTTAGTATTTCTCTTTAAATATCACGTCCAATTCCATTCTTAATGCTGGCAGAGAAAGAAGGGAACGAAGATAAACGTGAGTTTATTAGAGTGAAGGGTGATGGGGCATATTCTATGGTGTTAATTTTCAAGGAAGCATTGTAATCTTCGACTTTAGAGAAGGGTTAGAACCAACCAGTGGAAAAATAATTCAAGGAGTACTGCCTGCTGAATATATTCGTGGGAAGCAGCTCTACATTGTGCATTCTGTAGGTGAACTATTTGTCATCACTCGAGATGGAATTTTCAACAACCCCAGAACAATAACAAATTCATATGGTGTTAAACAATTTATTGTTCACAAGGTTGATGTGGATACTGAGCATTACGAAAAGGTTGATGATTTGGGGAATAGGTCATTCTTTCTCGGGTATAGTGCCTCTTTGTCCGTTGAACAATATGGATGTAAGGCGAACCATATATACTTTACAGATGATTGTTTTAGCGCGTTCTACTTTCATGAAAGAGGAGGCGGAAAGGATATGGGCGTATACAACTTGTTTGACAATACCATCGAGTCTCACTATACCGATGAATCGTGCCACAAATTTAGTCCACCTATATGGATCTTCAACGCTCCTTTCTCTATTTAGTTTTGATTTTGTATTTCCAGGAATAACTACTTTGCTAATAAGTTTGTTTCCTTTAGTAGCCACTTTGATAATTTATTCTTTATTTGTTAGCTTTCTTTCCTTTGGACTTGCAAGTTTTTGTTACTTTTCTATTAATCTACTCATCTATATTAATTTCTTTAGTTGTATTTCGTTTACCAGAATAGACTTCCGATCAATGTTCAATATTATTACTAATTCAAGTGGCTTTGTGTTACTGTTCATCTCGGCGCAATCACTAGTTAGTATGCATCTATTTTTGTCTATTCGTCGAATATGATTGTACATATTTCTGTACGTATATACATACTCATACATCTAAGTTTCTAGTAGAAATGTAAGTACTTCTTCATGTTATATTAGACATAATGTGATTACGATGATTTTGATTGTGAAACAATTTCATTAACATGCATATTTCTAAAAGATCTTTTCTTTCCTAGATGTAGAAATTGATTCTCTCGTTTCTTTTTGGGCTAAAAGTTGGAGAAATTTGTATGTTTATTTGATTGAATTAGTCAAAGATCAGTTTACTCTATTATTAGAGTCGTGGTTATTTGATTCCAAAGTACATACTAACTAAGTCTGTTTAATTTGAATTACTTAACTGTAGCTGGTTACATTTATCCAAAGTACATACTAACTAAGTCTGTTTAATTTGAATTACTTAACTGTAGCTGGTTACATTTACTAATTAGGTCTTGTTTTATTATGTCACACTAACGCAGACATCCAAAATAGTATATAATTATTCAGAAGGGGAAGTGGATCATGTACGACCTTAGATATAAGGTGATAGGTCAAATCGGTGGGTACTAGCCCACGGTTTTCGGGGTGGACCTGGGGCTCGAGCATAGTTTGGGCTGAAAATCGATCGATTCTCCCTAGTGGGTTTTGGAGCGGCTCAGGGTGGCCCGATGGGATCAGTGGGTCCATACGGATGGTCAAACAGGCGAAACGGAGCGAACGGACCATTTTCGGGCCGAATAAGTGGGTGTTAGCCCACGGTTCTCGGGGTGGACCGGGGGCCGGGGCATGATTAGAGATTAAAATCTGCCGGCGGCCCCCCGATGGGCTGTGGAGTGGCTCAGGGTGGCCTGGTGGGGTCGGTGAGGACATTTGGATGGTCAAACGGGCGAAAAGATACAAACGAGCCATTTTTCGGCCAAATCGATGGGTGTTAACCTGTGGTTCTCGGGGCGGGCCCGAGCGTGATTTAGGCTGAAAACCGGCATGAGCCAAATTGGTGGGTGTTAGCCCACGGTCTTAGAGTGGGCCTGAGGCCCGGACGCGGTTTGGACCAAAAACAAATCGGCGGCCCCCCCACGGATTGTGGAGCGAATGAGGGTGGCCCCGCGGAGTCGCTGGGTCCATTTAGGTGGTCAAAAGGCTCGAACACACCCGATCTCCATTGATTAAGATGGACGCTTCATTAGTAGTTATACAGTTCATAATTTGTTTAAGAAGATTTGGGGGTATTTGAAAGTAAGTTAATTTTTGGTGAATAAATGACCATTCTAGTTTAATGAATGCCTTTTCGAGGTCCATTTTAGTGATCATATTAGATTTTTTACCTTTCATTTTGTGAAGGTAGGAGATAGTTTCTTGTACTATTATAGCATTGTCATCGGCCTGTTCTTAAGAAAATTTGCTTAGTAAGATCCAATGAACCTATTCATAAAGGGTTTTAGTCTATTAGCGATGAGTTTAGTGATAATCTTATAGCTAGTTACTTGTATTACAAAGACTAATGGGTCGGAAATTTAGTAGAGAGGTAGCAATTTTCGTCTTAGGAATGAGGCAAATATGGGTACGGTTGGCCTCTTGGGGAATATAATGGAGATAATATTAAAGCTATGAGTAGGTTATCGGCGACTACTATATTATGGAAGAAAGGGTGTAGTCCATTCGGTCCAGGAGCTTGGTTAAATGCATATTAAGATGTTGATACACAATTATATAGTAGATGTTGAATCAGTTTTAACTTCTTCGAATACTTCTTCCTATCTCCTTCATGCCGACTCTCAGAGATCCATATTATTTTCATCATCATCCCAAGGCAGCTCATATTACAAAATCAAGCAACAACTAAGCTCAAATAACCAACAGGACATTGTTGACAGAAATAACATGAAGCAAAACAAATAAAATATTTTCTAGGAAAATAAGTCGTTCCCTAAAATGACTTTGGGGATTCGGAAATAAACTAGATAATTAACTAATAGCAAAAAACATGTAATTAAGTAAACTAGGAAATAAACTAGATAAATTATCAAGTATAGCTACTAAAGCAAAGTAATTATTCTAGAAATACTAATATCAAAACTACTAATCAGAGAAATTAGGAGTGTTGAAGATCCAAATAGGAGGACTGCATCTGTGGTAGGATTCACCAGCATAGTAAGGAAAAGCCTTTTCCTTTTGGGATTTATAATATTTGGAAAAATACATAAATATACACTTTAACTTACTATATTTATATAAAATCCCATCCTTACAAAGTTATTACAAAAATCTCAACTAATTGTGTAGCTTCGTTGTATTTATCGGAGAGAGCTAATTATATATCTTGGCAGACTTAAAATCGGGGAAAAAAAATGTATTGGGAATAAATGACCATTCTTTTTTGTAACCAACTTTTTTGCACTATTCAATTTTTTAAAAATGAAATCTTGAGACATATTAACGATAAGTGCTTAATTTAGAGCTTTTGATAAGATGTAAATTTTTTTTTTCGACATTGTTTAAATTTTATTGAAATATATATATATGTTGTAATGCTAGGGACTAAATGAGAATTTAGTGTCAAATTTAAGTTGCAATTCAACTTATGCTATTTTTTTTTATTTAAACTACCCGGTGTCCCGTACCTGCTTTTTTGGAGTCCGATTATATCCGGATTCGTCCCACGTCAGGCACCATTTGGGGGGAAAGCTCCCAACAGAGTATTTGTCCATACCCAGGGTCGAACCCTTGACCTCTGAGTAGGTTGGGGCAGCCCCTTTCCGCTGCGCTCAACTTATGCTATGGTTATTGAAAACCAGCACAACTTATGGCTATCTTAGGGGTCATTTGGTTTGAAAACAAGTTATATCGGGATAAGTTATGCCGGGATTAGTTGTCCTGAGATAAGTTATTCTGGTATTATTTTTTAGTGACTGTTTGGTTTGTGGTACTAAAAGTAGTATATAGTGCATTATTTATAAAAATATATTATTGTTTACTAAAATACCCCTCACTTTAGTTAACTTAATCATTTTTATGTTTGAATTCCTATGATTTTTCTTTTTCTTTTCTTTTTTTTCTTCCAGAGAGAGAAATCTTTTTTAATTTTGATGTATACAAAATAATTCCTATATGCATATCTCCAACAATGATAACATTTTGTGGTAATCGACATACAATAATTTTTTGTATGTTTCTTAATTTTAGGCATTTTTAAAAAAATAATTTTAATTTCTGCACTTCTTCTTTAGTTTCTGCACATTTTTGTATAATTTTATGCCCTTTTCAATATATTAGTCTTTGTAATACTAGTAACTAGCTATAAGATTATCACTAAACTCATCGCTAATAGACTAAAACCCTTTATGAATAGGTTCATTGGATCTTACCAAACAAATTTTCTTAAGAACAGGCCGATGACAATGCTATAATAGTACAAGAAACTATCTCCTACCTTCACAAAATGAAAGGTAAAAAAGCTAATATAATCACTAAAATGGACCCTGAAAAGGCATTCATTAAACTAGAATGGTCATTTATTCACCAAAAATTAACTTACTTTCAAATACCCCCAAATCTTCTTAAACGAATTATGAATTGTATAACTACTAATGAAGCATCCATCTTAATCAATGGAAATCAGGTATGTTCGAGCCGTTTGACCACCTAAATGGCCCCATCGACTCCGCAGGGCCACCCTCATCCGCTCCACAATCTGTCGGGGGGCCGCCGATTTGTTTTTGTTCCAAACCGCGTCCGGGCCTCAGGCCCACTCTAAGACCGTGGGCTAACACCCACCAATTTGGCCCAGGTCGGTTTTCAGCCTAAATCACGCTTGGGCCCGCCCCAAGAATAGCAGGTTAACACCCATCGATTTGGCCCAAAAATGACTCGTTCATATCGTTTCACCCGTTTGACCACCCAAATGTCCACAATTTTTGAGGTGGGTCCGGGGTCCAGGCATTTTTTTCTCCAAAATTGATCGGGCCACCTCAGGCAGGCTGGGGAGCAGCCTAGTTTGGGTCATTGTGTTTTTTTAGCGGTTTGGTAGGTCAAACTGGCAAAAAGTCGCGAACGGGCCATTTTCGAGCTAATTTGGTGTGCTATAGCCCACGATTTTTAGGGTGAGCCCAGAGTTTGGGCGTGATTTTGGTCAAAAATCGATCGGGCTCCCCAAGGCAGGCTGGGGAGCGGCCTAGTGTGGGCCATTATGGTTTTTTGGATGGTTTTGGTGGTCAAACAGGCGAAACGGCGTGAAATGACCGTTTTCTAGCCATTTTGGTGTGCTATAGCCCACAGTTTTTGGTTTGGGCCCCGGGTATGGGCGTGATTTTGGCTTAAAATTGACTAGGCTGCCCAGATAGGCTGGGGAGGGACTAGTGTGGGCCATTGTATTTTTTGACCGGCTTGGGTGTTCAAACGGGCGAAATATTGCGAACGACCCATTTTTGGGCCAAATCAGTGTGCT
This sequence comes from Capsicum baccatum var. pendulum, assembly GCA_030864225.1. Taxonomy (NCBI): domain Eukaryota; kingdom Viridiplantae; phylum Streptophyta; class Magnoliopsida; order Solanales; family Solanaceae; genus Capsicum; species Capsicum baccatum. The sequence goes on from CM061560.1 coordinate 282,134,088, forward strand.
ATAGCCCATAGTTTTTAGGGTGGGCCTGGATTCCGGGGTAATTTTGGCCGAAAATCGACTGGACTGCCCCAAGCAAGCTAGGGAGTGGCCTATGTGGGCCATTGTGGTTTTTTGGATGGTCAAACGAGCGAAACGGTGCGAATGGGCCTTTTTGAGCCAATTCAAGGTGCTATATCCGACGGTTTTTGAGGTAGGCCAGGGGTCAGGGCATGATTTTGGCCGAAAATCAATCAGCCATCCCCAGGCAGCCTGGGGAGTGGCCTAGTGTGGGCTATTGTTTTTTTTTGCGCAATTTAGGTGATCAAAAGGGAGAAACAGTGTGAACGAGCCGTTTTTGGGTCAATTCGGTGTGTTGTAGCCCACGATTTTTAGGGTGGGCCCGGGTCCAGGCGTGATTTTTGCGAAAAATCAATCGGGCTGCCTCAGATAGGCTGGGGAACGACCTTGTGTGGGCCATTATGGTTTTATGGGCGTTTTCGGTGGTCAAATGGGTGAAACGACGCGAAGGGGCCATTTTTGGGCCAATTCGGTGCGCTATAGCCCACAATTTTCGAGGTGGGTTGGGGGTTCGAACGTGATTTTGGTCGAAAATTGCCCTGGCTGCCCCATGCAAGGTGGGGAGCGGCCTAGTGTGTGCCATTGTATTTTTTTAGGTGGTTTAGGTGGTCAAACGGGCGAAACGGCGCGAACGGGCCATTTTGGGGCTAATTCGGTGTGTTATAGCTCACAATTTTCAGGGTAGGCTCGGGGTCCGGGCATGATTTTTGCCGAAAATCGACTGGACTGCCCCAGGCAGGCTTAGAGCGACCTAGTATAGGCCATTGTGAATTTTTTGGCGGTTTGGGTGGTCAAACGGGCGAAATAGCGCGAACGGGCCATTTTCGGGCTAATTCGGTGTGCTAAAGCCTACGGTTTTTGGGGTGGGCTCGGGATCTGGACGTGATTTTGGCCAAAAATTGATTGGGCTGCCCCAGGTAGGCTGGGGAGTGGCCTAGTGTGGGTCGTTGTGGTTTTTTGGGCGGTTTCGGTATTCAAACAAGCGAAACGGCGCAAACGAACCATTTTCGGGCTAATTCGATGTGCTATAGCCCACGGATTTCATGGTGGTCTTGGGGTCCCGGCAGGTTGGGGAGCGACCTAGTTGGCCATTGTGGTTTTTTCGGCGGTTTGGATGGTCAAACGGGCAAAACGGCGGGAACTGGCCATTTTTGGGCCAATTCGGTGTGTTATTTTCAGGCCATTTGGAATCGCAGGGATTTTGATCCTCTGGTCTTTATATGATTACTTAAATGCATTTTGGATTACTAATTCGAAGTTCTGCTACTTTGTAAACAAATTCAGTCCTTCTGTTTAAAACTTTGATAATCCTTTTTGATTTTAGTTTGTTTGGTAATTCCAATGTGTATGATCAACAGTTGATCTGTCGCCATGGATTCTGACCACATTCTCCAAGAAAAGGGGATAAATTCCCAAAAAGGGGTAGAACTTGAAATCTTTTTATCCGTGAGCTTAATTTTTACTGAAGAGTCATTTTTTTTTCTTTTGGATCAGCTTATGCGTACCTCAATTAAATTACACAGGTTACCTGCCACCTCCAAGGCAAGGTTAGGACAGACGAAAGACATCATCACCTAGTTTGTTGAGATTCTGAACCTGTGTCATGGTTCTCAACATCTTCATTAACGGCTCACCCTCGGGTGCAAAGAGTCAATTTTATTTGTTATTTTTTTGGTTTTTGCAATTTCAAGTGATTGAGTAATTCTGTTAAGGGGTCGTTTGGTTTGCAGACTGTGTTATTTTAAGGCTTTGCTGACGGATTATAATCTGCAACGTGAGGTTATTGATATAAAGTGAGATATCACAAAATTAAATTTTATCTTAAGTTTAATAAGTTATTTCATTTTTTACGTCATTAAACAAAAGCCCCCTTAAGTGCATAAGAATGAGGTATTGTAAAGTTGGTAACCATTACAGAAGACCTTTTAGTATCATTTCTCCGGGCAAAGCCACATGTAATATTTTTTCCAAATTCAACATAAAAAAGAAACTGGCAACTTTCTTTCCATGAGTAAGATTTCTGTCTGTCAACTTTCAAGTACTAAATATGATAGACTAACCAGTAACAAATCACATGGATCACAGCTCTCCCTCTACCAATCATTCAATTCAAATTGATTGATACCAACAGCTCAATTCTACATTGATCATTGCCCAATCCAATCACCATTTTTCACACGCATAGCTTGACGCAACTTTCTGTTAGCCCATATGTTATTGGGCCTTTAGTTTATGGACCTTTAGGTTATTGGCTATGTATATATAGCCTCCTTTTGGTTTAGTCAGTTTTTATGCTTTTCAGATTATATTGTAAACCTTAGCCTTTCTTTCTTTCAATAAAGTTCTATTAATATGGTATCAAAGCTAGTTCGATCCATGTCCTTTGATTTGTTGGTTGAAGATTTTGTAGCAGGCACCTACTGCGCGGATCGAACTCCGAATTTTATTTTTTGAGGTGCTGCTGTATTCGTTTGCTGTTTTCGTTGGGTTTTTTTTTTGGTTGGATTGATTCGTTGCTGTCTTCGTTTGCTGTCTGGTATTGTTCGTCTTTCGTTCTTTTGCTTGCTGCCATTGTTGTTCGTTCGGAATTGTTCAACCTAGGGTTTTGCATCTTTTTATTTTTTGAATTATTTGTGTGTTGCTGTGTTTACAATGACTGGAAAGGATGATTCTCTCCAGTCCATTAGTACTCAATTAGATGGTAAGAACTATGCCTATTGGAGTTATGTCATGAAGAATTTTCTTCGTGGGAAGAATATGTGGGGTTATATCACTGGAGTAAAACCAAGACCTATCGATGATACAACTGAAAATTTTGATTTGTTGGTGGACTTATGGGAAACTAATAACTCCAAGATTATCACTTGGATCAACAATTCTGTAACTCAGTCAATTGGTATGCAATTGGCTAAGTATGACACAGCAAAGGAGGTCTGGGATCATTTGGAAAGACTGTACACTCAGTCTAATTTTGCTAAACAGTATCAGTTGGAGTATGATATCCGTGCTCTTCAACAGCATGACCTCAGTATTCAAGATTTTTATGTTGCCATGTCGGATTTGTGGGATCAATTGGCACTTACTGAATCTGCAGAGTTAAAAGGTTTTGGGCCGTACATTGCTAGACGGGAAGAGCAACGCTTGGTTCAGTTTTTGATGGCACTACGTTCTGACTTTGAGGGCCTACGTGGAACAATCCTTCATCGATCTCCCCTCCCTACTGTTGATTCTGTGGTTCATGAACTGATTGCAGAGGAGACTCGTATCAAGTCTCAAGTGGTTCAAGGGTCTAAAGTAACTACTACTCCTGTCGTGTTTGCTGCTTCAACTGATCAGTCTAGGCCACCACGTACTCAGACTCGACAATCTCCTAAAGTTGCATTTGATGAGTGTGCATTCTGCAAACAGAAAAATCATTGGAAGGCTCAGTGTCCGTTGTTACTTAACAAGGTCAAACAGCCTCAATCTGGGCAGCAACAGAAATATGGGCAGCGAAAGTCTCCGTCACGCTCCTCTGGTGCTCCTCCATGGTCATCTCGTCCTCCACAGTTCGCTGCTGCTGCACCATCTGTAGATGTTGAGTCTGTTAGCACTATGCCACCTTCTGCGTTGGATCCCCAGGTTTTCGAACAGTTCAGACAGTTCTTCGTTTCTAATCCTACGGCCATGTCAGCATCTATATCTCATTCGGGTTCAGTTTCTTCTAGTACCTCAGGTATTCCTTCCTCCTTGTGGATATTGGATTCTGGTGCGTCTCATCACATGTCCCCTCATTTGTCATCGTTTGGTTCTTTGTCACCCATTTCACCAATTTCTGTTATGTTCGCGAGTGCTGTACCTATGTCAGTCGAGGGTGTTGGTTCTGTTACTACCCCTCACATTGTCCTCTCTGATGTTTATTACATTCCCAAACTTGCTTTAAATCTTGTTTCGGTCAGTCAGTTGTGTAAGGCTGGTAATTGGGTGTTTTTTTCTGAGTCTGTTTGTGTTATACAGGACCAACGCACTCAGAGGGTGATTGGGACCGGCCGTAGGTTGGGGGAACTCTATGTCTTGGAGAATCTCAAAGTGTCTGCAGTTGCTGCCTCTAGCATAGATTTATCTTCTTTTCGTTTGAGTCCTTTGTCTTCTCCGTTTTATCTTTGGCATTCCAGATTAGGACATGTGTCAGTTTCACGTTTACGTTTTTTGGTCTCTAGTGGTGCTTTGGGTCATGTGAACACTAGTGATATTTCAGATTGTAGTGGTTGTAAACTGGCAAAATTTTCTGCCTTACCGTTTAATAAAAGTGTGTCTTATTTTGTTGCTCCTTTTGATATTATTCATTCTGATGTATGGGGACCAGCGCCAGTTTCCACTAAGGGTGGATCGACCTATTATGTTTCGTTTATAGATGACTATACTCGTTATACCTGGGTGTATCTTATGAAACGCAGATCTGATTTCTTTGGCATTTACAACAACTTTAGAGCCCTTGTTAAAACACAACATTCGGCTGTGATAAAGTGTTTCAGGTGTGACTTAGGGGGTGAATATACCTCTAATGACTTCACTCAGTTACTTGCCTCTGATGGTACCATACACCAGTCATCTTGTACCGACACTCCTGAGCAGAACGGTCTGGCAGAAAGAAAACATCGTCATATTGTTGAGACAGCACGCTCTTTACTTTTGTCTGCAGAGGTTCCTAGTATTTTTTGGGGAGAAGCAGTCCTAACTGCTGTATATGTGATTAATCGTATTCCTACTGCATTGACTTCAGGGATGTCTCCGTTTGAGAAACTATATGGTCACCCGCCGAATTATTCTGCATTACGAGTTTTTGGATGTACTTGCTTTGTTCTTCGTCCTCATGTTGAACGAAATAAGTTAGGGTCAAAATCAGCTATATGTGTGTTTTTGGGGTATGGTATTGGACAAAAAGGATATCGTTGCTATGATCCTGTAAGTCAGAAATTATATGTTTCACGACATGTCACTTTTTTGGAACATATTCCTTTTTATTCCATTCCAGCTAAAACCCATGATGTGACAAAGTCAGATATTCGGCTTATTGATCCCTTTGGGATTGACATAGAGGTTCCAGTTCCGGATTCATCCATGCCATCTGGTGTGCCACCTGATAGTGCTTCAGCCTCGCCTGTGCCTGAGTCTGCTCCTTCGACTATTGAGACTGGAGACCCACCACCTCTGAGGAGGTCTACTCGACCTTGTAAGTCCACCAAACTGCCAGATTTTTCCTATTCTACATATTCAGCCTCATTTGCTTCCTTTATTGCAAATATACATCATTTGTCTGAACCTGAGTCGTATAGAGAGGTTGTGTCTGATCCTCTTTGGCAGAATGCTATGGCTGAGGAACTTGCTGCTCTTCATCATACACATACATGGGATTTGGTTACTCTCCCACCTGGTAAGCATGCGGTTGGTTGTCGATGGGTGTATAAGATAAAAACAAAATCTGATGGGTCTGTTGAGCGATACAAGGCGAGACTTGTGGCAAAAGGGTACTCACAACAATATGGTATGGATTATGAGGAGACTTTTTCCCCCGTAGCAAAGATGACGACTGTTCGCACTATGATTGCTGTTGCATCCGTTCGACAGTGGAAGATATTTCAGATGGATGTCAAGAATGCTTTTCTGAACGGTGATCTCCACGAGGAAGTTTATATGACTCCTCCCCCAGGTATTGACCACCAGCCAGGTGAAGTTTGTCGGCTTCGAAAAGCTTTATATGGTCTCAAACAAGCCCCTCGTGATTGGTTTGAGAAATTCTCCACTGTTATTACTTCCCTTGGATTTGTCCCGAGTAACCATGATTCAGCATTGTTTGTTAGATATACAAGTGCAGGGCGAATTCTATTGTCCTTATATGTAGATGATATGATTATTACTGGTGATGATCATAGTGGTATTGAGTTATTGAAGCATGATTTGGCTCATCGATTTGCAATGAAGGACTTGGGCTTGTTGCGTTATTTTCTGGGTATTGAGGTGGCTCAGTCTAAGAAAGGGTATCTTCTTTCTCAGACTAAGTATATATCTGACTTGTTTACACGGGCGCGTCTTTCTGACAACAGGACTGTAGATACTCCCCTTGAAACCAATGCACGTTACTCTCCTAGTGATGGTGTTCCATTATCAGATCCGAGTCTTTATCGGACTATTGTGGGTAGTTTGGTTTATCTTACGGTTACTCGTCCAGATATAGCACATGCAGTTCATGTTGTTAGCCAGTTTGTTACTGCTCCTACTTCTGTGCACTGGGGAGCTGTACTTCGTATTCTAAGGTATCTTCGTGGCACTCAGTTTCAGAATCTCTTGTTTCCCTCGACGTCATTTCTCGAGTTGCGAGCCTATAGTGATGCTGATTGGGATGGAGATCGCAATGATCGTAAATCCACCACTGGTTTTTGTGTGTTTCTTGGAGACTCTTTAATCTCGTGGAAGAGCAAGAAACAAGATGTTGTCTCTAGATCTTCCACGGAGGCTGAGTATCGTGCCATGGCTGTGACTACATGTGAGATTATTTGGTTACGTTGGCTTCTTGCAGATATGGGGGTTCATATTTTTATGCCTACTCCCCTGCATTGTGATAACAAAAGTGCGGTACAAATTGCAAAGAATTCTGTCTTCCATGAGCGTACGAAGCACATTGAGATTGATTGTCACTTCACCCGTCATCATTTGCAGCTCGGGACCATATCGCTTCCTTTTGTTCCATCGTCTTTGCAGATTGCTGACCTTTTTACGAAGGCTCAGTCGGCGTCTCGATTTCGTTTTTTGTGTGACAAACTCTCAATGCTTATTGCTGTTGCATTGTGAGTTTGAGGGGGGATGTTAGCCCATATGTTATTGGGCCTTTAGTTTATGGACCTTTAGGTTATTGGCTATGTATATATAGCCTCCTTTTGGTTTAGTCAGTTTTTATGCTTTTCAGATTATATTGTAAACCTTAGCCTTTCTTTCTTTCAATAAAGTTCTATTAATACTTTCCTCTTTTATTCTACTCTTATATTCTATTTATTCCTTAGTGTCAGTACTTATATTACTACTACAGCGACAGCATCCTCAGCTTACCGAGGACGTGATCATAGATAGAACAATATGGAGGTCGAATACTAGGATAGAATTCAACATTCTGTTATCATACTTTATATGGGATAGACGAGGTCAGTCCCTTCAATTCTCACTATTACCTGTTGTCTCATATACTCTGATTATCTTTACTATTTTGTTATGTTTATTTTTCTTTTTATCATGTTTTGTCTGCAGTTCTTTTGAATGAAGTATCGAGAACAACTTCTCTACACAGCAAAGATTGAGATAAGATCATTGTACACCCTATCCTACCCTGAACCCACTTGTGGAATAACACCTAGTATGTTGTTGTATTTGATTTTCCACAATAATGTGGATGAAAATTGGAAGTCCCTTGTTCATTTTCCCTGTAGAAATGCTAAACAAACTGTAAACGGAATGGTATTGCACTAAAATGTAATGTGGAAATTGTAGAAGGTCCAAACTTTAAAGTTTGCAGTATCAACAAAAATAGAGGAGCAGCTGGCAGTATCACACGTTCACACTGTTTAGGGGTTGCACCATTCAAAAAGTCGCTTCAACGGGGACAAATTTACCACCTCCATACAACTAGAAGAATTACAGCTACTAATAAAGGTTTCTAGATATAAACACATGTTAATGAAGCTCAGTACTTCAGGAAATAGCTTCAACTGCCCTCGGATTTCACCAGTGCTGCCAAAATGAAAAGGGAAAAAAGAGAGACAAAAGATGACCATGTTAGTACCAAATCCAGCTTCACTTAACAGCAAGTAATAAGAACAAAAAGCAAGAATTCGCTGGCAAGTTGAATGAGTAAATGAGATTTTGAATTTAATGTAAGAGTATAAACTTGCTAAGGAAAAACTGATGACATTTATCACCAGTGTTGACATAGGCTATTTTATTTGGTCACGGTCAACTCCTACATATGAGTTCTCTGCTAATTCTGTAGTTAACGTGAAGTTCACGATAAATACAAGGATGTTCCTTGTAAATAACTGGCATTATCTTTATGCTCTTATAAATAAAATGTTAAGCTTGCAACTAGTGCAGAATAACATAATAATAGGAGATTACCTTTCCTTTCCAAGAAAAATCAACAAAACGGTAGAAAGGCTCCAATAAGGTGACTTGATCTCCTTCTTTAATCTGTCAATAGGAGTAAATTGCACTTGAATGAAGTGGTAACTTATGAGAGCTTGGCAAAAAGGATCAAATCAACCAAAAAGTGGCTAGTTACTTCGATAAGTCTAGGTAAAACAGCATAGTCATGGTTAGTTCTACATTCACCAGCTCTCACTCAAAACTAATACATTTGATAAAGTTCAATTCTGATTAGTTTCATCTGTTTGTTCTTTATCAATGCAGGACGGAGGAGGTGATATGTTGACAACTTTGAAGTAAGAAACACTTCCAAAGAACTAATGATTCTATTCACTGTATCAAAATCTGGGGTCGGATTGAAATGAGGGCCAACTATATCACATTATTATCTTCTATTGAGGCTAAGGTACTTTTGAGTACTCTTCATACAGTTCTTTTTTCAAGTAGGAAAAGTGAAAGAATAAAAATCATACTATTAGTTCTCAAGCATATTGCTACTGCTGCAATTAAACACAAATAAGGACATGAAAACAAATTAAGTGTTGGTTGCTTTGTCTGTTTCTTCAGTTCCATAACAAGATTCCCTTTTCTCATGAATTGAGCAACACACACAGAGAACTGTGCTAAGAGACATAAACAGCTCTAGAAAGACGACTTACAGCATCATTGCGTATACCATATTACGTAACATGTGTGACTGGCATCAGAAAGCACATAGCACCTGCAGAATTATAAGATAGAAGTTTGAAAAACAGTTTATAATGTCATTTCATTTACAAATGGAGTAAATATGAGCAAAGTGGTAAAACAATGAACTGCTCTAGGTTCATAAAAATCAGTTTAACTTACAATGGAGCTAAACTCTCATTTTTAGCAAAGAACAAAACTTTCCCTGTGATTGCAATTCCTTTATTAAGACCTTCAGATAGGAGATCCATGGTTACCCTTTTGTATGAATGACTCACTGCAGGAAGTTTCTTTGGTTAAACCTTCATCCATGATCAAATATACACTCTTTTGTTAACTGAGTAGTAGCTGAATATAAATGCTTACAATCAACTGTAGCAAGCGATGATGATAGGGATGAAAGCCGCTTAGCCTTAATCTGACCCTGAGAGATACGACCAAATCATTCAACATTCTTCAAGTGTCATGCGCAACAGATGTTCTATGTACCCAACAGAAGGGATTGACACGAACAAAAGAAAAAAAAAAGTGAAAATTCTGAATTTGTTTTCACAAGTGAGGTGTCATAAGCAGCAAAAATATCACTCGTTTGTTCCATATCAGGGACAAGACTGTTTAAATGCATTGAAATTTTATCAAATTCCCCCTTTTCTGGAAAGGGTTCTATTTGGATGATTCATAACTCATACGCTTCACAAGTCAGACAACAAAAATCAGATGAACAGTAAGTACCCTATCATAAATTACAGATATTTCCTTATGACTCTAATGCTGTCAGCCATGATTTTCTAAATGCTTGCCAAAATAAAATGAAGGATCAAAGCAAATACTTCATGCAATCTAACAACAACAAAATTAATCTCACCCGAAGCAAATAGTCTAATTTGTCAAGAAGCAGAACCATCATTCGGGCATCTCCATAGCATTAAGACCAGGATCCATTAATGCAGCAGCTTCAAATCCAGTAAGGGCCCTCTCATAATTCTCCAGATATTTGTTCACCTCTAAGAATCAAATCGTACCCAATCAAGCATTTATTGTGAATGATTTGGAGAGGAAAGTGAGGACAACATTTTAGACATCATAGTGAAACTTTATGCTCTTATAAATAAAATGTTACACTTGTGACAAGATTCTTGAGATATCCAAAGTAGATGGCCAAGTTGCAACTAGTGCAGAATAACATAATAATAGGAGATTACCTTTCCTTTCCAAGAAAAATCAACAAGATCCAATAAGGTGACTTGATCTCCTTCTTTAATCTGTCAATAGGAGTAAATTGCACTTGAATGAAGTGGCAACTTATGAGAGCTTGGCAAAAAGGATCAAATCAACCAAAAAGTGGCTAGTTACTTCGATAAGTCTAGGTAAAACAGCATAGTCATGGTTAGTTCTACATTCACCAGCTCTCACTCAAAACTAATACATTTGATAAAGTTCAATTCTGATTAGTTTCATCTGTTTGCTCTTTGTCAATGCAGGACGGAGGAGGTGATATGTTGACAACTTTGAAGTAAGAAACACTTCCAACGAACTAATGATTCTATTCACTGTATCAAAATCTGGGGTCAGATTGAAATGAGGGCCAACTATATCACATTATTATCTTCTATTGAGTCTAAGGTACTTTTGAGTACTCTTCGTACAGTTCTTTTTTCAAGTAGGAAAAGTGAAAGAATAAAAATCATACTATTAGTTCTCAAGCATATTGCTACTGCTGCTGTTAAACACAATTAAGGATATGAAAACAAATTAAGTGTTGGTTGCTTCGTCTGTTTCTTCAGTTCCATAACAAGATTCCCTTTTCTCATGAATTGAGCAACACACACAAAGAACTGTTCAAAGAGGCAATAAACAGCTCTAGAAAGACGACTTACAGCATCACTGAGTATGCCATACACCGTAACTACGTAACATGTGTGATTGGCATCGGATAGCACATAGCACCTGCAGACTTATAAGATAGAAGTTTGAAAAACAGTTTATAATGCCATTTCATTTACAAAGGGAGTAAATATGAACAAAGTGGCAAAACGATGAACTTCTCTAGGTTCATATAAATCAAGCTAACTTACAATGGAGCTAAACTTATAAGGGCAAGAAGAATAAATGAAGCTTATTCGGTGTTTCTGAAAATGAGCTAAGATCCTGGCTGTGAACCTGACTATTAGCACATACAAGATAATGGAAAGCATGTTCTGCAATGAGGACAGGACAGATCCTCTAGTTGGCACAAAACTCAAATTAAGCAATTCAAAATCACTGTGCATTACAAAGAAAAGAGGAAACAGATGCAAAATAGGTAATAACAAATGTTTAGCATAGCAGAAAGTTAACACTTTCAAGATCAATAAGTGCTTTGAACAGATATCTCAATTCTACGAAGACGAGGAATCTACAACGTCAATCACTTAAAACTCTAAAGCCATAAGGGAACTTTTCCAAGAACCAGGACTTTCCAGCATCCAAATCTAACAACAGTGTAATTGCAGAATCGATCAACACACACACAAACAATCACGGAGGAGCAAACTCTTATTGTACCTCAAAATTATTACGATCCAGGGCGATAGAAACATCATTGACATCCTCAGGTTTATCCGAATCTTCTTCCATTTCATCGTCAATCTCATCAGGTAAAGGAATAGAAACCGCAGCCTATAAACAACAAGACAATCGTTGTAATACAAATCCAGATACATAATTTCAACTCCATTAACAAAAGTCACATCATTAAACTTCATAAACACCGACACAAACAAAATCTCGAAAGACCAGAATCAGCAGAATCGCAGAATCGATAACACACAAACAATCGTGAAAGAGTAGAATCTTATTGTACCTCAGAATTACAATGATCCGGGGCAATAAAAACATCACTGATATGCTCAGGTTTATCCAAATTTTCCTCCATTTCAGCGTCAATCTCATCAAGTACCGCAACCTATAAACAACAAGCCAATTGTTGTAATACAAATTCGGAAACGTAATTTCAACTCTATTAACAAAAGTCACAACACTAAACCTTCATTTTCTTCAAACTCAACCCGTTTACGTAGTTCCCAAACTCAGCTCCATTTTCCATATCATTTATACCAGTACAGTACAGTACACAGATTTCAACTCCAAAACTCACATCGTTAACCTTTATTATCTTCAAACTCAACCGTAGTCCCTAAACTCAGGTATATTTACCAAATCATTCAAATGTTTCCAGTAAAACACAAAAGGCACGAAAACTGATACACTGAGTCAGGCTCGGCTTGAAATTTTGCTCGAAGAAATTTTTAATTCGGAAAACTACGATTGACGGTGCTCGAAACATCGACAATGACCAAAATAAACAGAAAAATTAACAAAAAAAACAACTGAAAAACACACTACATAAACAGAGATTCAAAAAAAAAAAAAAAAAAAAAAAAAAAAAACTGAAAAACACACTATGTAAACAGAAATTCAAAAAAAAAAAGCAAAAAAACAACTGAAAAACACTAGGTAAACAGAAATTCAAAAAAAAAGAAAAAAAACTGAAAATCACACTAAGTAAACAGAAATTCAAAAAAAAAAAAAACTGAAGTAAACAGAAATTAAAAAGAAAAAAACAAATGAAAATCACATTACATAAACAGAAATTCAAAAAAAAAAAAAAACGAAAAAACAACTGAAAAACACATTACTTAAAAAAAAAAAAAAAAAAAAAAAAATCGTTCATCCGTGTCCTTCAGTCTCCTGGTGAGAGTGAAGACACTCAAATGTATGGAAAAAATTGTCGCAACTTTCACACTTATGTTCAGCACCACGATGAACGTCCTTATTATGCTTTAGTAAGCCATTGTTGAACTTAAAGGTTTCAGTGCACCTATAGCAATACAATGGAAGAACTTTTCTGGCTAGTCTACGTTGATACTTCCCTTTTCCCATTTTCTCTGATTATGTGTGTGTACTATAACGTGAAGAATGTAACGCCCCGTAAAAGTCGTGCATGTATTAGACTCATTCTTAGCTGGCAACCTTCGGGATACAACTTCTCGACCTTCCCGACCTTCATTTTTAGATTTTCAAGTTGCGTTATGATCGGGCAATCTCATAGTACATCTCGGATAAGTTTTGGAATTTTTCGGAATGCATAAGGCTGCGTTTGGATTTCAAAACAGTAGCAAAACGCATAGCCTGTTGCCCAGTTTTTTTTCAGCATTTCAGGGTCAACTTGAAACGATCATATCTTCCTGTATATAATGAACTGTGTGAGCTATTATATATCAAACGAAAGATATTTGAGTCCTCTTTCCAATGCAACTGGTTTCATCCAAATCCAACATCTGAGTAAGGAGTTACATCCGTTTTACTTCAGCCTGTCAGTTTGTCAACTGAGGGATAGTTTCGACTTTTCTTGTTTTCTTAGGGGCATTTTAGTCATTTCACTTACCCAATTCCGTTTATAACACCTGATTCAGACCCAATTCAGCAACATACATCCTTTTTTCTCAAATCCTCTCAAGAACACCATTAGGTTTCAAACAAAAAAATCCCAAATAACTCAAGATTCAACCGTTGGTTTTGGAAGATAATTTCAGATTTGGAATCCTCTCGACGTAGGCTTTGATAGACACCCAAAATTCGTGGAGAGCAAGGTACGCGGGGTTTTCCTAAATTCTCATGGGCATAGAAATCATGTTTTAAGAAAAGGGGTTTTTGAATTCAAGTACATATTCATGTTTTAGAAGCTTTATATGATATTGTTTTAGCCTTTCGGCTTTCCCCCAAAGTGACTTAAAAATTATATGTATATGTATATATGTGTTTTGCCTTGAAATATGATTTGAGAGCACAATTTACATGAAATTCCTCTCTTGATGTAATTTTCCCATGTTTCACAAGATATAGATTGTTTGAAATAAGTCTTGAAAAATCATGATATGAAATGCTTTGGCTTTTCTATGTTTCGGATACGATTTTGAACATGAATGAGAGGGTTGTAAATGTTGAATTTACATATAATGAAAGGCTGCATAATTTTGCCAAAAGCACATGACCACCATATGTTTGATGAAAGTTTTTGCATGATTTTGACTTGAGTTTCGGAATATGAACTCTTTTATGCAAATTACATGTTTGGGTGGTCTGAAACTATACTTTTATGAAAGATCATGCTTAATGCATTATGGCTCAGAAATAGAACCTGCAGGTCTTGGTATGACGATACCAACTCAGATAAATGCCATATCAGACTCAGACTAACAGACTTTTCAGACTAGTTCAGAAATCAGACTTTCATGATCTAGAAATTTCAGAATGTTGCATGTATAGAAAAGGTTAAAAATGGGCATACAGAGATGTTAGGTGGTTACCCGAAGAGGGCTTGAGTTCAGACAACTCTTTGCCTAAAACCGTGGTTTGCCGACCCGGGTATATTATTATGCGCTGACTTAAATGTCCTGTGGCGTATCAGAATCAGAAACTCCAACTCTTGCGGCACACTTGGGTTGGGGGCTTCCCCGCCGAGTCAATGGCGGATTTCACACAGCCCGTGGAATTTTCAGAAATGTAGGGGATACCACCTAACTCAGAAGTAAAACACAGATCATGATTTGAAATGAATAGACAGGTTGCATGTTTTTAGAAAGTGCCCATGTATTTTTCAGAAATAGTTTTATACAAGATGTCTTGATGAAAATTGCTTTCACTTATATATATATGTATGTATGTTCCATTATACTATTTTTGGAGTGCTTCGCGTGCCAGTACTTTTGTGCTGACCCCCCCCCCCTCCTTCCAGGTTTTGAGGCACAGTCTAGGGGTCCAGCTACTCAGTAGACATTCTCGGGCTTGCAGACTTGATCTCACCGTGGTGAGCCTTCTATTATTCGGAAGGCCTATTTATGTCAGACATTATCCTATTTATTATGTTTTGGTCGGCTGGGGGCCTTGTCCCAGTTTCTTTTCAGACAAATGTTTATATTCTCAGTAGAGATTTCGCAGACTGATGTCAGATAATATTATTCAGAAATGTTGCAGAACTTGACCATGTTTTCCGTACTCAGTTCCAATTCCTCATTTTATTATGAGTATGACTGTTGTGCATGATAACTAGACAGGGAATGGGTGTTCCGGGCCTTTATGGTTCGGGATGCTCGTTACGGCTAGGGCCTAGGCTCGGGTCGTGACAAACTTGGTATCAAAGCCAGGTTCATGGTCCCAGGGTGTCTGCGAAATTGCGTCGAGTAGAGTACTGTTTATGGGTGTGTAGCGCGCCACACTTATAAACAGGAGGCTACTAGGCGTTTAGGAATGTTTCCCTTCTTTGTGATTTAGTTCGTGCTTCAGATTCTAAATTGTCCCCTAATCAATGATCTTTTGTATTTCAGAAACACGACTATGCCTCCCCGTCGCAACATCGATCAGAGTGCTCAGGCAGATGTGGTCCGTCCCACCCACGGGATGCGGACCCGTTATAGAGCTTCCACGCCAGAACTTGTCCCTACTTCAGGAGTTCCTCCAGTCCCAACTAGTCCACCTCGCACTCCGCGAACTAATGCCAACCGTCCGCAAACCACTCAGAGAAATATCTCGAATGCAGAGTTCAGACAGTCTATCCATATGCTGACACAGCTGGTAGCTAACCAGGCTCAACGATCGGAAGATGTTGGGTCTGCATCCGTTACGTCTGGGGCTACTAGAGTCGGGCATTTTATGAAGATGAATCCACCTAAGTTCACTGGTACAAAGGTGGAGGAAGATCCACAGGAGTTCGTGGATGAGATGGAGAAGATCTTTAAGGTAATGCATGTAGATGAGATAGAAGGAGTGGAATTGGCAACTTATCAGCTTAAGGATGTTGCAAATCAGTGGTATGCAGACTGGGAAGATGCAAAAGGTGAGAGTGCTGAGCCTACAGTTTGGGGTGAGTTTGTAGAAGCTTTCCTTGACAGATTCTTTCCTCTGGAGTTGAGGGAGGCCAAAGCAGAAGAGTTCATGAATCTGAAGCAGGGCAGTATGAGTGTACAGGAGTACACTCTGAAGTTTAATCAATTAGCCCGCTATGCACCAGAATTGACTAGCAATATGAGAGCCCGGATGAGGAAATTTGCATCCGGCCTTGCTGATAACCTGATACTTGAGTGCCAGGGGGCAATGTTGAATAGGGAGTTAGACTTTGCTAGACTGACAGTCCACATGCAGCAAGTGGAAGAGAAGAAGAGAAGGATCGCTGAATCTAGAGAGAAGGACAGGCAGTCCAAAAGAGTCAAATCTGCAGACCAGCACCGTAGTCAGCCGCAGAGTAGTAACTGGGGAAATAGGTGGTCGAAGAAGACGAGGTTTTGGAATAATATGCAGTCGGCAGCCAACGCCCCAGCACCCAGACCCCCTGCAGACAGACAGACTCAGAGCTATCAGGCTCCTCAGGGATCTAGAGCATCAGATACTCAGTCGCAGGGTAGTGTGGCTCAGCAGCATCGCACTTACCCGCGATGTGAAAAGTGTGGTAAGAATCATCCGGGGAAATGTCAGTTGGGCATACGTGTATGCTATTCATGTGGTCAGCCAGGCCACTTTCAGAGGGACTGTCCATCTACTAGGAGGAGTGCTGGTGGTGCGAAGTTTCAGGGCAATTCCACAGCGCCACCCCCATCTCAGAAGGGCACCACATCAGCTGTCGGGAACAGTCGCAACCGGTTATATGCCTTGACCAACCGCCAGGAGGCGGAAGCTTCCCCAGATGTTGTTACTGGTACGTTACAAATCTTTTCCCGTGATGTCTGTGTGTTACTTGATCCCGGATCTACCTTATCCTATGTGACCCCTTATGTGGCTGTTGGTTTCGGGTTTGAGCCCAGTGTAATTTCTGAACCCTTTTCTGTTTCTACCCCGGTAGGGGATTCTGTTGTTGCTAGAAGGGTGTATAGGGGTTGTGTGGTGACTGTTGGTAGTCGGGATACGGTGGCAGACCTTATAGAGTTGGACATGGTTGCATTTGATGCTATCTTAGGGATGGATTGGCTCCATTCATGCTATGCCATTTTGGATTGTAGGACCCGTAGAGTTACCTTTTCTTTCCCGAATGAACCAATGATAGAATGGGAGGGACATTCTTTAGCACCCAAAGGGCACTTTATATCTCATCTCAGAGCCCGAAAACTTATTTCTAAGGGTTGTTTGTATCACCTTATTCGAGTCCAGGACTCCAAAGTTGAAAATCCTCCTTTTCAGTCTGTCCCTGTGGTGAATGAATTTCCAGAAGTCTTTCCCGAAGATCTCCCAGGGATACCCCCTGATAGGGAGATAGAGTTTGGTATTGATGTGTTGCCAGATACCCGCCCCATTTCTATTCCGCCATATAGAATGGCTCCCGCAGAGCTAAAAGAGTTGAAAGAGCAGCTAGCAGACCTCCTAGATAAGGGATTTATACGCCCCAGTGTATCTCCTTGGGGTGCACCTGTACTTTTCGTGCGTAAGAAAGACGGTTCCCTTCGTATGTGCATAGATTACCGTCAGTTGAATAAGGTCACAGTTAAAAACAAATATCCTCTTCCTAGGATTGATGATCTTTTTGACCAGCTTCAGGGTGCTAGATGTTTTTCAAAAATAGACCTTCGTTCGGGCTATCATCAGTTGAAAGTTCGGGAGTCAGACATTCCCAAGACGGCTTTCCGAACCCGATATGGTCACTATGAGTTTCTTGTCATGTCCTTCGGGTTAACTAATGCCCCTGCAGCCTTCATGGATCTTATGAACAGAGTTTTCCGTCAGTTTCTTGACTCGTTTGTCATTGTATTTATTGATGATATTCTGATTTATTCTAAGAGTAAGGAGGATCATGCCGATCACCTTCGAATCATTCTTCAGACCCTTAAGGATCATCGGTTATATGCCAAGTTTTCCAAGTGTGAGTTCTGGTTAGATGCTATTGCATTCTTAGGGCATATTGTGTCCCTTGACGGGATTAGAGTGGACCCCCAAAAAGTTGAGGCAGTGAGGAAATGGCCCAGACCCACGACTCCAACCGATATTCGGAGCTTCTTGGGTTTGGCAGGTTATTACAGAAGGTTCGTAGAGGGTTTTTCATCCATAGCGGCTCCCCTCACTAAACTGACTCAGAAAAAGGTAAAGTTTGTGTGGTCTGATTTATGTGAAAATAGTTTTGAGAAGTTGAAAGATAGACTAACCACTGCCCCCGTTTTGACTCTTCCCGAGGGTGTTGATGGTTTTGTGGTTTATTGTGATGCATCCCGTGTGGGACTTGGCTGCGTTTTGATGCAACATGGTAAGGTGGTAGCTTATGCATCTAGGCAGTTGAAGGTGCACGAGCGGAACTACCCTACTCATGATTTGGAGTTAGCGGCTGTGGTGTTTGCCCTTAAGATTTGGCGGCACTACTTGTACGGTGTTCATGTTGATATCTTCACCGATCACAAGAGTCTGCAGTATGTTTTCTCGCAGAAAGAATTGAATCTCAGGCAGAGGCGGTGGTTGGAACTCCTAAAAGACTATGATATGAGCCTGCATTACCATCCGGGCAAGGCAAATGTTGTAGCCGACGCCCTCAGCAGGTTGTCTATGGGCAGCCTTTCTCATGTAGAAGAAGAAAAGAAGGAGATGGTGAAGGATATTCACCGCCTTGCGAATCTGGGAGTGCGACTTTTAGATTCTGAAGATGGAGGTGTGGTTGTTCATGAGTTAGCTAAGTCATCCCTTTGTACGGAAGTGAAGGAGAAGCAGGTTGAAGATTCCATCTTGATGCAAATCAAGAAAGATGTGGGTCAACAGAAGGTGATGTCTTTTGAAATTGATGGTGATGGCATTCTGAGGTTTCAGGGTAGATTATGTGTTCCGAATGTCGACGGGCTTCGAGAAAGAATTCTTGATGAAGCTCACACCTCGAGGTATGTTGTTCATCCTGGTTCTACTAAGATGTACCATGATTTGAAATCTATGTTTTGGTGGAACAATATGAAGCGAGATGTGGCTAACTTTGTTTCTAAGTGCTTGAATTGCCAACAAGTGAAAGTAGAACATTTGAGGCCAGGAGGTACTTCCCAAGAAATAGCGTTACCCTTGTGGAAGTGGGAAATGATCAATATGGACTTTATTGCAGGACTTCCGAAGTCCCGAAATCAGTACGACTCTATATGGGTGATTGTGGATAGGCTAACCAAGTCAGCTCACTTTCTGCCTGTCAGGACTAACTATTCGGGGGAAGATTATGCCAAGCTGTTCATTTTGGAAATTGTCCGTTTGCATGGAGCGCCTGTCTCCATTATATCTGATCGAGGTACGCAGTTTTCTTCTCAGTTTTGGAGATCATTCCAGAAAGGTTTAGGTACCCAGGTGAACTTAAGTACAGCATTCCACCCACAGACTGATGGGCAAGCTGAACACACCATCCAGACCCTGGAGGACATGTTGAGGGCCTGTGTGATAGACTTTAAAGGTTGTTGGGTTGATCACTTGCCACTGATAGAGTTTGCCTATAACAACAGCTTCCACTCTAGTATTAAGATGGCACCTTTTGAGGCATTGTATGGTAGGAGATGTAGGTCTCCAATAGGCTGGTATGAAGTAGGTGAGATGCAGATGTATGGGCCTGATCTTGTTCATCAGGCAATGGAAGATGTGAAACTCATTAGGGAACGACTTAAGACAGCTCAGAGTCGTCAGAAATCCTATGCCGACGTCAGAAGAAGAGAGTTAGAGTTTGAGATTGGAGATTGGGTCTTCCTCAAAGTTTCTCCCATGAAGGGAGTTATGCGTTTCGGGAAGAAGGGTAAGCTAAGCCCTCGCTATATAGGCCCGTATCAGATTATAAGAAGAATAGGTGGAGTTGCGTATGAATTGGTATTGCCTGCTAGTTTGGGTTCTGTTCATCCAGTATTCCACATATCCATGTTGAAGAAGTGCATTGGAGATCACTCTTTGGTGGTGCCCATTGATGAGATCAAGGTGAGTGATTCCTTGTCTTACGAAGAAGAGCCCGTGGAAATCCTAGATCGACAAGTGAGGAAATTGAGGAGTAAGGAGATAGTTTCAGTTAAAGTGTTATGGCGAAATCAGAAGGTTGAAGAAGCAACTTGGGAGTCGGAGCATGACATGAAAGCGAGATACCCAAGCCTATTTGAATCAGCAAGTGACGAATTTGAAGGTACAATTCTTGCTTTATGTTTCCTTCCATGTATGAATCTGTTTGAAAATCGTGCGTGACTAGTTCCGCGTCATCATTCGGGGACGAATGATCCCAAGGGGGGGATAATGTAACGCCCCGTAAAAGTCGTGCATGTATTAGACTCATTCTTAGCTGGCAACCTTCGGGATACAACTTCTCGACCTTCATTTTTAGATTTTCAAGTTGCGTTATGATCGGGCAATCTCATAGTACATCTCGGATAAGTTTTGGAATTTTTCGGAATGCATAAGGCTGCGTTTGGATTTCAAAACAGTAGCAAAACGCATAGCCTGTTGCCCAGTTTTTTTTCAGCATTTCAGGGTCAACTTGAAACGATCATATCTTCCTGTATATAATGAACTGTGTGAGCTATTATATATCAAACGAAAGATATTTGAGTCCTCTTTCCAATGCAACTGGTTTCATCCAAATCCAACATCTGAGTAAGGAGTTACATCCGTTTTACTTCAGCCTGTCAGTTTGTCAACTGAGGGATAGTTTCGACTTTTCTTGTTTTCTTAGGGGCATTTTAGTCATTTCACTTACCCAATTCCGTTTATAACACCTGATTCAGACCCAATTCAGCAACATACATCCTTTTTTCTCAAATCCTCTCAAGAACACCATTAGGTTTCAAACAAAAAAATCCCAAATAACTCAAGATTCAACCGTTGGTTTTGGAAGATAATTTCAGATTTGGAATCCTCTCGACGTAGGCTTTGATAGACACCCAAAATTCGTGGAGAGCAAGGTACGCGGGGTTTTCCTAAATTCTCATGGGCATAGAAATCATGTTTTAAGAAAAGGAGTTTTTGAATTCAAGTACATATTCATGTTTTAGAAGCTTTATATGATATTGTTTTAGCCTTTCGGCTTTCCCCCAAAGTGACTTAAAAATTATATGTATATGTATATATGTGTTTTGCCTTGAAATATGATTTGAGAGCACAATTTACATGAAATTCCTCTCTTGATGTAATTTTCCCATGTTTCACAAGATATAGATTGTTTGAAATAAGTCTTGAAAAATCATGATATGAAATGCTTTGGCTTTTCTATGTTTCGGATACGATTTTGAACATGAATGAGAGGGTTGTAAATGTTGAATTTACATATAATGAAAGGCTGCATAATTTTGCCAAAAGCACATGACCACCATATGTTTGATGAAAGTTTTTGCATGATTTTGACTTGAGTTTCGGAATATGAATTCTTTTATGCAAATTACATGTTTGGGTGGTCTGAAACTATACTTTTATGAAAGATCATGCTTAATGCATTATGGCTCAGAAATAGAACCTGCAGGTCTTGGTATGACGATACCAACTCAGATAAATGCCATATCAGACTCAGACTAACAGACTTTTCAGACTAGTTCAGAAATCAGACTTTCATGATCTAGAAATTTCAGAATGTTGCATGTATAGAAAAGGTTAAAAATGGGCATACAGAGATGTTAGGTGGTTACCCGAAGAGGGCTTGAGTTCAGACAACTCTTTGCCTAAAACCGTGGTTTGCCGACCCGGGTATATTATTATGCGCTGACTTAAATGTCCTGTGGCGTATCAGAATCAGAAACTCCAACTCTTGCGGCACACTTGGGTTGGGGGCTTCCCCGCCGAGTCAATGGCGGATTTCACACAGCCCGTGGAATTTTCAGAAATGTAGGGGATACCACCTAACTCAGAAGTAAAACACAGATCATGATTTGAAATGAATAGACAGGTTGCATGTTTTTAGAAAGTGCCCATGTATTTTTCAGAAATAGTTTTATACAAGATGTCTTGATGAAAATTGCTTTCACTTATATATATATGTATGTATGTTCCATTATACTATTTTTGGAGTGCTTCGCGTGCCAGTACTTTTGTGCTGACCCCCCCCCCCCTCCTTCCAGGTTTTGAGGCACAGTCTAGGGGTCCAGCTACTCAGTAGACATTCTCGGGCTTGCAGACTTGATCTCACCGTGGTGAGCCTTCTATTATTCGGAAGGCCTATTTATGTCAGACATTATCCTATTTATTATGTTTTGGTCGGCTGGGGGCCTTGTCCCAGTTTCTTTTCAGACAAATGTTTATATTCTCAGTAGAGATTTCGCAGACTGATGTCAGATAATATTATTCAGAAATGTTGCAGAACTTGACCATGTTTTCCGTACTCAGTTCCAATTCCTCATTTTATTATGAGTATGACTGTTGTGCATGATAACTAGACAGGGAATGGGTGTTCCGGGCCTTTATGGTTCGGGATGCTCGTTACGGCTAGGGCCTAGGCTCGGGTCGTGACAAAGAGCAAGGACTATTTATAATGGGGTTTATGCACCTCTGCACAACTTGCATTTGCAGCTCATTTTTTGTCCTTTTCTCCTCTCTTTTCTCTCTCGCTCTCTTTTTTTTTTTTTTAGTGGAAATTGTTGCGGATGCAAATTTAGATAAAATGTTACTTCGTTTTTTTTAGAGTTATTTGACGGGACATGGTGTAGTTACGACTTATCGAGGAAAGTGTGGAGCATGTGAGTTTAGGTAAAATGTTACTGGTAGGTGTGCGTCCATTCTAGTAGATAGGAGCAGTGGCGAACCCGAAATTTAGAGGTCATGAGTGCTCGGAAGGTTCGAACACTCATATTGACACCGAGAACTTTAAAATTTTGCTTGAAAAACAAAACACTCAGTTATATTTTTTGTTCCATGAGTGAATTTTTGGTGTAATGGGTGCCTTAGCACCAAATATTTGAACTTAAATCCGCCCTTGAATTGGAGTTTTTTGTTTTGTTGTTCGTAGTAGTAGTAGTCGTTAGAGCTATGCCGCTAATTTTTGTTCATGGAGTTTTCATTGATGTCCGTTGTTTTGGATAGGTCGATTATTTTCTTACCTTATACTTGATTTGTACAAATTCTGTCATTATACAATAAGTGATATATAGTTTATGATTTGCACTAACTTGAATCTCCCATTTTTAACCAATTTATTTCCTTCTATTAGTGATGGACATATGGAAGATATGTTAAAAGGTAAAACTAAAACGACATACAGTTGGAAGTTTTTTGTAATTGTATGCTCACGACGGCATAAAAAGAGCATAAAAATATTAAAAAAATAATTTAGAGGATAATAAAGCCTTTATAAAATTTAGATATGTCACATAAATTTTGAATATATATAGTTTGAAGATAATTGTGCATATGTAAATATTTAATGTGAAAAACTTTAGTCATGTGACTGATTAGCAACCATGCATATACGCCATATGCATGACTAACAAGATTTTTAGTATATTGATTGATACATTGAGTAAATCTGAGCAAGTTGGGATGATTATTACGTGTTTAATTATGGGCATATTGGGATGATTACGTATTTAATAATGAAAGAATATGAAATTCAAGCCTTATTATGGCTTGTTTGGTACTCCTTCCGTCCCAAATTACTCATCCTAAATTTCCTAATTTAATTCCCATTTTACTTGTCCTTTTTCATTAATCAAGAAGAGACAATTTTTTTTTCATGTTTTACTTTTTGCATTAATTACTTTTTCTTTAAATTAAAATGTAAACATCATTTAATAGAGGCACTATGGTAAACTAGCCATATTATTAATTATTTTTCTTAATCAATGTGTCATCTTAATTTGGAACGTGTAATTTGGGACAGAGGGAGTCTAACATATAAGTGATAAGTAATTTCGAAATTAATTTTAAAATGAGTTTATTCTATATATATTTGGTTCGAATAAAATGTTTGAAATAATTTGTTTTGGGATTAGTTATCCCTAAATCATACTCCGTTCTGTTTGTACTTGTCATATTTTGTTTTGGCACAATCAATAAGAAAAACAATTAATAACATGACTATTTTATCATAGTATATCTATAAAATGATGTATACATTGTGTATTAAAATTATTAGCGAAAAAATAATAAATGTTAAGGGTAAAATAAAATAAAAAGTTGTCTTTGTTTGATATGTCAAAAGTGACAAGTAAAAGTAAAAACTCAATTAGGAAATTAATGACCAGTAAAAGCGAACGGGAGTAGTGTTATTTTTATCCCCTGTCTCAAATTACTTGTCATGATTTTTAAAAACATCTTGTTCATTCATTTACTTATTTAGTACTAACGTAGTACATTTCTTAAGAAATAATTATAATTTTACTACATTATTCTTTAAAAATTAGTATAAATTTAATGCTTTCAAAAATATATTAAGAAATAACTATAGTTAATAGTAAAGGTAAATTAAAGAGCTAAATTATCACTCAATTTTCTAATTTGAACAACTAATACGCTATAATTAGCGGTGACATAATTAATTTGACAATAGGAATAAAAATAGATCAACTAAATAGGATAATAATCAGTAATAAAGTCACAATAAAATACAATAATAAATTTTAGAATTTCAACATCATTACTATTCATTTTATTTTTACATCTATAA
This sequence comes from Capsicum baccatum var. pendulum, assembly GCA_030864225.1. Classification (NCBI taxonomy): domain Eukaryota; kingdom Viridiplantae; phylum Streptophyta; class Magnoliopsida; order Solanales; family Solanaceae; genus Capsicum; species Capsicum baccatum. Next base: position 282,158,596 of record CM061560.1, read on the forward strand.
GAACGTTAAGAAAATTACACTTCTTAAGATTTTCATCACATTTACTGGAGTTTATACGATAGTCTATAGATTAGCTAAGGATTCAAAATAAAAAATATATATAAAAAAAAGGTATTATCTCTGTTGAGATTAGCTGGTAATAATTAGTTTAGTTAAGTTTAAGTTAGTGGCAGTTTTGTAATTTATTGAAAGGAGTTAGTTAGTTAGGAGATTCTTTTATATATTTTCAATTCACTCCTTTTACAATTCACTCTATGTTTTCCCGTACCAAGTTTATCTTGTACAAAAATAATACTTACCTCATTGGTTCCCACTTCCCACACCTGTTAAGAAAAATAATTAATAACAAGATTATTTTATTATAATATTCTATTAAATGATGATTACGTTGTATCTTAAAATTAATTTGAAGAAAAGACAATTAATGTTAAGGATAAAATAGAAAAAAAAGATATAGTCTTCTCTTCATCTATAAAAAATAACAAGTAGAAGTAGAAATCAAATTAGGAAATTAGTGATAAATAAAAGAGAACTAAGGGAGTTCTCTTAATTAATGTTGTGCATTAATTCAGTAGACAATTTGATGAATGCTGATTAAGGGTGTCAAATGGGCCGGGCCGGGCCAACCCGGAACCTGTCCTCCCATTTTACTCGGGTTTCGGGCTGGTTATGGGCCGGGTTTGGTGTTAACCGGGCCGGGACGAGCCAAACAGTAAAAAAATTAAAACTCACCCGAACCCGGTCCACTTAACTCAATCCGGTCAAACCCACCAAAACCCGGTCAAACCCGTTTAAAAAATAAATAAAAAATCCAATATACACTATATACACTCCAATATACAATATATATTTTTAAAAAAATATATAAAGTATAAACAATTACACATATATACGTACCATTCAATATATAATTATATATGACTATACGTACTACTTTAAATAAAACATATGCTATAATAGTATAATATATATATATACACTACAATATATATATATATATATACTAATTTATAAAACATATACACATGTATACGTTATATATATACTATTTTAGAAGATATATACACATATATATGCACCATTCAATATATATGTACTACTTTAAATAAAATATATACTACAATATAGTGATATACATATATATATATATATATATATATATATATATATATATATATATATATATATACAACAATATGTATATATATATAGTTACATACTAATTTATAAAACATATACACTTGTATACTTAAAGATATACGTCTATAGAAGATATATACACATATATACGCACCATTTAATATATATGTACTACTTTAAAAAAAGTATATACTACAATATATATACTAATTTATAAAACATAAAGTGATGTAAACGTTAAATATACACATCTATAGAAGATCTATTCACATATATACACTCTATTTTATGTATATGTAATACTTTAAATGAGATATATACAATATATATTCATTACAATATATATTTTTATAGTTATATACTAATTTATAAAATATATACACATGTATACGTTAAATATACACGTCTATAGAAGATCTATTCACATATATACACTCTATTCTATGTATATGTAATACTTTAAATGAAATATACTATAATGTATATACATTACAATATATATTTGTATAGTTATATACTAATTTATAAAACATATACACATGTATACATTAAATATACACTTCTATAGAAGATATATACACGTGTATACGCACCGTTCAATGTATATATTCTACTACTTATAAAATATACTACATTATATATACATTACAATATGTATAGATATACTTATATACTAATTTATAAAACATATACACATGTATACGTTAAATATACACTTCTATAGAAGATATATGCACAAATATACAAAACATATGCTACTTAATCTAATAAATTAATAATATATTAGAAGTAAGTTTTTAATTTAAAGTAGAAAACTAGAAATTCAATTTAAAATTTTGAATCGTTAAATAAAAAAATAAAAAACAATGACTAAGGAGTGAATGAATTTGGGAAATTTTATTAATTGCAAAATGATCCAAAATTTATAATTTACATGAATGAAAAATCTATAAATTATGCATCATTTTTTCCAACTCATTCATGTTAATATTAATGGGAACTTGCATAGGATAGTCGAAGTCAACAGGGGCAAAACCATGCATTGGACTTGATTCTGCTGAGTTCTCCCGTGAAGTCATAATTTCTTCAAGTTTCAGCTCGTCGCTCGGCTCCGGTTCCATTCCTTGGTTTCTTCTTTCCGCTCTAATCCAATCTCTGAGGCAAACTAGAACATTCCTTGCATTGCTTCCCAATGAGTGTCGGTTGTCTCCAAGCTGTTGTCGCCCCTGACTGAAGGCGCTCTCTGATGCAACGATTGACATTGGAACATTCAAGATATCTCTAGCTAATCTTAAAAGCACAAGATATTGTGATTCATTATTCCTCCACCAATCCAGCGTGTTGATCTGTCGTCTGCGATCCTCTGGTGCCGTCCGAAGATAATATTTCAGCTCTTCCCGATAAGTTGATGTGTAAGTTCTCTCATCAACACTGTTACAACAATTTAAATCATAAAACGAAGCAGAAAAACCACTATATGCCGGCCTTTTAGAAGATGATGGCTCCTCGGGAGGATGAGGAGCGACAGTTGGAGTGATATTTGTAGGTACGGCTGAATCAAATAAATCAGCATAGTGATTATATAATTTTTCTATGTAATCCTTTGCATCAGCCATAGCCGTCCACAAATCAGGTTGTAGTTTTTCAGAATCGTGGTTAGTATTTATTTCTAAGTTAGTATAAATAAGAGTACTAAAGTGACACATATGATTATATTTCATGCACGGATTTAGAATAGCACCAACCAAGTAAATAGGGGGAATCGGGAAAAAATATTTTTTAAATTTCGTAAACATGGCACCAACAGCTTCTTTATAACCTTCTTTATTTTTATATTCTTGGAGCAAACCGGAAATATCGGCTATATATGCCAAAATATTACAAACAGTAGGATAGTAAGCACCGGAAAATTCAACCGTAGCTACATAAAATTTTTCTAAAAACTTAACAAGATCATAAATTACAACCCAATCAGAATTATGTAGCATGCAATCAGCAGAATCAGCAAATGAACCGCAATGTTGGTTAAAATCTAGTGTAATAGGAATTCTATATTTATAACAAGTTTTTAAAAATTCATATGTAGAATTCCATCTAGTATCAATTTCCTCAGGCAACAAAATCGGTGTAAGTCCATTTTCTTGGCATTTAACTTTAAATTCTCTAATTCTCGATCTACGATTATTTCCTTGAATAAAATCAACGGCAAGACGAATTTTTTCAATATAAAGCTCAAAAAACTCAAGACCATCTTTTACAATTAAATTATATATATGACATGCACACTTAATATGAAAAGTTTCAGGCAAGGGCGGAGATAGCGTAGATTTTATTTTTGTTATAGCAGTGTTATAGCAGTCTTGTTGTTAGAAGCATTATCAAAAGCAATACATAAAATTTTATTTTCTATACCATAATATCCGACAATTTTAACAATAGAATCAGCAATAAATTGTCCAGTATGTTTACGATCTTCATCATATAAAAAAGCAAGAATACATTTTTGCATCATGAAATTACTATCCATCCAATGACAAGTAACGGTTAAATAATCATTTTTATTTACAGCACGATCAAGATCAGAAATTAGGGACAATCTACATTAAATATTTTTTAACAATGTTGATAAATAAAAGCAATATTGTGAATGGAGTCTAAAAATATCAGACCGACAAGTAGTTCTAGGAATACCATTAAACATAGGATTATAAATTGCTTGTATATAACGAATAAAGACATCAAAAGAAGGAAAACTAAAAGGCAAACAACCCACAACTACCATTTTAGCTATTTCTTCCCTGTCCCTCAATTTATTATACTTTTTCGCTACTTGACTGGTTGCTGGGTCCATTCTAGTTTGCGTTGACCCACCAACATCCCCACCACCTTTTGCAATATTTAACTCTCTTTTGTGATCTTCAGCTATATGTCTCATTAACGTACTCGTACCCCTTTGCTTGCCTCCACTTCTATGCTTATATATTTGTTGACAAATATTGCATTGCACCTCAATATCTGATATACGTTCAAAAAATTGCCATGCAATACTAGTTCTTTTACGAGGTTTTGGGGCACTGGGAGGACGGGAAGGGAGATTAACTGATTCAGATCTAACGTTAGTATCTCCTACTGCGGGTGTTTCAGCAATATTTTCATTATCTTCGTCTAAATTAACCGCATCTACTTCATTTTCTTCTTCTATACCGTAATTTTCCTGAGCTTCTACATAATCCATATCATGAGCACCTACACCTATTTCTTCCTCAAAAGGTGTACCAAGCGGTACCGGAGGCGAAGGCACACGGGTATATCTACTACTTGAACTACCTCTACCGCTAGTAATTCACTTTTTACTACCACTACTGCTTCCGGGACAAAAAAATTTAACACCTTTAGTAGCGAGATTTTTTAATTTATCCATAATATAAATTAAATTAAACTAAAAATATTCAAAATACACAAATATAATAAAATTAAATATTAAACAATTAATACAATAAATAAAAATTAAACGTAAGAGATGCAACGACAATACCAAATTTTAGAAGTATCCGAAGATTGCGACTTTAGAAACTTCCGCTCGTACTTTGTAAACGAAAAATTAAAAAATTAAAGTGAACACTTTAAGAAATTAAATATATTGAATATTTGAGAATTGAGAATTGAGATTTGAGAGAGAATGAGATTTGAGAGAGTGAAAAATTGTGTGAAAAATGATTTGAAGTTGTAGGGTATTTATAGATTTTTTTTGGGATTAAAAAGTATTTTTTAAAGTTTTTTTTTTTTTTTTACTAAATGGGCCCAAACTAGCCGTTTTGACCCAAAAACAGATATATAGCCGTTGGGCCAACGTCTAGTTTGGCCCAAAATCCAAAAATTTATTATTATTTTTTTAAATTTTTCGGGCCGGACTGGGTTAACTGGGCCCATTTTAACAAAAAAAATCGGCCCAGGACCCGGAACCCTAAAGTCCTAGGGCTTACCGGGCCGGGTTAGATAATCGGGCCGGGTCGTTTGACACCCTTAATGCTAATAAAAAATAGCTATGAAGAAAATAAAATTACCTGTTAAAACTATAACTTTAGTACTATTCTTTTATTGCTTTTAGAAAAATATAATCTCTCTCTTTCATTTTATTTTATTCGTATACTAAAATATATTTTTCTTTTAATTTGTCCATTTAACAAATCAAGAGAATTTTATTATTTCCCCCCTCCCATACTACTTACCCCGAGTGCTCGATATCATACGGACTGTTCTTTGGATGTTTATTTTATGCTGATAGTCATTTTAATTTTTAAGTAATATACTTTTTCTGTATGTCTATATTTATTTATGTTTGACTTGCACAATATACACTACTTATTGATTATTAATCTTCTAAATATTGTTAAGTGAATATGCACTTAAAAACAAGAAACAAGAGTAAAATAGATTGAACATTATGATACAAAATGATTTTAATTTTGTCAAATCATGAGCCACCGAGTGAAAACTTCAACAAAACGACCTCGGATGCAAGTTCTGACTGTGCCAGCAGATTCGGAATATCAATTTTATATTTTGACTGCGACCGTACCATCATCTAAAAGGAGGTGTTGTTTGGACGTCATCAACCAATAAGACAAATTTGGGTGACACTGAGAAAGTAGCACTTACTGGAAGATTTTGCCGTGGATTTCCAAGTGTTGAACATCGATGCTTCATATAATATGTTATTGGGAAGGCCATGGGTTCATAGGGATGGGGCATTCTCATCTACGTTGCTCACATAATCAATTGATACCCTAGTATGTATGAACATGTCACTGATCTCCAAAATAACTCGCTCCTCGTAATTTTTCATCAGTAATCTTTATATGCGCGAATCATTGCAACAATCGTGTTTGTCTTATGAAGAATTGATCGCAAGTTTATTTGCACAATGCAACGACTGGGGAGATAAAAGCTTTGCCTTCAAGTTTTGACCGTGAACATCACAGAACACACAAGATATACCAACACACACGTAGTTATTTACTTTTCACACTGAAGGGTTTTTCATATGAATTTTGATGCCTCGTGCGTTTTTTTTTTTTATCTACATATAAATTTTGATTTCTGCTAATAATATGGCTCAATGTAGCTGATTGAATTGTTCCACAAAATGACATTATTGTTGTGCATGTGAGATGAAATCATACTTTAAAATCGTGATATGAAATCATGAGATGAAGTTGAAGTTTTATTTTGAGATTTTGAGATTTCATCTTAGGATATGAAATCAGTGTTAGATCTCATGTCCAAATGCCAATGATTTCATCTCCTGATTTCAAATCAGGAGATGAAATAGCATTTCCAAACGCCTAGTTAGTAACTTAATTTGAAATATACTTTGTAGAAGTAGAGGATATACCAACTGTATATTTCAAGATTTCAAAATGATGTATTCAATTTTTACCTATTTATTTTCTTCTATAGTGATCGACATATCGAAGATACGTTAAAGGTAAAACTAAAATTACATACAGTTTAGAAGATTTTTTTTTTTCTTTTGTATTCGTATGCAGAGTATTTGTATGCTTTTTTGGTGACTTAAATTTAAGAAATAATAGAATCCTTATAAAATTTAGATATGTCACTTAAATTTCGAATGTGCATATATAAATATTTAATGTGAAAAGCTTTAGTCATGTGACTGATCATTAGCAAATAGCAACCATGCATACGCCATATATTTTCTTGATGCATGCAGCATGTTGGGATGATTACGTGTTAATAAATGAGAGAATATGAAATTCATCAAGCCTTATTATGACTCGTTTGATATACAAGAGATAAGTGATAACTAATTTTAAAATTTTTAGAATTCACTTATCTCATATATATTTGGTTCGAATAAAATATTTGGAATAATTCATTTCAAAATTAATTATCTCTAAATTATAGTGTTATTTTTAAACCCCCGTTTCAAATTACGTGTCATGATTGTAAAAAGCATCTGTTCATTCATTTACTTATCTAGTACTAACTGGTACGTTTCTTGAAAAATCGTAAATAGAATGACAAGTTTATTATATTATCTTGTGAATATTAGTATAAATTCAATGATTTGGAAAATGTATTGAGAAATAACTATAAGGTAAATTAAAGAGATAAATTATCTCTCGATTTTCTAAATTAAACAACGAATAAGCGATATCTATTTTTTACTATAGTGAACATGTAAAAATCAAAGGAAGGGGTAGTTACTTCTAATTATTTATCGTTTTTGAAGTTTGAGATAAAATTAATTATTTTTTTCTCATGTTATTCGTATTTGTTATAATTTTTGAAAATTACAAACACCTTAATAATAGGTGATATTAATTATAATCATTCAAATATTAATGAAAGATAAATTAAAATAATAATTTTTAAAAAACACATGCATAATCGAATAGAAAGTTCTTGGTGACAGAGGTAGAAGAGAGCAAGACAAAAGAAATATGAATTCAAAATTCGATTATCTGCACTTCAATGCTTCAGAGGTGTGGAAGATTGGCTATGAATAGTTTTAGGCGGAGTAGAGCTAGGTAGTCCGAAGAAATATTGGAGGGAGATGATTATACATGATATGGAGCAGTTGCGGGTTACGGAGGACATGACGTATACCCTTGATAGAAAGGTGTAGAGGACGCGGATTAGGATAGAGGGTTAGTGGGTAGAACTTCATCTATAATAGTAGATAAGAGTGTTTTTGTTTGTATCTATGTCTGTCGTTGCTTGCTCGTGGTGTTTTGGTGTTGTCTTCGATTTTGAATAGAGAGTTTGTAGCATTACCTTGAAGTGCCTTGTTTTTATTAATATTTAGTGGTGAGTTATCTCATTTTTGTTGTGTGTTTTTATGTTTTCCGGTTGTTTGTTGGTTTATATATATAATAAACTTCTAATTGATTTATAAGAGTAAATATTATTGCCCTAAACCGTTTGTAGTACTTTTCCTGTTTTGTATTTTCTAATTTTGGTTATTAAATATGAAGGAAACAAAAATATTTTTAACAGGTATAATATGGTAAACTTCTAATTAATTTATAAGCGTAGATATTAGAGTAACTTACATAAATCTCTGAATGTTTAAGTAATATTACATAAAATCTTGATTATTTTACTAATTACATCTTATCCTGGATTTTTGAAATGGTGATACATATGTTAAGCGGTGATACATATAAAAAGGTGATACATATGAAACAGATTAGATCTTTATTTAAGGAAGTAATGGATTTTCTCTGATTTCAACAACGCAAATCACGGCAAAATAGTTACAAGCGTTAAAAACACAATTTCATTCAACAAGAGCTCAAAGTTGAAGCAAACCAATATTTTTGAACTACACCAGATTACAAGATCAAATTTTTTGAATTTTGGGGACAAAAAATTGATCTTCCTTCTAAAACTTCTGGTAATCTTCAGTGGAACTCGTGACAGTGTTGTTGTGTCATTCCGAGGAATGGTTTCAATAATAAGGTACGATAACTATCGGGTCAACGGTATTGTAATTCATAAAAAAAAAATTGATCTTCCTTCTAAAATTTCTAGTAATCTTCAGTGGAACTCGTGACAGTGTTGTTGTGTCATTCCGAGGAATGGTTTCAATAATAAGGTACGATAACTATCGGGTCAACGGTATTGTAATTCATAAAAAAATATCGTACCACGATTTAATGGACGTCATATCAATTCAATTGAAAATTGACGTTTTTCTGAAAAAATATTCATGCCAAATACGTTGTTTAAGGCAATTTATCAGCGTTGGAGATTCATACTGATATGGCTATGAAACCTTTTCTTCAGATTTTGAACGAGACAAAGTCACGTGTATGATGGTAAGTTGATTTGCAGACTTTCTTTAATTATCTGATAACATATGTATCATAGTGATACATCTGGAACTCAGATGTAGCAGTTTGATACATCTACACAAATATCCTCCACTTGAAATCTAGTTCTGCATACAATGTACAAAGATTCAGAGATTTATGTAAGTATGAAGTTACGAGGGTAGGCTCGGGGTCTGGGCGTGTTGTGGGGCTTATTATCGAGCGAGGCGTGAATGAGAGGTTGCGGATCATCCCAGTTTGGTTCGTTTAATTTTTAGTGGCCATTTGGGTGTACAAACGGGCGAAACGGCACAAACGGGGCATTTTCGGGCCAAATCGGTGTGCTATAGCCTACGATTTTAGGGGTGGGCCCGGGGTTCAGGTGTGCTGTGGGTCAAAAATTGACCGGGGCATGCCAGGGAGGTTAGGGATCATCCCAGTATGGTCTTTTTAATTTTTTGTGGCCATTTGGGTGGACAAACAGGAGAAACAGGGTGTTATCGGGCTAAATCGGTGTGCTATAGCCCACGATTTTGAGGGTGGGCTAGGGATCTGGGCCTGTTGTGGGATTCATAATCGAGCGGGGCATGCTTGGGAGGTTGCGGATCATCTCAGTTTAGTTCGTTTAATTTTTAGTGGCTATTTGGGTGGACAAACGGGTGAAACAGTGTGAACGGGACATTTTCGAGCCAATCGGTGTGCTATAGCCCACGATTTCGGAGGTGGGCCCGGGGTCCAAGCGTGCTATGGGTCAAAAATCGGCTGGGCCAATCCAGGGAGGTTGGGGATCGTGCCAGTGTGGTTCGATTAATTTTTTGTGGCCATTTGAGTGGACAAACAGGCAAAATGGCGCAAACAGGGCATTTTTGGGCCAAATCGGTGTGCTATAGACCATGGTTTCGGGGGTGGGCCTAGGGTCCGAGAGTGCTGTAGGTGAAAAATTGATCGGGGCGTGACAGGGAAGTTGAAAATCATCCCAGTGTAGTCCGTTTAATTTTTTGTCGTCATTTGGGTGGACAAATAGGCGAAACGGCGCGAATGGGGCATTTTCGGGCTAAATGGGTGTGTTATAGCCCATGGTTTCGTGGGTGGACCTGAGGTCCGAGCGTGCTGTTGGCCGAAAATAAACAGCGGCGTGCCAGCGAGGTTAGGGATCGTCCTAGTGTGGTCTGTTTAATTATTTGTGGCCATTTGGGTGGACAAACGGGCGAAATAGTGCGAATGGGGCATTTTTGGACCCAATCGATGTACTATAGCCCATGGTTTTGGGGGTGGGCCTGGGGTCTGGGCGTGTTGTGGGCTGATAATCGACTGGGGCGTGGCGGGGAGGTTGGGGATCAACCCAGTTTGGTCCGTTTAATTTTTAGTGGCTATTTGGGTGGACAAATGAGCGAAACGGTGCGAACGGGGCATTTTTGAGCCAAATCGGTGTGCTATAGCATACGATTTCGGTGGTGGGCCCGAGGTTCAGGCGTGCTGTGGGCCAAAAATTGACCGGGGCATGCCAGGGAGTTGGGGATCATCCCAGTGTAGTCCGTTTAATTTTTTGTAACCATTTACATGGACAAACGGGTGAAATGACGCGAACGGGGAATTTTTGGGCTAAATCGGTGTGCAATAGCCCACAGTTTTGGGGATGGTGTCATGCCTCAAATCCTATTGGAGCGGACAGGCACCCATAGCCGGCCCGAGAGAACCAACCTATAACCTTGGAATTCACATGCATGCAACTATAATAGGCAAAGGTTTTGCCATATACGGATATAATACCTTAATGAAAAAAAAAATATAAACGACAAACCCTAAAACTATATACATAATAGACTTGGCCGTTGGGGCCATAACATCTACAAGGTAACACACTACCATGCTTAACTTTACATTGGTCTACAATGCCTCTAGACGATACACAAAATTTAGCTTAGGTCAGGACAAACCCCGGCCATACTATTAACTTTTATACAATATCCAAAATATATGAAACCGACTCAGAAAGTCCCGAAGCATACTGGAGCTCACCAATACCAGATGGATATCCTGGGCTCCTACTGAGGAGGCCTGTTTATCGAAGCACATGTGCCTGTAGCATGAAATATAAGTCCCCCCCCCCCCCATAAGGAGAGTCATTACGAAAAAATGTACTGAGTATGCAAGGCGAAAAAGTAACGATACATGACATAAAGGCTCAATAAAAATATGGAACAAGTGTAAGAATAGTGTTAGTAGACCACCTTTACATTTACTTGTGGAACAGGGTACATTACATTTCTTTCTTCTTTTTACCTTCTTACTGCATTATCTTTGTAATCCATATGATACAAATGACCAGTTGATCAGTGGTAAATAATAAATCAGGATCGGCCCATGCTAGGCTTATGCCCCTGAGCTACCACCTACATATAAAGTATCGGGATCGGCCCATTCTAGGCTTATGCCCCTGAGATGCCACCCGTTTTACAGATTTCCGTTACTTAGTTTAATTAGCCTTTTGAGATTGTTACTTCAGTGGTCATAACCTTATGGTACCTTGAAACAATGATCTATCAATAAGAGACATGTAAATAGGTAATCAATGCAATAACAATGAAGTAAGGAGTTGTTGGCACACTAATGAAGTGTTTAGAAGCTAAAAATAACACATGGGTCTTATTTTAGTAATCGGAGAAATTCTGAAATTTACTAGTGAAAATAGGCATGTAGGATAGGTAGCAAGCATGTATCGAGGTGGTTTAACACATTAGAGAGTGGGAATAAGTTCATTAGTAACATGGGATATCATAGGTGATATTATGTAGCATGTGTTTTTGGATGACCTTGGAAGCTTTCTCAATGGAACAAGTATCTGTTTTTATGCCAAGAGTGCAAAATAGAGTATGCCTTACATACCTGGTTGTTAAACTCCAATACCAGCCCAACTCGACTTCCCGCACCTTTAGATTACTTATCTACAATAAAATATATGACAAACTAATATTAGCAACCAAACGTCACATTTTGGCTATTTAACTTCACCAAACTAGTGGCTGGGAAGTAAGCCCTTAATTTATTAACAAAGGGTGTCACTTTAACCCTCTTATACTCCAATTACAGCCACATACCATACATATTCATATAATATCCCCCGACACAACCTCGGCTTCATTTCACCTTCCAATCAACACACACAAAACGAAATGAGCAATAGACATACACAATCATAAATTCAGTGGTGTATCACCACATTCATCTTCTATAATTCAATACAAACTAATCACACATTTTCCCAATAGAACCTGGAAGACCATAACACAAACATACAAAACAGTCCGCAACAACACCTCAATCGTCCTTTAATAGCAACCCAATATGTGCAATCCTCTATCAACACATGTATATGGAAAAAAGGACAAAAGTGGACAGCTACCATAACTTGATTTCCTTGGTATTTTAGTGTCTTAATGTGTATTTCCTCAATAGCTTAATCCCTTCACACATACATCAAAAGAAAAAAGAGAAATCCCTTAATAACTAAGAACAATGGACTGCCCAAACTTATAGAGAGGGTTGTCCGGAAATTAATCTTAAAGAACACATAGTTTCCATGGTACAAGCTTATGAATTGTTCACTTACCTTTAGCTTGGAAGGAAGGTCAATCCCAATAACCCCTGTGGAATTATAGGGTTGTTTCATAGCCAAGAGAGAACAAGAGAGAAAAACCTAGAAAGGAGGAAATTTTGTCTAAGTTAAAATGAGAAACATTGCCGATTTCAATCCATAAATAGGAGCTGCTAATGGACGAATTTATTGACTAATTTTGGCCATATTTTGTCAATTAATTGATGTATACATTTTTCCAATATATTGGGCCTTTGTGGATCAAAAATTATTGGGTCTTAGCTACCAATTTTTCCTCCTTTTCTTCTCTTTAACTTGGTATTTGGCAGATTTGAGTATTGGGCCTCTTTTCTCCATTTTATTTCTCTTTTACTTAATTTGAGCTCAAATGAGTACATTAATATAAGGCCTAATCTGATACATGGTCTTCATCCCATTAACTTGGTCCAAATAGCTCAAGTAAGTGATCCACCTACTAGCTTAAGTAAGTCAAGAAAGCACCTTAACAAAATACTCAATTTTTAGTTCTTAACTCTTTAATCTAACTTAAAATTTGTATATACTTGGTCAAATTAAACCACATGGTAAGTATTTATAACTCCATATACACCACAAAGATATATCAAGTTCCATATAAATAGAACAAGTACACACAAAAATAAAGGGTGTTACAGATGGGCCCGGGGTCTGGGCGTGTTGTGTGGCTGATAATCGATCGGGGCATTCCTGGGAGATTGGGGATCATCCCAGTTTGGTCCGTTTTATTTTTATTAGCCATTTGGGTGGATAAACGGGCGAAAAGGCACGAACGGGGCATTTTTGGGCCAAATCGATGTGCTATAGCCCACGGTTTTGGGTGGGCTTGGGGTTCAGATGTGCTGTGGGATGAAAATCGACCGAGCCGTGATAGGGAGATTGGGGATCATCCCAGTATGGTCCGTTTAATTTTTTTTGACCATTTGGGTGGATAAACGGGCGAAATAGGGCATTTTTGGGCCAAATCATTGTGCTATAGACCACGATTTTGGGGGTGGGCCTGGGGTCCGAGTGTGATATGGGCCAAAAATCAATTAGGGTATGCCAGAGAGGCTAGGTATCATCCCATTGTGGTTCGTTTAATTTTTTGTGGCTATTTGGATGGACAAACGGGCAAAACGGAGAGTTTTTGGGCCAAATCGGTGTGCTATAGCCTACAATTTCCTGGGTGGGCCTGGAGTTCAGGCGTGCTGTGGGCCAAAAATCAATCAGGGCATGCTAGGGAGATTGGGGATTATCCCAATGTGGTTCATTTAAAATTGGTGGCCATTTGGGTGGATAAACGGGCAAAACGGCGTGAACGGGGCATTTTTAGGCCAAATCAGTGTGCTATAACCCACGGTTTTGAGGGTGGTCTCAGATTCCGAGCATTATGTGGGCCGATAATTGACCAAGGCATGCCAGGGAGATTAGGGATTGTCCCAGTGTGGTCTGTTTAATTTTTTGTGGCTATTTGGGTAGACAAACTGGCGAAACGGGGCGGCCGAGGCATTTTTGGGAAAAATTGGTATGCTATAGCCCACGATTTTGGGGGTAGGCCCAAGGTCCGGGCGTGCTGTGGGCTGAAAATTGATCAGGCGGGTCAAGGAGGTTGGGGATCATCCCTGTGTGGTCCGTTTAATTTTCTTGGTCATTTGAGTGGACAAACAGGTGAAACGGCATGAACGGGGCATTTTTAGGCCAAATTGGTGTGCTATATAGCCCACAATTTTAGAGGTGGGCCCAATGTACGGGTGTGATGTGGGCTAAAAATCGATCGGGTTGTGCCAGAGAGGTTGGGGATCATCTTTGTGTGGTCTGTTTAATTTTATGTGGCTATTTTGGTGGACAAACGGGTGAAACGGCGTGAACGGGGCATTTTCGTACAAAATTGGTGTGCTATAGCCCACAGTTTTGCGGGTGGGCCTGGGGTCCAAGCATTCTGTGGGCCAAAAATCGATCAAGGCGTTCCAAAGAGATTGTGAATTATCCCAGTACGGTTCATTTAATTTTTTGTGGCTATTTGTGTGGACAAATTGGCGAAACGGTACAAATGGGGTATTTTCCAGCCAAATCATTGTGCTATAACCCAAGGTTTAGAGGGTGGACCCGGTTTCCGGGTGTACCGTGGGCGAAAAATCAATTGAAGCATGTCAGGGAGGTTGGGGATCATCCCAGTGTGGTTTGTTTAATTTTTTGTGGCCATTTGGATGGAAAACCGATGAAATGACGTGAATAAGGCATTTTTAGGTTTAATCGGTGTGCTACAACCCATGTTTTTGGGGGTTGTCTCGGGATCCGGGTGTGCTGTCATTGAAAATCGATTGGGCATGACAGTCAGGATGAGGATCATCCCAGTGTGGCCTGTTTAATTTTTCGTGGCCATTTGGGTGGACAAACGGGCAAAATGGTGCGAACGGAGCATTTTTGGGCCAAATCGTTGTACTATAGCCCACGATTTCCTGGGTGGGCCCAGGTTCCGGGGTGTGCCTTGGAGGTTGGGGAGCATCTCAGTTTCGTCTGTTTAATTTCTAGTGGCCATTTGGGGGACAATGAGCGAAACGGTGCGAGCGGGGCATTTACAGGCCAAATCAGTGTGCTATAGCCCACGGTTTTGGTGGTGGGCCCAGGGTTCAGGTGTCCAAAAATCAACTGGGGAGTGCCAGGGGGTTGAGGATCATCGTAGTGTGGTCCACTTAATTTTTAGTGGCCATTTGGGTGGACAAACGGGAGAAACAACGCGAACGGGGAGTTTTCAGGTCAAATCGATGTGCTATAGCCCATGGTTTTCAGGGTGGGCCAGGGTTCTATTCATGTTATGGGGCTGATTATCGATTGAGGCATGCCTGAGAGGTTGGGGATCGTTCCAGTTTGGTCCGTTTAATTTTTAGTGGCCATTTGGGTGGACAAACGGGCGAAACGGTGCGAACGGGGCATTTTCGGGTCAAATCAGTGTGCTATAACCCATGGTTTCGAGCGTGGGCCCGGGGTTCAGGCATGCTGTGGGCGAAAAATTGATCGGGGCATACCAGGGAGGTTGGGGATCATCCCAGTATGGTCCGTTTAATTTTATGTGGGTAGTTGGGTGGACAAACGAGAGAAACTGGTGTTTTTGGGCCAAATCGGTGTGCTATAGCCTTCAGTTTCGAGGGTGGGCCCAGGCTTTGGGCGTGTTGTGGAGCTGATAATCGATCCGGGCATGCCTGGGAGGTTGGGGATTGTCTCAGTTTGGTCCGTTTAATTTTTAGTGGCTATTTGGGTGGACAAACGAGTGAAACGGCGCGAACGAGGCATTTTCGGGCCAAATCGGTGTGCTATAGCCCACGATTTTGGAGTTGGGCCTAGGGTTCGAGCGTGTTGTGAGTAAACAATTGATCGGGGCAAGCCAGGGAGGTTAGAGATCGCCCTAGTGCGGTTCGATTAATTTTTCGTGGCTATTTATGTGGATAAATGGGAGAAACGGCACGAACGGGGTATTTTCGGGCCAAATTAGTGTGCTATAGACCATGGTTTCGGGGGTCGGCCTGGGGTTCGGGTGTGCTATACGCTAAAAATCGATCAGGGCATGCCAGGGAGGTTGGGGATCATCCCAGTGTGGTCCGTTTTATTTTTTTTGTCACCATTTAGGTGGACAAACGGGCAAAACGGCGCGAACGGAGTATTTTCGGGCCAAATAGGTGTGCTATAGCCCATGGTTTTGGGGGTGGGCTCGGGGTCCGGGCATGTTGTTGGTTGAAAATAAATGACGGTGTGCCAGTGAGGTTGAGGATCGTCCTAGTGAGGTCCGTTTAATTTTTCATGGCCATTTGGGTGGACAAACGGGCGAAACGGTGCGAATGGGGCATTTTCGGATCAAATCGGCATACTATAGCCCACAGTTTTTAGGGTGGGCCCGGGGTTTGTGCTTTCTGCGGGCTGATAATTTACTGGGGCGTGCCTGGGAGGTTGGGGATCAATCCTGTTTGGTCCGTTTAATTTTCAGTGGCTATTTGGGTGGACAAACTAGCGAAACAGGGCATTTTTGGTGGTGGTTCCAGGGTTCAGGTGCGTTGTGGGCTAAAAATCGGCTGGGGCGTTCCAAGGAGTTAGGGATCATCCCAGTGTGGTCCGTTTAATTTTTTGTAACTATTTAGATGGACAAACGGGTGAAACGGGGCAAACGGGGCATTTTCGTGCCAAATTGGTGTGCAATATCCCACACTTTCGAGGATGGGCCCGGGGTTTGGGCGTGCTGTAGGGCAGATAATTACCCGGGACATTTCTGGGAGGTTGGGTATCATCCCAGTTTGGTTTGTTTAATTTTTAGTAGCCATTTAGGTGGATAAACGGACGAAATGACGAATTTTTGGGTAAAGCGATGTTCTATATCCCACGGTTTTGGGGTGGGCCTGAGGTTCAGATGTGTTGTGTGCCAAAAATTAACTAGGGCTTGCCAGGGAGGTTGGGTATCGTCCCAGTGTGGTCCGTTTAATTTTTCGTGGCCATTTGAGAGGACAAATGGGCGAAATGAGGCATTTTTGGGACAAATCGTTGTGCTATAGCCCACGGTTTCGGGGGTGGGCATGGGGTCTGGGCGTGCTGTGGGCCAAAAATCAATGGGGGCATGTCAGAAAAGATTGGGATCGTCCCAATGTGATCCATTTAATTTTTCATGGCTATTTGGGTGGATAAATGGGAAGAATGGCGCAAACGGGATATTTTCGGGCCAAATCGGTGTGCTATAGCCCACGGTTTTAGAGGTGGACTCAGAGTCCGAGCATGCTGTGGGTCGAATATCGATTGGGGCAAGCCAGAGAGGTAGAGGATCGTCCCAGTATGGTTCGATTATTTTTGCATGGCCATTTGGGTGGACAAACGGGCGAAACGGTGCAAATGGGGCATTTTGGGGCCAAATGGGGTCCTAAGCCCACGGTTTCGAGGGTGGGACCGGGACCCGAGCATGTTGTGGGCTGATAATTGACCGAGGAATGCTAGGGAGATTAGGGATTGTCCCAGTGTTATCCGTTTAATTTTTTATGGCCAGTTGGGTGGACAAATGGGCGCAACAACGCGATCGGGGCATTTTTGGGCCAAATCGGTGTGGTATAGCCCACAGTTTGGGGTGTGGGCCCGGGGTCCGGGCGTACTGTGGACTGAAATTGATCGAGGTATGCCAAGGAGGTTGGGGATCATCCCAGTGTGGTCCATTTAATTTTTCATGGTCATTTGGGTGGACAAACGGGCAAAACAGTGCGAACCGGATGTTTTTAGGCCAAATCGCTGTGTTATAGCCTACAATTTTGGGGGTAGGCTCAAGGTTTGGGCGTACTGTGGGCCAAAAATCAACCGAGGCATGCCAGGGAGGTTGGGGATCATCTCTGTGTGGTCTGTTTAATTTTTCATGGCCATTTAGGTGAACAAACGGGCAAAACAGCGTGAACGGGGCATTTTCGGGGAAAATCGGTGTGCTATAGCCCACGATTTTGGGGGTGGGTCCAGGTTCCAGGCGTGCGGTGGGCGAAAAATCGATCGGGGCATGCCAAGTAGGTTAGGGATCATCCTAGTGTAGTCCGTTTAATGTTTCGTGATCATTTGGGTAGACAAACGGGTGAAACGCTGCGAATGGGGCATTTTTGGATCAAATCGGCATACTATATCCCTCAATTTTTAGGGTGGGCCCGGGGTCTGGGCGATCTGTGGGCTGATAATTTACCAGGGCATGCCTGGGAGGTTGGGGATCAACCCTGTTTGGTCCGATTAATTTTCAGTGGCTATTTGGGTGGACAAACTAGCGAAACGGGGCATTTTTTGGTGGTGGTTCCGGGGTTCAGGCGTGTTGTGGGCTAAAAATCGACTGGGACGTGCCAAGGAGTTAGGTATCGTACCAGTGTGGTCCGTTTAATTTTTTGTGACCATTTAGATGGACAAACGGGTGAAACGGGGCGAACGAGGCATTTTCGTGCCAAATCGGTGTGGAATATCCCACACTTTTGAGGATGGGCCCGGGGTCTGGGCATGCTGTGAGGCTGATAATTGACCGGGACGTTTCTGGGAGGTTCGGGATCATCCCAATTTGGTTTGGTTAATTTTTAGTAGCCATTTAGGTGGATAAACGGGCGAAATGACGAATTTTTGGGGTAAATCGATGTTCTATAGCCCACGGTTTTGGGGTGGGCCCGAGGTTCAGATGTGTTGTGTGCCAAAAATTAACCAGGACTTGCTAGGGAGGTTGGGGATTGTCCGTTTAATTTTTCGTGGCCATTTAAGAGGACAAACGAGCGAAATGAGACATTTTTGGGACAAATGGTTGTGCTATAGCCCACGGTTTCGGGGGTGGGCATGGGGTCTGGGTGTGTTGTGGGCCGAAAATCGATAGGGGCATGTCAGAAAAGATAGGGATCATCCCAGAGTGATCCGTTTAATTTTTCATGGTTATTTGGGTGGACAAATGGGAAAATGGCGCAAACGGGACATTTTCGGGCTCAAATCGGTGTGTTATAGCCTAAGATTTTGGAGGTGGAATCAGAGTCCAAGCGTGCTGTGGGTCGAATATCGACTGGGGCAAGCCAGGGAGGTAAAGGGTCATCCCAGTATGGTACGATTATTTTTTCGTACCCATTTGGGTGGAGAAACGGGCGAAACGGTGCGAATGGGGCATTTTCGGACCAAATCGGTGTCCTAAGCCCACAGTTTTGAGGGTGGGACCGGGGCCCGAGTATGCTGTGGGCGGATAATTGACCGAGGTATGCTAGGGAGATTAGGTATTGTCCCAGTATTGTCCGTTTAATTTTTTATGGCCATTTGGGTGGACAAATGGGCGAAACAGCGCGACCGGGGCATTTTTGGGCTAAATCGGTGTGCTATAGCCCACAGTTTGGGGTGTGGGCCTGGGGTCCAGGCGTGCTGTCAGTTGAAAATTGATCGAGGCATGCCAAGGAGGGTGGGGATCATACCAGTGTGGTCCATTTAATTTTTCATTGTCTTTTGGGTGGACGAACGGGCAAAACGGTGCGAACCGGATGTTTTTAGGCAAAATTGGTGTGTTATAGCCCACGATTTTGGGGGTAGGCTCAAGGTTCGGGCGTACTGTGGGCCAAAAATCAACTGGGGCATGCCAGGGAGGTTGGGGATCATCTCTGTGTGGTCTGTTTAATTTTTCATGGCCATTTAGGTGAACAAACGGGCAAAACGGCGTGAATGGGGCACTTTAGGGGAAAATCGGTGTGCTATAGCCTACGATTTTGGGGGTAGGTCCAGGGTCCAGGCGTGCGGTGGGCCAAAAATTGATCGGGGCATGCCAAGGAGGTTGGGGATCATCCTAGTGTGGTCCGTTTAATTTTTCGTGGCCATTTGGGTGGACAGACGGCTGAAACAAGGCATTTTAGGGCCAAATCGGCATGCTATAGCCCACGGTTTCTGGGGTGGGCCCGGGGTCTGGGCATGTTGTGGGATTGATAATCGATCGTGATTTGCCTGGGAGGCTTGGGATTATCCCAGTTTGATCCGTTTAATTCTTAGTGGCTATTTGGGTGGACAAATGGGTGAAACAACGCGAACGAGGTATTTTTAGGCCAAATCGGTGTGCTATAGCCCATGGTTTCGGGGTTGGTCCGAGGGTTCAGGGGTGCTATGGGCCAAAAAGTGATCGAGGCATTCCAGGGAGGTTGGGGATCATCCCAGTGTGGTTCGATTAATTTTTCGTGGCTATTTATGTGGACAAATGGGAGAAACAATGCGAACGGGGTATTTTTGGGCCAAATTGGTGTGCTATAGACCATGGTTTCGGGGGTCGGCCTGGGGTCCGGGTGTGCTGTA
Source organism: Capsicum baccatum var. pendulum (assembly GCA_030864225.1). Lineage (NCBI taxonomy): Eukaryota > Viridiplantae > Streptophyta > Magnoliopsida > Solanales > Solanaceae > Capsicum > Capsicum baccatum. The sequence continues at coordinate 282,178,981 of CM061560.1, forward strand.
GGCTAAAAATCAATCGGGGAGTGCCAGGGAGCTTGGGGATCATCCCAGTGTGGTCCATTTAATTTTTTTATCACCATTTAGGTGGACAAACGGGTAAAACGGAGCGAACGGAGTATTTTCGGGCTAAATGGGTGTGCTATAGCCCATGGTTTTGGGGGTGGGCTCGGGGTCCGGCCATGCTGTTGGTCGAAAATAAACGACGGTGTGCTAGTGACGTTGGGGATCGTCCTAGTGAGGTCCGTTTAATTTTTCAGGGCCATTTGGGTGGACAAACGGGTAAAACGGTGCGAATGGGGCATTTTCGGATCAAATCGACATACTATAGCCCTTAATTTTTAGGGTGGGCCCGGGGTCTGGGCGAGATGTGGGATGATAGTTGACCGGGGCGTGCCTAGGAGGTTGGGGATCAACCCTGTTTGGTCTGTTTAATTTTTAGTGGTTGTTTGGGTGGACAAACTAGCGAAACGGGGCATTTTTGGTGGGGGTTTTGGGGTTCAGGCGTGTTATGGGCTAAAAATCGACTGGGACGTGCCAAGGAGTTAGGGATCGTCCCAGTATGGTCCGTTTAATTTTTTGTGACCATTTAGATGGACAAATTGGTGAAACGGGACGAACGAGGCATTTTCGTGCCAAATCGGTGTGCAATATCCCATACTTTTGAGGATGGGCCCAGGGTCTGGGCGTGCTGTGGGGCTGATAATTGACCGAAACGTTTCTGGGAGGTTGGGGATCATCCTAATTTGTTTTTTTTAATTTTTAGTAGCCATTTAGGTGGATAAACGGGAGAAATGACACATTTTTGGGGTAAATCGATGTTCTATAGCCCACGGTTTTGTGGTGGGCCCGAGGTTCAGATGTGTTGTGTGCCAAAAATTAACCAGGGCTTGCCAGGGAGGTTGGGGATTTTCCCAGTATAGTCCGTTTAATTTTTTGTGGCCATTTGAGAGGACAAACGAGCGAAATGAGGCATTTTGGGGACAAATCGTTGTGTTATAGCCCACGGTTTAGGGGGGCATGGGATCTGGGTATGCTGTGTGCCGAAAATCAATGGGGGCATGTCAGAAAAGATAGGGATCGTCCCAGTGTGATCCGTTTAATTTTTCGTGGTTATTTGAGTGGACAAATGGGAAAATGGCACAAACGGGACATTTTCGGGCCAAATCGGTGTGCTATAGCCCACGGTTTTGGAGGTGGACTCAGAGTCCAAGCGTGCTGTGGAAAATGGCGCAAACAGGCATCTTTGGGCCAATTCGGTATGCTAAAGACCACGATTTTGGGAGTGGGCTCAGGGTTCGGGCATGATTTTGGCCGAAAATCCACCAGGCTACCCCTGGCAGGTTAGGGAGCAACCTAGTGTGGGCCATTGTGATTTTTTGGGTGGTTTTGGCAATCAAATGGGCGAAACGGCGCGAATGGGCCATTTTCAAGTCAATCGGTTTGCTATAGCCTACAATTTTTAGGGTGAGCCAAAGGTTCGAGCATAATATTTGCCAAAAATTGATCGGGCAGCCCCACACAGGTTGGGGAGCAGCTTAGTATGGGCCATTGTGGATTTGTGGACGATTTGGGTGGTTAAAAGGGCAAAACTGTGCGAACGGATCATTTTCGGGTCAATTCGGTGTGTTATGGCCTACGGTTTTTGTGGTGGGCCTGGGGTCCGATTGTTATTTTGGCCAAAAATCGACCAGGTTGCCCCAAGCAGGCTGAGGAGCGGCCCAGTGTGGATCATTGTCGTTTTTTGGGCGTTTTAGGTGGTCAAACGGGAGAAACAATGCCAACGGGCTATTTTCACTCCAATTCGGTGTGCTATAGCCTACGGTTTTTGGGGTGGGCCTAGGGTTCGGGTGTTGTTTTGGCCAAAAATTGATCGGAATGCCTCAGGCAGGCTAGAGAGCGGCCTAGTGTGGGTCATTGTAGTTTTTTGGATGGTTTGAATGGTCAAACAGGTGAAGTGGCGCGAACGGGTCATTTTTGGGACATTTTTGGTATACTATAGCCTATGGGCCATTTTTAATTTTTTTCAAAGAAAAAAATAAAAACACGTTAAAGTTAAAAAAAAAAGTTATTTAATTTTTTGAAGGAAAAAAATAAAAACACGTTAGTATTTTTGAGGAAAAGAGTTTCAATTTAATAAAGTTGTTTTATAGTATTAATTTGATACCATAATTTTTTTTTCCTTTTCACAACATAAAAATAAAAATCTTTCATAGATAATTCTTCTTTGTAGGAAAAGGTATTGGAATTTTTTTTTTGTACCATAATTAATTTTTTCCATTTCGCAACATAAAAATAAAAATCTTTCATATTTTAATTTGATACCATAATTAATTTTTCCTTTTCGCAACATAAAAATAAAAATCTTTCATACTTAGATGATTATTTTTTGTAGGAAAAGGTGTCGGAGAATTTTTTTTCTACAATAATATAATAACATTCACAATATAAAATTTGTTGGAGGAGATATTCTAATAACTGTTTTTTTTTATGAGATTTAAAGATGCCATCTACAATCACAAAACGTTAGGTTTTATTGTATTATTCTAATATTTCAATTATCGCATATGGCTTGACATAAAGCACGTGATAATAATAGTAATAATAAAAGTGTAAAGGGCCTTAGAAATATTGTTTGGACTTTTTGCTCTTGATTAAAAGTCTCTGATTTAGATAAAAATATTTTTTCACAATTTTTCTTATATTTAAGAGTAAAAATTTAATTAAATATTTATAATTAAAAAAATTCTTATATGAAGTGATCAAAATTAATAACAACTAATACTTTTTCATTATTTTAAGAATTCTAAAACAACTAAAGTTGATTTTAAGCAGATTCAGAAATTTTAGGAATAAATATGAAAGAAATAAATATGGTTTAAATCGATGTGTGTCTCTTAGCCTTTCAGTAACAACAAAAAGAGGTACTGCATGACAAACTCAAAAGTGATGATCCGTTAATCATGTGAAACTTCTGGTGGTAAAATAAAATATATGTCATGTTTACTTTATCTATATCTATAATCTATAATATATTAAAAGTGTCAAGACCATTAAAAAAGTGATTTAAACTTTTTTCCCTTCATTAAAAGTGTCTTCTTTAGATAAAATTTCTTTTTCTCTATTTTCGCAATTTATTATTTAATTATTTTTATTATATTAACTAAACCTCCTAAATTATATGGGACTCCTAAATATTAATTGATATCTCCTTTCTACCATTAAACTAGAAAAATACTCCTAAAATAGAATTATATTGAAAAAAATACTTCTATAAATATTGGTTATAACATGTTACAACCTTGATGATATTATACTTTTTAAAATTATTTTTATTTTCTCTATATTTAGAAATAAAAAAATTAGCAAATATGAAATAGGAAAAGTACTACAAACAAATCCCCACCCTTTTACGTTTAGGGTATTAATTTATGAAAAAATTAGACAAATCCCATATTTAAGACACTATATTACATAATATCCTTTAATATTTTAAAAAGTACATAAAATCTCTATTTGCATATTTACTGTTGATACATATGCTATAACTTGCACACCCTATTTTCTCTCATCCTTTTACGCATCATCCCTCCCACCCCCCCACCCCCCACAACAAATTACTCCCCTAAAATCTCTCCCATTTTTAGTAGATCTTGAGTAAACTTCATCCTCTAATATTTCAACTGATTTCAACCGTAATCATTCATCCTTTAATTTCAAAAATTGACAACTTCTTCAAAGAGGTTAGCTTTTGGTTTATGCTTTAAAATCCTTTTGTATTAATTTATTTTATCTTCAATGGCTAATGAAGATTCACCCTCATTCAGCTTGGGGATTTCACAAATTGAAACACAAAAAGTTGTTCATGATATTAATCAAGTCTTGAGTTTTACTCTGGGCAATTTTGATTACACCAAATTAGGTTTTAATGAAAATCGATCAAAGCAGTGGAACGACCCTGAAAAATTAAAGATTTTAAGAGAATCTTTTGCTGCTAAAAATCAAGTTTCTGACATGCAAATGGAAGATCAGGATAAAATTAAACAAATCCCCATCAGAGTAGGTATTATTTTTGCAACTAGTTCGTAAATGGTGATTCATATAAGTGGTTCGTTTAACTAGTGATTCATATGAGTGATTCATATAATAACAGATTAATAGATTAACTGGTTACTTGGCGATTCATATTTTTTTTGGTGATTCATACGGGTGATTCATATGGGTGAATCAATAAAATGATATTTTAATTGGTGATACATATATTGTGCTAGTGATTCATAGATAGTGATTCATTTGACTGATTCTTTTAACTGGTGATTCATATGGGTGATTCATATAATTGTATATTAACAGATTAAGTGGTGTTTCATATTTTTTGGTGATTCATACGGGTGATTCATATGTGTGAAACACTATAATGATATTTTAATTGATGATACATATATGGTACTGGTGATTCATAAATGGCGATTCATATAACTGGTTGTTTTAATAGGTGATTCATCTGGGTGATTCATTTATTTGCAGATTAATAGATTAATTGATTAATTGGTGATTCATATTTTTTTGGTGCTTCATATGGGTGTTACGGTAAGGTGATCTAAACAGCTGCTACATATGTTCCTTCTTTTCGACATTGATATCATGCATCGAGGAACCAAACAGTTGCCAAATATGTTTCTTCTTTTCGACATTGATATCATGCACCGAGGAACCAGCAAGGTGGTCTCCATTGCTACCACAAATGCGAGAGACTTGAGGAACACATTGTCATCCCTTACTGATAACAATGCTGCTAGGGTAATAGGCAAGTTGATTGCAGAGCGATCAAAAGAATCTGATGTCTACGCCATTGCATATGAACCCGGGAAGAATGAGCGAATAGAGGGTATACTTGGGATTATTCTTGATACTATTCAAAAAAATGGAATCATATTTGTTTAAAATTTCACCTTGTGTACTTTTGACTTGCTACCAGCTACTTTAGATATTTTCAGGATCAGTAATTCCCAACTATTAGAACTCATACGCCTTCCTCTGTATTGGAGCTTGTCTTTGTAGCATAGGATAGCATCATATTTTGCCAAAAGATTGTTCTGTTAGTGTAGTAGTGGTGAGAACTATTTCAGTACCATATTTAAGTGTGCAGTCCTCTTTGAAAAAAATATAAGGCTCTAACAGATAAAAATAGGACATTGTTGTTAAAATTTGTTCAAATAAGAATGGTGCACCAGCAACTAGCCATATAATAAACATTATTACTGAGTTTAAGGATTTGTTCGTGTAGAAAGTTAAAAGAACAACAATTGTATTTTTCTCCTGATACCAAACTTTTGCTTTCCAACATCAAAAAAATCCCTTCAAAATCAAATCAAAATGAAATTGTTCCCAAGAAAACATATTCAAACCAAATGCATCTATTTGTTCTCCTATATCAAGGAAATATGTATTAGTTTTGCTGGTGTGTGTGCATTTCTGTGTGAGTTTTCTGTCAATACTTACCACCACACATCAAATCATGACGAATCTGTCAATACTTACCACCACACGTCAAGGCTCAATTTGTAGCCAGTTCATAAAAGAGCCAAATATGTGTGTGTGTGTGAAAGAGAGAGAGAGAGAGAGACAGAAAGTCTTGTAATCTTATTTATCAAAATTTAGTTTCGACAATGATAAATAATACAGTGGCAATAAGCCAATAATACAGCATGTGTTTCCTTCAAAAGAACAAAAAATCGAAAGAGAAACGAAAATGAAAAATTCTTTAAGTAAACTTCTATAAAAGTAGAATCTATAAAGATACATCGTTTTGCTGAAGACACATAGCAAGCACCAAAATGCAAACAATACTAGTATACCTGGACAAAAGAAAAGGTTAGTTAACAGTGAGATCAATTAAGAGCAGAATAAACATATCACGCGTCAAAGCAAGCCCAAGTTTAGAATTCTCCATTACTATTACACTTAATCGTCCTTCCTCTCTACAAATGAATTCTCAGGCAGCAACCTGTAACATACAAGAAAAATCTGTATACATTTTCAAGAAAGTAGAAGTAAAGTATATGCAGAAACAAAATTTAATTATTTTGACAAAAAAATAAAGATGGGGCATAATGGAAAGACATAATATATGCCCATACCAATCAACGGGGAATATATTTAGCCATGTGAATACGTTTACTATAGGGTCTATGCTTTCTAGGAGTTTCTTAGCTCTAGTAGGAGACTTTTATGACAACACAAAGTTAGAGAGCTTCTAGAACTCTTATAGTTTTGGTTTAATATGATGGTCTGAGATGAAATTTTAATTGGATAAATATGGTTAATGCGGATTCATATAGTCGATCCCAACTTATTTAGAACTGAGGCCTAATTATTGTTTATACAAATAAACTCAAGACCTGCTCATTACATGAGCTAAAATCAGCAGACAACCGCAGTGAATCATCTATATACCCCATTATTAAGGAGACAATTCTCTTGGATAAGGCAAAGTTAGGACCAAATCTAACCATACGAATCATGATAAATCAAATAATGCTCCATGGACTCGACATATATGCAGAAATTGTTTAAACTCTTGTAAGGCAAGAATCACAAAATGTTGGCAAATATCCCTAGCATCACTTTAAACAAGAACACAGAATTCTCACATCTAAGTGTTAATTTACTAATCTCATAATGTACAAGAGATCTAACTCGCATAAGGCCTAACATTTGAATCACTAATATGAATCACCATTTATATGAATATCCAATTACATGAATAACCAACTATATGAATCACCAATATGAATCATCATTTATATGAATATCCACTTACAAGAATAATTAGTCATTTTTATCGCTTATATGAATCACCAGTTATATGAATCACTTGTTATTTGCATCAACAATTACATAAATCACCAATATGAATCACCAACTACATGCATCACTAATTATATGAATCATCAGTTACATAAATCACCAATATCAATCACCATTTATATGAATCACCAACTATATGAATCACTAATTACATGAATCATCAGTTACATTAATTACCAATATAAAAAACCAGTTATATGAATAAGCTACTATATGAATCAAGAATTAACTAATATACAAAACATTTCTCTTTCAATTGTAAACAGAATATATCAAGTTATAAGCACCACCAATATGAATCACCATTTATATGAAACACCAGTTATATGCATCACCAACATGAATCACCAGTTACATGAATCACCAATATGAATCGCCAGTTATATGAATCACCACTTATACGAATCTGTTATATGAATCACCAATTATTTGAAACACCATTTATATGCATCACCAATATGAATCACCAGTTATATTATTCACAAGTTATATGAATCACCGGATATATGAATCACCAAATAATTATACTTATATAAATCCCTGAATCTTTGTGCATTGTATGCAGAACTAGATTTCAAGTGGAGGCATGTTTGTGTAGATGTATCAAAGTGATACATCTGAGTTCTAGATGTATCACTATGATACATATGTTATCAGATAATTAAAAAAAGTCTGCAAATCAACTTACCATCATACAGATGACTTTGTCTCATTCAAAATCTGAAGAAAAGGTTTCATAGCCATATCATTATGAATCTCCAACGCTGATAAATTGCCTTAAACAACGTATTTGGCATGAATTTTTTTCAGAAAAACGTCAATTTTCAATTGAATTGATATGGCGTCTATTAAATAGCGGTACGACATTTTTTTTATGAATTACAATACCGTCGAACCGATAGTTATCTGTAACACCCCGTAAAAGTCGTGCATGGATTAGCCTTTGATAGAGTGCTCTTAGACTTAAAAACTTGAAAATTTTTCTAAGTGTAACTTAGAGTCATTTTAGCTGACAACCTTCGGGATACAACTTCTCGACCTTACCGACCTTCATTTTTAGATTTTCAAGTTGCGTTACGATCGGTCAATCTCATAGTACATCTTGGATAAGTTTTGGAATTTTTCAGAATGGATAAGGCTGCGTTTGGATTTCAAAACAGTAGCAAAACGCATAGCCTATTCCCAGTTTTTTTTCAGCATTCCAGGGTCAACTTCAAACAATCATAACTCTATGTATATATTGAACTGTGTGCGCTATAATATATCAAACGAAAGATCTTTGAGTCCTCTTTCAAATGCAGTTGGTTTCATCCAATTGGAATATATAAGTAAAACGTTATACCCGTTTTAGTTCAGCCTGTCAGTTTGTCAACTGAGAGATAGTTTCGACTTTTCTTGTTTTCTTAGGGGCATTTTAGTCATTTCACTTCACCCAATTCCGTATATTACACCAGATTTAGCCCAAATTCAGCAAAATACAATCCTTTTTCTCAAATTCTCTCAAGAACACCCTTTAGGTTTCAAACAAAAATCTCAAATAACTCAAGATTCAACCGTTGGTTTTGGAAGATAATTTCAGATTTGGAATCCTCTCGACGTAGGCTTGATAGACACCCAAAATTCGTGGAGAACAAGGTACGCGGGGTTTTCCTAAATTCTCATGGGCATGGAAATCATGTTTTAAGAAAGGGGTTTTTGAATTCAAGTACATATTCATGTTTTAGAAGCTTTATATGATATTGTTTTAGCCTTTTGGCTTTCCTCCGAAGTGACTTAAAAATTATATGTATATGTATATATGTGTTTTACCTTGAAATATGAATTGAGAGCACAATTTACATGAAATTCCTCTCTTGATGTGATTTTCCCATGTTTCACATGATATAGATTGTTTTGAAATAAGTCTTGAAAAGTCATGATATGAAAGGCTTTGACTTTGCTATGTTTCGAATACGATTTTGAACACGAAAGAGAGGGTTGTAAATGTTGAATATACATATAATGAAAGACTGCATAATTTTGCCAAAAGCACATGACCACCATATGTTTGATGAAAGTTCTTGCATGGTTTTGACTTGAGTTTCGGAACATGAAATCTTTTATGCAAATTACATGTTTGGGTGGTCTAAAACTACACTTTTATGAAAGATCATGCTTAATGCATTATGGCTCAGAAATAGAACCTACAGGTCTTGGTATGACGATACCAACTCAGATAAATGCCATATCAGACTCAGACTAACAGACTTTTCAGACTAGTTCAGAAATCAGATTTTTATCAGACGTTCATGATTTTAGACATTCAGAATGTTGCATGTACAGAAAAGGTTAAAAATGGGCATACAGAGATGTTAGGTGGTCCCCCGAAGAGGGCTTGAGTTCAGACAACTCTTTGCCTAAAATCGTGGTTTGCCGACCCGGGTATATTATTATACGCTGACTTAAATGTCCTGTGGCGTATCAGACTCAGACACTCCAACCCTTGCGGCACACTTGGGTTGGGGGCTTCCAAGCTGAGTCAATGGCGGATTCCATACAGCCCGTGGAATATTCAGACTTGTAGGGGAATACCACCTAACCCAGAAGTAAAACACAGATCATGATTTGAAATGAATAGACAGGTTGCATGTTTTCAGAAAGTGCCCATGTATTTTTCAGAAACAGTTTTATACAGGATGTCTTGATGAAAATTGCTTTCACTTATATGTATGTATGTTCCATTATACTATTTTTGGAGTGCTTCGCGTGCCAGTACTTTAGTGCTGACCCCCCCCCCCCTCCTTCCAGGTTTTGAGGCACAGTCTAGGGGTCCAGCTACTCAGTAGACATTCTCGGGCTTGCAGACTTGATCTAACCGTGGTGAGCCTTCTATTATTCGGAAGGCCTAATTATGTCAGACATTATCTTATTTATTATGTTTTGGTCTACTGGGGGCCTTGTACCAGTTTCTTTTCAGACAAATGTTTATGTTCTTAGTAGAGATTTCGCAGACTGATGTCAGATAGTATTATTCAGAAATATTGCAGAACTTGTCCATGTTTTCCGTACTCAGTTTCAATTCCGCATTTTATTATGATTATAAATGTTGTGCATGATAACCAGACAGGGAATGGGTGTTCCGGGCCTTCATGGTTCGGGATGCTCGTCACGGCTAGGGCCTAGGTTCGGGTCGTGACATTATCGTACCTTATTTTTGAAACCCATTCCCCAGAATGACACAACAACATTGTCACGATTTCCACTGAAGATTACCAGAAATTTTAGAAGAAAGATCAATTTTTCCCCCAAAATTCAAAAAATTTGATCTTTTAATTTGGTATGGTTCAAAAATATTGGTTTGCTTCAACTTTGAGCTCTTGTTGAATGAAATAGTGTTTTTAACGCTTGTAACTGTTTTGTCGTGATTTGCGTTGTTGAAATCAGAGAAAATCCATTACTTCCTTAAATAAAGATCTGAGCTGTTTCATATGTATCACCTTTTTATATGTATCACCGCTTAACATATGTATCACCATTTCAAAAATCCAGGGTAAGATGTAATTAGTAAAATAATAGGAATTTTATGTAATATCACTTAAACATTCAGGAATTTATGTAAGTTACTCTAATATCTACGCTTATAAATTAATTAGAAGTTTACCATATTATACCTGTTAAAAATATTTTTGTTTCCTTCATATTTAATAACCAAAATTAGTGAATACAAAACAGGAAAAGTACAACAAACGGTTTAGGGCAATAAACTAGAATGGTCATTTATTCACCAAAAATTAACTTATTTTCAAATACCCCCAAATCTTCTTAAACTAATTATGAACTGTATAACTACTAATGAAGCGTCCATCTTAATCAATGGAGATTGGGCATGTTCGAGCCGTTTGACCACCTAAATGGCCCCACCGAATCTGCGGAGTCACCCTGATCCTCTCCACAATCCGTCGGGGGTTGCCGATTTGTTTTTGGTCCAAACCGCGTCTGGGCCTCTGGCCACTCTAAGACCGTGGGCTAACACCCACCAATTTGGCCCAGGTCGGTTTTCAGCCTAAATCATGCTCGGGCCCGCCCCTAGAACCGCAGGTCAACAAAATGACCTCGGATGCAAATTCTGACTGTGCCAGCAGATTCGGAATATCAATTTTATATCTTAACTGCGACCGTACCATCATCTAAAAGGAGGTATTGTTTGGATGTCATCAACCAATAAGACAAATTTGGGTGACATTGGGAAAGTAGCACTTACTGCAAAGATTTTGCCGTGGATTTCCAAGTGTTGAACATCGATGCTTCATATAATATGTTATTGGGAAGGCCATGGGCTCATAGGGATGGGGCATTCACATCTACGTTGCTCACATAATCAATTGATACCCTAGTATGTATGAACATGTCACTGATCTCCAAAATAACTCGCTCCTCGTAATTGTTCATCTGCAATCTTTATATGCATGAATCAATGCAACAATCTTGTTTGTCTTATGAAGAATTGATCGCAAGTTTATTTGCACAATGCAACGACTGGGGAGATAAAAGCTTTGCCTTCAAGTTTTGACCGTGAACATTACAAAACACACAAGATATACCAAAACGCGCGTAGTTAATTACTCTTCACACTGGAAGGTTTTTCATATAAATTTTGATGCCTTGTGCATTTTTTTTTTTTTATCTACATATAAATTTTGATTTCTACTAATAATATGGCTCAATGTAGCTGATTGAATTGTTCCACAAAATGACATTATTGTTGTGCATGTGAGATGAAATCATACTTTACAATCGTGATATGAAATCATGAGATGAAGTTGAAGTTTTATTTTGAGATTTTGAGATTTCATCTCAGGGAGATGAAATCAGTGTTAGATCTCATGTCCAAATGCCGATGATTTCATCTTCTGATTTCAAACCACGAGATGAAATAGCATTTCCAAACGTTTTTATCTATACGTCGTATGTGATTGTACACATTTCTGTACGTACACGCTAGCATTAATGTGAGTACTTCTTCACGTTATAGTAGACATAATGTGATACACTAGCATTTGAATTACTTAACTATAGTCGATTACATTTACTAATTAAGTCTTGTTTTATTATGTCACACTAACATAGACATCTAATATAGTATACAATTATTCAGAAGGGGATGTGGATCGTGTACGACCTAAATAACATGTTTAAAAAAAAAAAAAAAAGATATTAGTTAGTCGCGGAGATATTATCGACGATTAGCCAAGAAAATCATGCCTAGTCACAGAACTTATAGGAAAGTTTTGCACTTTTAGGATACTATTATAGGTCGATGTATAGATTGTTCGATTAAAAATAATTCTTAATTTGTGTTTCATAAGTCATGACAACATCAATCAAACACGAGCCCCCCACCCCCCACCCCTACCCTTGAGTCGATGGAGTTAGATATCAATAGTGACAATAGCAAAAGAGGGTTGGACACTAGTTGTGCGAGTGGAATGACCGTCTTCCCTCCCCTCCCCCTCTCTCTTATAATTTTTTAAGTGCAAACAACATAAATCTCGATAGTTTGGAGGAGCTTAATTATAAAAAAATTCGATATTTTGCCTAATTACTGAAAAATCCTAATTTTGAATTTATCTAGATACATGATTAGCTCCCAATAAATTCAACGAAAATACATTTTTTCCTTTATAAGATCAACGATTTCTTAGTTTATTTCCGAATCTCCAACGACATTTTAGGAAACAACTTATTTTCTTAATCATGGATATTCCACATTATCCCGAGTACCCAACAATCCCTAAACTAGTAACATAAGCAATAGTCTAGGAGATGCTCTAACACAAGCAATAACCTATGCACAACATTTCTCATTCTAGGAGATGCTCTAAACACAAGTAACATAACCAATAATCTATTTTGTTGTGATCTTCCATTAGAAGTCTCAAATTTCTCTCCATAAATAGTCTTTGAATACATCATTTTGAAATGTTGAGATATACAGTTGGTATATCCTCTATTTCTACAAAGTATATTTCAAATTAATTTACTAACTAGGCCTTTGGAAATGCTATTTCATCTCCTGATTTGAAATCAGGAGATGAAATCATCGGCATTTGGACATGAGATCTAACACTAATTTCATATTATGAGATGAAATCTCAAATTCTCAAAATAAAACTTCAACTTCATCTCATGATTTCGTATCACGATTTTAAATTATGATTTCATCTCACATGCACAACAATAATGTCACGCACAACAATAATGTCATTTTGTGGAACAATTCAATCGGCTATATTGAGCCTTATTATTAGCAGAAATGGATTATTAAAGGAGGTTTAGAGATCTTTAGTGTCATATTTGGTGTAAGTAATTAATCTCCTTTTCCTCCCTTTGATTATAATCATAACACTATCAGAAAATCGGTAATTTTAGTCAACAACTTTTTATGGAATAATGTTGGAATTTGGCTTGTTGATAACATTCTTGACCGATTTTTTGATCCGTCAGAAACCCCTTAACAACGAGTCAAATTTTGACACGATATGATCTATCATAATAGGTAGGAGTGTGTCTTTGCTGGTAGGTAAGTGTGTTTTGTCTTGTTATTTGTGCTAGTAGTTGTAGTGCTTTGCTTGTAGTATCTTGAACTTAAAGTTTTGGTGATGTGTGTTGTTTCACTGAGATCGAATGTGGTACTATTTTGAGGTAGGTTTACTTTTTGTTACTATTATTTATTGTTTAAAGTTTACCTATAATTTCTTATTCTTATATTATAATATCCTTCTATAGAATATTTTTGTCTTGAGTCGGGAGTCTTTTAAAAACAGTCTCTATCTCACCTCTGACGTAGCCGTAGGACAATGTACACTTTACCCTCGATACTGATAGTGTAATTTCTTTAGAACACTCTTTTATCCGAAGTATGCATTTGATTTGATAAATACAACTTTTATCACACACATCAATCACTTATTAAACTCAACTATCAGAATACTTGGTTAACTCAATTAATTTAAAACAAGATGACAATACTTGAAGTCATGTGTAATCCAATAAGTGCAGCCATGCCTAAAACCAAACTAGGTCTTGCATCCATCAATTGGGATTGCAACAATCAAAATGCTTGGCATATAATCGGGTCGTATCCCAACCAACAGTTAAAGAGGATACAGTTAAAGCTCTGTGGAGGAAACTTGAGAAACTCGGATAAAGTCCTCTAGTTGGATTTAAACAGCTTAAAGATGGAATCATATTGGTGTAGTAGTAGTAGTAAGTTTTCACAATTGAACTGGTTGAAATTTATTGTACCATCAATTCTGTTTCACTATGCCCATTTCTTTTTTGTCCCCAATTTTAAAGCTTTGTACCGTGAAGAGATTGTTTCCGAAAGACTACATAGTTGGTCCAAAACTGAGAGTAAGCAATTCTAATCATTAAGCAATTCAATGGACAAAACTCAAACTAAGCAATTCAAAATCACTGAGTACTACAAATGGAAACAGATGCAAAATAGGTAATCAAAAATGTTTAGAATTGCAGAAAACATTACTCAGTATCAACAACGGTTTGGAACACTTACGTCAATCTACAGACTATTTTAGAGTGTTCAACTTTGCAAACTCAAGCATCAGGAATCTACAACTCAGTCACTAAAACGAATCAAAACCTGTATCATCAGGAATCAGCAACATATCAAAGTAAACCTGTATCATCAAGAATCAGCAACATATCAAAGTATTTTATAGGTGTTCAACTTTGCAAACTCAACTCAATCTACAACAATGAACAAGCTTTTCCCAGAACCATCATTGGCTAAACATGCATCATTAAGAATCAGAAACATATCAAAATGAATTCAGACATACATGAATCTCAGAAAGAGCAGACTGATCAACAAATACACACACAAAAAAAAAATCTCGAAAGGGCAGAATCAGCAGAATTGATTGACACAGACACAGACATGAACAGAATAGATCAACACACAGACAAAAACAGTTTACACGCATATGACTCCATTTTATTCACCTCAAGGAAGGGAGTTATTCTATTATACAACGATACACTATACTATATGACTAATTGTACCTCATCAGCTGCCTCTTGGCCCTCTGACTGGAAAAGAATTGGTTGGCACCTTTTGTCTTCATTCATCAAGCTTGAGTTCTGGAAGTGAGTAACCAGAGCTACCTTTCCCTGGATACGTGCGTAAGCCAGCGATGCAACTTTTTCACTGTTAAACTTCTCCCACTTCTTCCCATTGAATGCCTGCACAAATTTCTAAGGTTATAAGCCATTCTAAAATAGATCGAACGTTCAGATTAGTTTTGGAGACAAAAATATATACATGCAAAGTTTTCACCAAATAAATACTCCCTATGTCCCATTTTGTGCCATCTTTTGCTTTTTAGGCTGTCCCAAAAAAATGTCATACTTCCTCATTTTTAAAAAACTAACTTTTAACTTCTCATTTTACGCTAAGATGACTTATAGCTACATGAATGTGTATGACTTGTTTTAAATCACAAGTTTCAAAAGTTATTCTTTCTTTCTTAAAGACGTGTCTAGTCAAACACCGCCACATAAAACTGAGACGAAGGGACTATGTGGTTAATACAGTTTATGCTTGCTACACACCAAAAGACAACAACTAAAAGGAACCGGTAAAGAAGTCAAAACATCATAAAAGGAGACTATATGTGCAGGAGATACCACGTTGATGAAGGCATAATCAACATTACATTTGTTCTGAAACAGCAAACAATGAAACAATTAGTTCTACCTTCAGTATATACAAGTAACTCGAAGTATTAAACGAGATTTCTGTATAAATTTATCAAAAAATGTGAACAAATGAAAGAAATACATACACTACCTTGAAATCAATTGGCAAATACAGGAAATCGTATGCACTCTTATGAGTCTCATCAATTGCTGCAAGTAGCATCTTTGAAGTGTACCTTATAAGAAGAAGAAAAACACAAACGCTTAGGTGTTAAAAATCTTATCAAATGCACATTACCTACAATTTCGATAGTTCTTACTTGTTTGGGATGGTTTTAATCATCAAAGTGGTCCTAGTATCTCCTCCACTTTTGATCTTCTCCAAATCAAGCTGATACTGCTTCTTGTTGTCAATCTGATTATTACCACTCTCAAATTTTCGACTTCGACCACATTCAATTACTCCTTCGCCATCAACTGTTCCTTCTCCTCCCTAAGAGCCATTTCTGAAAAATATAGGTCCATTCCTTGTCAATGGCATCATTCTAGAGCTAGGAGAACCACTTTCAACAAAGTTCCCAGTAAGAGAAACGCCCATGTTCATTGCTCCAAGGCTACCTATATTCATCACCTGACTTCCACTGCTATGACTAGAACCTCCGCTGCCAAATGCATGTGGGTTAATATATGATGTTTGCGGAGATTCCGGGAAAAAAAAAACAAAATGCCTATCTAGAGGTTTGAGCAGAATCGATCAACATTCGGATAAACAGAGACAGAGAAATGAGCAGAATCGATCAGCATTCAGACACACACAGAGAGTGAGAAATGAGCAGAATCGATAACTATTCACATACACAGAGAGAGAAATGCGTAGAATCTATCAACATTTGGACACACACACACAGATAAATATGTAGAATTGATCAACATTCACACACACAGAGAATTGAGCAGAATCTATCAACATTCGGATAAACAGAAGACAGAGAAATGAGCAGAATCGATCAACATTCACACACACAGAGAATTGAGCAGAATCAATCAACATTTGGATAAACAGAAGACAGAGAAATGAACAGAATCGTTCAACATTCGGATAAACAGAAGACAGAGAAATAAGCAGAATCGATCAACATTCACACACACATTGAGAGATGAGCAGAATCGAACAAAACATACACAAACAATCATGAAAGAGCAAAAAGATCAATCAATTAAAACGATACTTAAAACAAACTTGGACATTGTTTTAGGGAAAGATTTATGGTACCTCAGAATCACAATGATCGAGGGCGAGAGAAACATATTGATATCCTCAGGTTTACCCGGATCTTCCTCCATTTCATCATCAATCTCATAAGCTATAGGAATCAAGCACTGCCGCCCATGAACAACAAGCCAATCGTTGTAATACAAATCCGGATGCGTAATTTCAACTCCATTAACAAAACTCAAATCATAAACCTTCGTTTTCTTCAAAATCAACTCGTTTGCGTAGTTCTTAAACTCAGTTCCATTTACAATATCAGTCAAGTTCAGAACACATTTAACGAACGGATACTCAATCATATTCCCCGAAAATCCAACTTCAACTCCAGAATATCCGACATTGACAATTGCATCCTCTAAGTGAAATACCTTCAAATTCAACCCGAAATCAAGAGAGACGAAAACACACATCGCCAAACATAAGATATTTACAGAAACATCAACCATACTCCCAGATTTAGAATGATTGAAAACTTCAAAGTAATCAGAATGATCTAACTCCCAAAAAAAAAAAAAAAAACGAAACGAAACGACAACTACTTTTACTTGTGATTTAGAGTTTTCTTATGCTCGTCTAATTTCTTCACAGATTCAAACATGTTGTTGCAGGTCGTACACTTCTCTTTGCTGTTTCTGTGCTAAGTTTTGTTATGACTATCGAGGCCTCCTTCAAATTCTATGTTTGAACTACAACGGTAACAGTATGTATTCTTCTGATCTCTAGCTTGTTGCCTTCGGAATCTTCCCTTCGCCATTGCCGAACAAATTCACATAGCTAATGAAAAGTGAAGTGATAAAGGTGGAGGGAAGGTGCAGTAAGAATGAACTGAGTTTTTCTCTTTTTCGTTTTTAGCGGTTATTTAGAGAATCTAATTGGTTGCAAGTTGTAGAATTGTAGCAAGACTCACCCTAATGTTTTTAAAATTACACATTGATCACGTGGATTAATTCTTAACTCGATACAATAACAACAATTTTTGGGGGAGGAAGAGCATTAAAGTGTGCGTAGACCTTGACGGTGCTACTATCTTGCGGAGATAGATAAGTTATTTTCTAAAAATTCTCAAATCTGATAGACAATAAAAATTTGAAAATCAACAACTAAAATTATTCAATCTAACGAAAATTCAAATTTATCGAAGAAACCTTTATAAAAGATGTCATAATTGTTTCAAACATCAATTTTCTTTTTCTTTTTTTCATTTGCTTTTCACTCAGTATTTGATATCTGTATTGGGGCGTGATTAAATTTAGATTTGTGCAGAGAAGTTCCACATTAGAGAGGTAGAATGTTCTCAAGAAAAATTTCAATTGTTATGTAACTTCGATTTATAATCATTCAACCTAATATGAAGAGGTCTCAAACTTGAACTCTCGGAATAAAATTGCTTTTGGAGAGAACTATTTTACTTTTAAAGAAAACTTTTTATACAAATTTAAATTAGTGAAACTCCAAAACGTATACTAAACACCAATAAGAAATAGGAAGAATCATTAGATATTCTTATTGTTGAGGTTAAAATTTTTATATTTCTTATTTGATCAAAATATATAAATTAAAAAGCCTAATTTTTATATACTAACTAATTGTGTAAAAGTATTGTAAAAATTGAATATGTTACAAATAATTGTTCATAAACCTAAGATAAATATAGTATTTTGTTAAATCCAAAATGTGGTCATTTCCTCGTTGAATTTAACCAATGATATTGTAACACGTGTCCCTTCCCTCCATATATTTCCCGCTTAAATACCTCTTCACGTTGCACACGCTTAAATACCTCTTCACGTGGCGAATTCTTTTTATTTGTCACATTTTCTAATTTTAAAGTCAAAACGATTTGAAAATTGATTAGAATTTTATGATTTTTCCTATTGATATGAGAAAAAATATGATTTATAGTACTATAGTTTCTAAATATTCAAATTTTGAGCAACAACAATATACCATGTAAAATCCCACAAGTGAAATCAAAGAAGGATAAAGTATACGCATATTTTACCGCGACTTTGGAAGGTAGAGAGTCTGTTTTCGAAAGACCTTTAGCTTAAGTGTAGTAAATCTAGGTGCAACCTGTACCGTACAGGGAAGAGTAAAATAGTGAAGAAAATATGACAACTCTTCAGCCACATCAAAGTATTAATCAGCCACAAAATACTGTAATAACCGAAATTAAACACAATAAACAAGAATAATGATAGATATCTACGGCTAAACCATAAACTACCATACTACAGTGCATGACAACACTCCTACCCGAATACGCCTCTTCCACATCCCCTATCTAAGTTCATGCCCTCGATAATCTAAATATGCGTCATGTCCTGTCTAATCACATTGTCCTAATACTTTTTTTGCCTACCTCTATTCCTTTTTGTACCTAGTTTATCCAACCCTCTCACACGTCTGAACCTCGCCTCATCACTGTCCAAACCATCTCAATCTCGTTTTCCTCATCTAGTACAGGTTCAAACAGGTTCAAACCTGCTTCATAAAAAAAAGTATATTTTTTTTGCCTAATCCATGTGTTGGAACAAGCGTGTGCTTGGTAAAATCGGTCGTCTTTGATCAACCGTGGATATATATTTTGTTAAGTATATAGAGAATCATTTAATGGTGAGTTGTGAGGTGACGTTGGAATATTGGACATATTTACTAGCGCACATGTGCTGTTGTAATATGTTAGGAGCATACCTATGTTGCCATAATATGTTAGGTGTCTTATATTTGTTGTCGTGATATATTTACTAGGGGTATACATAGCTGCCGTAACATGTCAGTGGCATTGTGTATGCTGCCGTAATATGTTAGGGGCCTTGCACATGTTGTCGTAGTATACTTTGGGGTAAGACTGTTATGTGGGCCGGGTCGGGCCAACCCGAAATCGCCCCGTGTCATTTTAACCAGTTTGTGGGCCGGGACGGGCCAGGTTAGGGTCTAAGTGGGCCGGGCCGGGCTCAACAGTAAAAAAATTAAAAACAACCCTAACCTGACCCACTTAACCCAACCCGGTCAAACCTGGTTAAAAAAATGGTCAAACCCGGTCAAAAATATAAAAAAAAATTCAATATACATTATATATACCCACCTATATACATTATAAATACGTTAAACAATAGTTATACACTATATATATAGTATATACTACATTAGAATTTAAAAAATATATACACATATACACAATTACACATATATACGTACCATCTAATATATATGTACTACTTTAAATTTTAAATAATATATATATATATATATATATATATATATATATATATATATATAGTTATATATAGTTATATATTAATTTATAAAACATATACACATGTATACGTTAAATATACATGTCTATAGAAGATATATACACATGTATAGGTACCATTCAATGTATATATACTACTACTACTAAAATATACTACAATGTATACATTACAATGTATATAGATATAGTTATATACTAATTTGTAAAACATATACATATGTATACATTAAATATACATGTCTATAGAAGATATATTCACATATATACACTCTATTCTATGTATATGTAATACTTTAAATTACATATACTACAATATATATAAATTACAATATATATATATATATATATATGTATATATATACTAATTTATAAAACATGTACACATGTATACGTTAAATATACACATCTATAGAAGATATATACACATGTATACACACCATTCAATGTATATATACTACTACTAATAAAATACACTACAATATATATACATTACAATATATAAAGATATAGTTATATACTAATTTATAAAATATATACACATGTATATGTTAAATATACACGTCTATAGAAGATATATACACATGTATACACACCATTCAATGTATATATACTACTACTAATAAAATACACTACAATATATATACATTACAATATATATAGATATAGTTATATACTAATTTATAAAACATATACACATGTATACGTTAAATATACACGTCTAATTCGGTTTCTATAATTAATTTCATTATTTAGATTATCTTGGTTTTCTCTAGTTTTTCTAATATATTCTAACATCCATATCCTTGATCTGAATAATATCCTTCTGGGTAAATTTCTTCGTATATCCGTTCTAGCGAATTTATGATTTCAATTTCGTAGTTTATTACTTCTTCTAATATTATTTTCTTAATATCTATAATTTATATATCTTTAAGTATATATAAGATTAAAACTTTAAGATAGTCTAAATGATCTATTTTCTAAAATTGATATTTTATAGTTGTTTGTTTTAGTCGTAGTAGTTTTTGCATATTTTTATTAAGAGATTTATTTTTATTTTTCATGTATTTGTCTATATTTGTTTTCATCCGTTTTTTCTAGTAACTGTATATTTCGCATATCTTTAAATATTCTATGTAACTTAGCATGATAAGTATTTATAAGAGTAGCTAGGTAGACATGGTATATAATTTACTCTAGCCATATAATATTCACCAAATGTTTTTTCTAATATAATTTTTCTTATATTTCTAAGTGCATACAAAATAAGTATCTTAAATTTATCTACCATCATATCAGATAAATTATCATTCATTTTCATAAAATTGCTTTTTTCAAAATATTCTCTTCAACCATGTACATAATAAAATATGGTCATCTCAGATTACTATATACTAGATTATTCTTAAATAACATGTTCTTCGGTCACTATTAGCATGGTAATTCGGATACTTTTTCCCTTAAACAGCACCTCGACTCTGGTTACTCCCCGCCACGGCTTCTCGCCTCATTGGTTTCACCTTTAGGATGGCATAGTTCTTAGGGATTTTTCTCCGTTTCCACTTTGCTAATAAACTTCTTAACATATTATTCTTCGAATAATTCTATTATAAAGTAACTAATATGAATTTATTTTATCATATCATGATTGTCGGGAACTATGAATTTAGCTATTCATAATCATAAATAGACTTGTTCGGGTAGTTTTGATATTTCTGAAGTTTGTTCCTCCATAGCTTTTTCCATTGAAGTATGTATATTTAATTAACTGGGCAAAATATTTTTTACGGAATGGAGAGAGTTTTTGCTTAATGTGAGAAGGTTTGCCTTTGCAATGCCTTCTTGCTTCTTTATTTATAGAGTGAACGAATCTTTACAAATTTTACATCTGTTCTCTAAAGATAAAAACAAACAAAAACAAACAAAAAAAAGACTTAAAAAGTCTTACAAGCTAAAAAGGCTATTCTACCTAGGCTATAAAGTCTTAAGAAAGTCTTTACATGAATAGTAATGTACAATAATTTTGAAGACTTTTACATAACTAAAATAAATATCTTGTCTCCGTTTATTTTGCCGTATTTGTTGTATCTCCATTATTGCTCCCGATCTTATCTTCTTTTATTCTAGCTGAACTTCTGGGATATCATTATCTCCTCCACTACATTTTGAACATTTATGATCTGGATATTTATGTCCAATTGTCTTGTAATATCTGATTAATAATTCTTCTGAAATAAATTTTTCTCTGATAGCTCTGGCGATAGGTTCCGTTTCTGGTTTAAGCAACGTGAGAATCCATTGCCTAATAGTTTCCATATCTGTTTCTCGTAACTCTTTTGAATTTGAATATATTAGTATATGATTTCTTGAATAGTAGCTCCATATGGGATTTTGGTTGCAGTATGTATTTGCTAGCTCTTGCAAAATTGTAGATAGTCCGATAATCCTTTTGTTGGCATAAAATTTTGGTATCTCAATTCTAGGTATTTCTGGCTGTGGAATAATATCTTGTGGTATAATCATATCTCGTGTCATCCCTATCTTTACAACTTGTATGGGTTTTTTGACTTCATCATATAATATCTCTGCTGGTGCCGTGTAAATTTTTATAAAAACCAAGGTACCTTTGGTTATTCTTTTAAAAGTGATAAATGCTTCATATATTTCTGGTATAGTGAATATCTCATTTCCGTCCGAGGTATATACAGTACTAAGTAGCCCATATTCATAGCAAGTTTTAACTAAACTTGGTTTGGTTTTAGGTAAAGCAATTAGTTTATTATATCCGGTCAATCTCTGAGTTATATAGTTTGTATCTGGTTCTTGGATATTTGTAGCTTTGGGGTTGTTATTTAAAAAGGTTTGTACATTGTAGATATTTTCTATGTATGTCCGGGCTGTGTAGTTGTAAGTCTTTTTGTCTTGATTTAGACTATATCGGTATGTGGTAATTTTTGGGGGTATAAACATGGGATCTTTCGATGTATTTGGTGTATATGGTTTATCAAATAGCTTGTTTAGGTTCATATTTGCATTTTTTCTAACTCATTTGCTTGTACCTGCAGAAAGTAGATTGATAAACGTTATGGGTTTTATGGAGTGTCCCAACATCTCCTTCTAGCTGTGGAATTTTATTGTCTTCCGATCAACATAGCTCTGCACACTGCTGAGTTAGCTGATTCATAGCTATAGACTTCAGTTTATCTTCATTAGTCTTTAGCTTTAGCTTTTCTATATCAGTACCCATACTGTCCACTTTCAATGAAAACGTAGTTAGGGCGTTGAGTATTTTTTCAAGAGTATTTTCTTCTATCATTTCAGTCTGTGTAGCTTTATTTTGATATGTAATTTGCAATAACATTTTTGTTAGTACTGATCACTTCTATTATAAATGTGAAATTTAATATATTTAAAACTAGTCTCCGAATCTCTTTCGTTGTAACTGAGTTTTTTATTTTCTTTGTTAACCACCAACGTACCTGTGTATTATCTGTTCGCACAATAAATTTGTTATATACAATATATGGCTCAAATGCTAACAAACATTTATATAATGAACATAATTCTTTCCTATTTATTTTCCATTTTATTTCTGTTTCATTGAACGTACCTGAGTAGTATCTAAAATGGTGTTCTATTTTTTCTGCTTCATATCGATATTTAAGTACTCCTCCGTAACTATATTCACTAGCATTTGCTTCTACTATATATATAAATTTTCTATTTCATCTGGAAATTGTAATTTTGGTAATTCTTTACAAAGTAATTTTATTTTTTGAACTTGTTTTTTATCTTCTTCATTATAGTTATATTCTATATCCTTTTTAAATTCTTTCTGTAGTGGTTTTAAGTTTTCTGCTAATTTGGAAATATATTCTCTTACTTGGTTTACTAATCCTAAAAATGATTGTAACTTCTTTTTTGTATCTAATTTTTCTTTTGAATTTATTATTTTTTGTACTATATGTTGTTGCATTTTTACTCCACTTTTATCTATTTGTATTCCTAGAAATTCTATTTGTTTTTTCATAATTTCAGCTTTTTTTTTTTCGCTTAGACTTATTCCTGATTTTTCTATTATATCTGCAAACTGTTCCAATAATTTTATATGTTCTTCTTTAGTTTTTGTATATAATAATATATCATCTATGTATACTATGCAATTAGGTAATTGTTTAAAATAATTATCCATAAAATGTTGATATCTACCTGGTGCATTTTTATATCCAAATGGTAGTACATTCCACTCATAAAATCCTTGTGGTACCGTAAATGCGGTTAATTCCTTAGATTCTTCTTCTAACTTTAGATGGTAAAATCTTGATTTACAATCGAATTTACTAAAATAATTATATCCTTGTATTTGTCTTATTTTTAATATCTTATTTGGTATTGGATAATTATATGTGTTATATTTTTTGCATTTAAATTTCTATAATCAATAACCATCCTACTTTTTCCTCTATTTTGTTCACTATGTTTATTTACTATAAATGTTGGACTATTATGTTTACTATTACTTTTTTGTATATATTGTTTTTCTAATAATTCATCTATATGCATTTTAAATTCTTTTAAATCGTCAAAATTATAGGTTAATGGTTTTTGGGTTATTACACTATTTTTATCTATTAATTCGATTTTTATGGTAGTTTTATGTTTTTCCATCCTTTTAATGGATCTTCACTATATAATTGTTCTAATTTTTTCTTAACTATTTCTATCTTATTTATTGAAAATATAGTTATTTCTGTTTTATTTATCGAAAATACTACTAGTTCTATTGTATCTTCAGTGGTTTTTATATTTTCTAACTTTTGTGTAATTTTTTCACTTCCTTTTATCCAATTAGTTTTCTTTCTTATTTTATTATTAACTCTTTTTGCTCTTACTTTTTGTTTACATGGTGTTGTAAACCACCAATCGTTTCTAGTTATTATGTGTGAGTATAGTTTATCTAAAAATGGCATTCCTAAAAGTATATCTTTTGACATTAGTTCATAATTATAAATTTCTTCTATTGTTAATATCTGATCCCGTATTTGTGCTTTTACATTCCTAGCTTTAGAAGTAATTAAACTTTCTTCATTATTAAATCATTTAACTACTATTAGTGTTTTTAGTTTATCCCATTTGCTTTCTGGTAAGCAATTTTATCTACATAAATTAGCTTCTGCTCCTGTATCTATCATAGGCGTATAATATCTACTGTAATATCCTTCCACTACTATCTTCATTAATACGTATATTTTCATTTTTATGTTAAGGCTCTTTTTAAAAATAATTTCTCTCTATTATATGTTATGGTTAATTGTGTATGTTCTATATTATATGGTTTTACTTGTTCTAACCATTTTATTCCTACTATTATATCTGCTTTTTGAATTTTTTCTTTTACTTCAAATTCTATTCTTATTTTTCTAACTCCTATTATTATTTCTTTTTCTGCTATATTTTTACTATTTATTAAACTTTTGGGTAGATCTGGGCATATATCATTATTGGTTTTTATTTCTTCATCCTTTACTAGATATCTTGCTATATAATTTTCTTCTTATCCTGTATTTAAGAGTATTAAATATTCTTTTTTATTTATTTTTCCTGTTATGTAATATTTGTTTAAATTAATTATTGAATTTGTGTCATAACTTGTTCTTTTTGATGAGCTTGATGATTCTGGTTTTTCATTAGCTATTCTTTTTGTTGTACTTATTCTATCATTTACTATTTCTAATTTTTCTTCTATATCTATGTCTCTATAGCTATAATCATTATAATCTATTGTTTTTACAATTTGTTCGAATGGGCTATCTATCTGTATCTTGTTAATCTTATTTTTTCCTGTTATTTTATGTTTTGTTGTTAATACATATAAATTTTTTGCATCTTGCTGTAAATATTTTACTTCCTGGGGTTAATTCTATTCCTGATATATTTCAATATAATACTAGTGATTTATCTATATTTCTATCTATTACCGCTACTGAATAAATTGCACTTATTATAAATTTAAATTTTTGGTATAGTAAATTTCCTTTTACGGCAGTTATTATGCTTTTTTCTATAGGTTTTATTATTCTGTCATCTGCTAGATATAATTCTATCGGTGTATCTATTCCTTCTCTAAAACATGCTTTTATTAATATTTCTGTACCTCCAAGGTGTACATATTTTATTGGATCTCCTTTACTTTTTATATCATTTATCTCTTTATTAATTATTCTTTTTGTTACTAGTGGTATACTAGCTTTACCTTTTGCATATCTACAGTCTATTACATGTTCTTTTTGGCATACTACATAATATTCATCTTTTTTCCTAGTAAAAATATTTTTTATCGTTGGTATTTTAAATATTTTTTCTACACTTAAATCTAACTCTTTTCCTTTTATTTCATCAAATATATTACTGTCAAATATTATTTTTTGTTCCGTTCCTTATTCATTTAAATATTCTTCCTTTGTTATTATTTTTATATCTTCTTCAGTCATTTGATTCATCTATTTCACTATCTATTTCAGTATCTGTTTTGTTTTCTGAAATTTCATATATACTATCTTCACTTTCTAATTCATAATCTATATAATCTATTTGCATATATTCTGTATTATCCATTTTTATTTCTGATATTTGTTTATTTTTTGGATTTTTAGGTAACTTACAATCTCTAGCTAAATGTCCTAACTTTCCACAATTATAACAAGTACATTCTTTTATAGATTTTTTCTTTCTATGTGGTCTTTTATTTTTATAATTTTTTACATAATATCTTTTTCTTGGTTTCTTATATTTATATTTTGATTTTTTATATTTCTTATATTTCTTATGTCTTTTTCTTTTCTTATAGTATCTTTCTTCACATTCAAATTGGGGTGCTATTTTATTTTTGCAACATGCTAAATTTCTTATTAATGTTTTTTCCATTTTTAATTCTTCTCTATATTTTTCACATAAATTTTTATACCATTGTTGTAAAAATTTTATTCTAGCTCCTAACGTATCTACAATTTTTGCTTCATCCCAACTTTTTATTATTTTTGAACTAAATGGTTCGGGTAATTTATTAAAATATAATTTTCTTATTTCCTTACTTTCTTCTATACTATATGCTCCTTTATAATAATATTCTTTAAATGCGCAAGTATATTCGTCTATATAACACATATTACATATTGTTAATTTTAACATTAAATTCCTATTTGTATCTTTTTCTTCATCTTGTTCTTCTTCTATTGTTGTCATACTACCAAATTCATCTTTTATAGCTTTTACGTATTTTTTTAATAATTCTATAGGTGTTAGTTTAGTTGTTGTTGATGATGTTCCTTCCATAGGTTTATTAGCTCTTAATACTTTCTTACTATTTTCAGTTAAATTTGAAAACCATAACCATAGTTTTACTGATCCTATTAGTGTTCTTTCTATATATTCTGGTGCATCTGTTATGTTTATATTATTATCTAATAATTTTTTTGTCATATATCCTATCCATAATTGTATTGTTTTTTCTATATCTATTACACAGTCTAGGTCTAAAAAGTTATAATTTTTATTAACTATTTGTTTTGGTATCCATTTGTCATATTCACTATATTTTTTAAATTTACTTTTATAATATATAGGTTTTCTTATTTCTGTTGTTTTAGGTATTATATTGTCATCTTCTTTTTTATCAAGAGTATTTATTTCTGTGTTGGTATTTTCTAAGTTTTCTTCATTAATTATTTCTTGTTTTTCATTGATTTCTAAATTTTTTATATTTTTTAATATTTCTATATATGTTTCACTATGTTCTGAATCATAATTATCTGTCTCTTCAATCTCTATATTATTTATTTCTAATTTTTCCTTAAATTGATTTATCTCGTTTAGTAATTTTTGTTCTCTATCTTTTTCTTCTTTTTCTTTTTATCTTTGTTCGTACAATTCTTTTAACATTTGTAGTTCTTTTTCTAATTCAGCAATCCTACTATTTTTAGTTTCTTCTATTTTTCGTATTTCTTCCGTAGTTTGTTGTTTAATTTTTTCTATTTCTTTTTTCTATCTATTTCCTCATTTTCTTTTTCTATCCTTACCATTGCTGTTAGTTTATCTTCTAATTTTAATTCTTCTTTTTCTAACATTAGATATAAATGTTCACCTATTTTCTTATATCTTCTTCCTAGATTAGAAAATACTATTTTTATTTTTGATCCTTCGTGATTTTCGTATATTTTTTCATCTATTATGAATTCTTCTTTGTTCATTTTATTGTGAATAGTTCATGTTGGTATATATATTCTAAACTATCTATTTGTTATTCCAATTTTGATATTTCATCTTTTTGTGTATTTATTGAATTTTTACTAACTCCGACAAATATATTATAATGTAATCTTTCTTTTCTTATTTTTAATTCTTTACGTTTTTCAGAGATAAATTATTTTAATTCTTTGCATTTTTGTTCTTTATTCATTTAAATTATATTTATAATACCTTGGTGGATATCTAAATCTAATTTTATCATAATTAGGTGGTATATGTCTCATTCTTCTAGATTTTAAATGGATTATTAATTTTGCTTCAATACTAGATATTAATGTAATTAGGTAGGCTAATCTTTCTGGATTTTCTTTTGTTTTGTTTAGACTTATATATTCTGAATAATTACTAATTAAAGATTCTTTAATATTTCTAAAAGCTTCTCTATTTTTAAATGGTCTTCTCATAATTAATATAATATTTGACTAATTTTAACATAACATCTAACTAACTTATATAGGGTGCTTGGATTGAGAATTCGAGGTAAGTGAGATTTTAATCTTTGGTGCTTGCTTTTCAAACCTGCTTCATAAAAAAAAGTATATTTTTTTGCCTAATCCATGTGTTGGGACAAGCGTGTGCTTGGTAAAATTAGTCGTGTTTGATCAACTGTGGATATATATTTTGTTAAGTATATAGAGAATCATTTAATGGTGAGTTGTGAGGTGACGTTGGGATATTGGACATATTTACTAGCGCACATGTGTTGCTGTAATATGTTAGGAGCATACCTATGTTGCCATAATATGTTAGGTGTCTTATATTTGCTGTCGTGATATATTTACTAGGGGTATACATAGCTGCAGTAACATGTTAGTGGCATTGTGTATGCTGCCGTAATATGTTAGGGGCCTTGCACATGTTGTCGTAGTATACTTTGGGGTAAGATTGTTATGTGGGTCGGGTCGAGCCAACCCGAAATCGGCCCGTGTCATTTTAACCAGTTTGTGGGCCAGGCCAAGTTAGGGTCTAAGTGGGCCGGGCGGGGCTCAACAGTGAAAAAATTAAAAACAACCCTAGCCTGACCCACTTAACCCAACCCGGTCAAACCTGGTTAAAAAAACGGTCAAACCCGGTAAAACAAATATAAAAAAAATCAATATACATTATATATACCCACCTATATACATTATAAATACGTTAAACAGTAGTTATACACTATATATATAGTATATACTACATTAGAATTTAAAAAATATATACATATATACACAGTTACACATATAAACGTAACATCCAATATATATGTACTACTTTAAATTTTAAATAAAATATACTACAATATATAAATACATTAGAATATATATATATATATATATATATATATATATATATATATATATATAGTTATATACTAATTTATAAAACATATACACATTTATACGTTAAATATACACATCTATAGAAGAAATATACACATGTATAGGTACCATTCAATGTATATATACTACTACTAATAAAATATACTACAATATATACATTACAATGTATATAGATATAGTTATATACTAATGTATAAAACATATACACATGTATACATTAAATATACATGTCTATAGAAGATATATTCACATATATACACTCTATTCTATTATATGTAATACTTTAAATTGCATATACTACAATATATACAAATTACAATATATATATATATATATATATATATATATATATATATATATACTAATTTATAAAACACATACACATGTATACGTTAAATATACACATTTATAGAAGATATATACAC
Organism: Capsicum baccatum var. pendulum; assembly: GCA_030864225.1. Taxonomy (NCBI): domain Eukaryota; kingdom Viridiplantae; phylum Streptophyta; class Magnoliopsida; order Solanales; family Solanaceae; genus Capsicum; species Capsicum baccatum. The sequence continues at coordinate 282,209,125 of CM061560.1, forward strand.
ATGTATACACACCATTCAATGTATATATACTACTACTAATAAAATATACTACAATATATATACATTACAATGTATATAGATATAGTTATATACTAATTTATAAAACATATACACATGTATACGTTAAATATACACGTCTATAGAAGATATATTCATATATATACACTCTATTCTATGTATATGTAATACATTAAATTACATATACTACAATATATATAAATTACAATATATATATATATATATATATATATATATATATATATATATTAATTTATAAAACATATACACATGTATACGTTAAATATACACGTCTATAGAAGATATATTCACATATATACACTCTATTCTATGTATATTTAATACTTTAAATTTAATATACTACAATATATATACATTACAATATATATATATAGTTATATACTAATTTATAAAATATATACACATGTATACGTTAAATATACACATCTATAGAAGATATATACACAAATATACGAAACATATGCTACTAATAAATTAATAATACTTGGTAGTAAATTAATAATATATTAGAAGCAAGTTTTTAATTTAAAGTAGAAAACTAGAAATTCAATTTAAAATTTTAAATCATTAAATGAAAAAATATAAAAAGTAAGGACTAAGGAGTGAATGAATTTGGGAAATTTTATTGATTGCAAAATGATCCAAAATTTATAATTTACATAAATGAAAAATCTATAAATTATGCATCATTTCTAACTCATGCATGTTAATATTAACAGAAACTTGCACAGGATAGTCGAAGTCAACGGGGGCAAAATCATGCATTGAACTTGATTCTGTTGAGTTCTCCTGTGAAGACATAATTTCTTCAAGTTTCAGCTCGTCGCTCGGCTCCGGTTCCATTCCTTGGTTTCTTCTTTCCGCTCTAATCCAATCTCTGGGGCAAACTAGAACATTCATTGCATTGCTTCCCAATGAGTGTCGGTTGTCTCCAAGTTGTTGTCGTCCTTGACTAAAGGCGCTCTCTGATGCAACGGTTGACATGAGAACATTCAAGATATCTCTAGCTAATCTTGAAAGCACAGGATATTGTGTCTCATTACTCCTCCACCAATCCAAGGTGTTGATTTATCGTCTTCGGCCGGTTCGATCCTCTGGCGCCGACCGAAGATAATATTTCAGCTCTTCCCGATAGTTGATATGTAAGCTCTCTTATCAACACTGTTCCAACATGTTAAATCATAAAAGGAATCAGGAAAACCACTATGTGCCGGCCTTTTAGAAGATGATGGCTCCTCGGGAGGATGAGGAGCGACAGTTGGAGTGATATTTGTCGGTACGACTAAATAAAATAAATCAACATAGAGATTATATAGTTTTTCTATGTAATCCTTTGTATCATTCATAGCCGTCCACAAATCAGGTTGTACTTGTTCAGAATCATGGTTAATATTTATTTCTAAGTTAGTATAAATAATAGTACTAAAGTGGCACATATTATTATATTTCATGCACGGATTTAACTTAGCACTAACCAAGTAAATAGGGGGAATTAGAAAAAAAACTTTTTTAAATTTAGTAAACATGGCACCAACAATTTTTTTATAACCTTCTTTATTTTAATATTCTTTGAGCAAACCAGAAATATCGGCTCTATATGCCAAAATATTACAGACAGTAGGATAATAAGCACCGAAAAATTCAACCGTAGCAACATAAATTTTTTCTAAAAACTTAACAAGGTCCTTAATCACAACCCAATCAGATTCATGTAGCATACGATCAGCAGAATCAGCAAATGAACCTCAATGTTGGTTAAAAGCTAGTGTAATAGGAATTCTATATTTATAACAAGTTTTTAAAAAATCATACGTAGAATTCCATCTAATATCAACTTCCTCAGGCATCAATATCGGTGCAAGTCCATTTTCTTGACATTTAACTTTAAATTCTCTAATTCCCGATCTACGATTATTTCCTTGAATAAAACCAACAGCAAGACGAATTTCAATATAAAGCTAAAAATCTCAAGACCATTTTTTACAATTAAATTATATATATGACATGCACACTTAATATGAAAAATTTCAGGCAACGTCGAAGATAGCGTAGATTTTTTTTTTATAGCAATCTTGTTGTTAGAAGCATTATCAAAAGCAATACATAAAATTTTATTTTCGATACCATAATATCCGACAACTTTAACAATGGAATCAGCAATAAAATCTCCAGTATGTTTACGATCTTCATCATATAAAAAAGCAAGAATACATTTTTGCGTCACAAATAACTATCCATCCAGTGACAAGTAATGGTTAAATAATCATTTTTATTTACAGCACGACCAAGATCAGAAGTGAAGGACAATCTACATTGAATACTTTTTAACAATGTTGATAAATAAAAACAATATTGTGAATGAAGTCAAAAAATATCAGACCGACAAGTACTTCTAGGAATACAGTTAAACATAGGATTATAAATTGCTTGTATATAATGAATAAAAGCATAAGAAGAAGGAAAACTATAAGGCAAACAACCCACAACAAAAATTCAAATTTATCGAAGAAACCTTTATAAAGGATGTCATAATTGTTTCAAACATCATTTTTTTTTCTTTTCATTTGCTTTTCTCTCAGTATTTGATATCTGTATTGGGGCATGATTAAATTTAGATTTGTGAAGAGAAGTTACACATTAGAAACCGTAGGCTATAGCACATCGATTTTGCTCGGAAATGCCCCATTCACGCTGTTTTGCCCGTTTGTCTACCCAATGGCCATGAAAAATTAAACAGACCACACAGAGATGATCCCCAACCTCCCTGGCATGCCTCGGTTAATTTTTAGCCCACAAAATGCTCGAACCTCGAACCCCGTTTGTCTACGCAAATAACCACAAAAAAATAAACAGACCACACTAGGATGATACCCAACCTCCCTAGCACGCCCCGATCAATTATCATCCCATAGCACGCTCGGGCCTCGGGTCGTCAAAATCGTGGGCTATGCACACCGATTTGGCCCAAAAATGCCCCACTCGCACCGTTTTGCCCGTTTGTCTACCCAAATGACCACAAAAAAATAACCGAACCATACAGGGATGATCCCCAACCTCCCTGGCTTGCCTCGGTCGATTTTTGACCCACAGCACACTCGAACTCTGATACCACCTCCAAAACCATGGGATATAACACATCATTTTGGCTCGAAAATGCCCCATTCGCGCCATTTTTCCCGTTTGTCCACCCAAACGGACACCAAAACAAATTAAACAGACCACACTGGGACGATCCCTAACCTCCCTGGCATGCCCCAATAGATTTTCAGCCCACAGCATGCCCGAACCCTATTCCCACCCCCAAAACCGTGCGCTAAAAATGGGGCACAACGATTTGACCTAATAATGCCCCATTTCGCCTGTTTGTCCTCTCAAATGGCCACAAAAAATTAAACGGGCCACACTAGGATGATTCAGAAACTCCCTGGCAAGCCCCGGTCGATTTTCGGCACACAGCACATCTGAACCCCGGGTCCTCCCCGAAACCGTGGGCTATAGCACCCAATTTGCCCCAAAAATGAAATGTTCGCGTCGTTTCGCCCGTTTATCCACCCAAATGACTACTAAAAATTAAACGGACCAAACTTGGATGATCCCCAACCTCCCAGGAACGTCCCAGTCCATTATCAGCCCAACATCACGCCTAGATCTCGGGTCCATCCCCGAAAGTGTAGGATATTGCACACCGATTTGGCATGAAAATGCCCTGTTCCACCTGTTTGTCCACCTAAATGGTCACGAAAAATTAAACGGACTACACTGGGACGATCCCCAACTCCCTGGCATGCCCCGGTCGATTTTTAGCCCACAACACGCCTGAACCCCGGGCCCACCACCAAAACCGTGTGCTATAGCACACCGATTTGGCCCGAAAATGCCCCGTTTGACCATTTCTCTCGTTTGTCCACCCAAATAGTCACTGAAAATTAAACGGACCAAACTAGGTTGATCCCCAACCTCCCAGGCATGCCCCGGTCGATTATCATCCCACAGCATGCCCAGACCCCGAGGCCACCCTCAAAATCGTGGGCTATAATACACCGATTTGATCCGAAAATGCCCCATTTGCTCTATTTCTCCCGTTTGTCCACCTAAATAGCCATGAAAAATTAAACGGACCACACTAGGATGATCCCCTAACTAGCTGGCAAAACGCTATTTATTTTCAGCCAACAGCACGCCCGGACCCCGGGTCTACCCCTGAAACCGTGGGCTATAGCACACCCATTTGGCCCGAAAATTCCCCGTTTGCGCCGTTTCGCCCGTTTGTCCACCTAAAGGGCGACAAAAAATTAAACGGACCACACTGGGATGATCCCAACCTCTCTGGCATGCCCTGATCGATTTTCGACCTACAACACGCCCGGACCCCAAGCCCACGCCCGAAACCATGGTCTATAGCACACCGATTTGGCCCAACAATTCTCCGTACGCACCGTTTCACTCGTTTGTCCACTCAAATAGCTCCAAAAAATTAATCGAACCACATAGGATGATCCCTAACCTCCCTGACTTGCCTCGGTCAATTTTGGACCCACAGCACGCTCGGACCCCAGGCCCACCTTCGAAACTGTGGGCTATAGCACACCGACTTATCTCAAAATGCTCCGTTCGTGCTGTTTCACCCGTTTGTCCACCCAAATAACCATTAAAAATTAAACGGACCAAACTGAAATGATCCCCAACCTCCCAGGCACGCCCCGGTCAATTATCAGCCCTACAACACACCCAGACCCGGGGCCCACCCTCGAAACCGTGGGCTATAGTACACTGATTTGGCCCGAAAACGCCCTGTTTCTCCTGTTTGTCCACCCAAATAGCCACGAAACATTAAACGGACCACACTGGGATGATCCCCAATCTCCCGGGCATGCCCGGGTCAATTTTTGTCCCATAGCATGTCTGAACCCCGAGCCCACCCCCGAAATTGTGGGCTATAGCGCACCGATCTGACCCGAAAATGCCTCATTCCCGCCGTTTCGCCCGTTTGTCCACCCAAATGTCCACTAAAAATTAAACGGACCAAACTTGGATGATCCCCAACCTACCAGGCATGCCCCAGTCGATAATCAGCCCTACAACATGCCCAGACCCCTGGACCACCCTCAAAACCGTGGGCTATAGCACACCAATTTGACCTGAAAACGGCCCGTTCGCGCTGTTTTTCCCGTTTGTCCACCCAAATGGCCACAAAAAATAAACGGACCACACTGGGACGATCCTCATCCTCCCTGGCATGCCTCGATCAATTTTTAGCCCACACCACACCTAAACCCCGGGACCACCACCAAAACTGTGGGCTATGGCACACCCATTTGGCCCAAAAATACCCCGTTTTGCATCGTTTTGCTCATTTGTCCACCCTAATGGCCACTAAAAATTAAACGAACCAAATTGGGACGATCCCCAATCTCCCAGGCATACCCCGATCGATTATAAGCCCACACCACGCCCAAACCCTTGGCCAACCAGGAAACCGTGGCTATAGCACACCAATTTGGCCCGAAAATGCCCCGTTCGCGCCGTTTTACCCAATTGTCCACCCAAATGGCCACAAAAAATTAAACAGACCACACTAGAATGATCCTCATCCTTGCTGGCACGCTCCGTTCAATTTTTGACCACAGCACACCCGGATCCCGGGCCCACCCCCAAAAATGCCCCATTTGCATCATTTCACAGGTTTTCCACCCAAATAGACACAAAAAATTAAACAGACCACACTGGGATGATCCCCAACCTCTCTGGAATGCTCCGATCGATTTTCGGCCCACGGTACACCCGAAATCTGGGCCCACCTTCTAAACCCTGGGTTATAGTACAACGATTTGGCCCGAAAATGCCTCATTTACGGCGTTTCGCCAATTTGTTCACACAAATAGCCATGAAAAATTAAACGAACCACACTGGGACAATACACAATCTCCTTGGCACGCCTCAATCGATTTTCAGCCCACAGTACACTTGGACCCCTGGCCCACCCCAAAATCGTGGGCTATAGCACACCGATTTTCCCCAAAAATGCCCTGTTCATGCCATTTTGCCCGTTTGTCCACCCAAATGACCACAAAAAATTAAACAGACCACACAGAGATGATCTCCAACGTCTCTGGCACGCCCCGATCGATTTTTGGCCCATAACATGCCCGAACAGAGATTGATCATTTCTGTGTGTTTTTGTATGGTTTATACAATCGTAGTGTCAAGTTAGCTGATATTCTCCATCAAGCGACCGTGGTCGAACCACGGGATCGAGGGGTGCCTAACACCTTCCCCTCGGTCAACAGAATTCCTTAGCCGGAATCTCTATTTGCAAACCAATTTCAAAGAGTCAAATTATTTTTTTTAAAAAGGATTTTCAAAGGTGACTTGGCACACCCGACTTATGTCAAGTGGAGATTCTGAACTTAATTGCAAATAATCCTTTCTTGAAGCAAAATTTTTAATCTTTTGTCACTTTAATAATAAAAATCCTTTCGAACCTTAAAATATTCTTTTGGAGTTAAAAAAGGGGTGTGACACCACGAACAATGTGAAGGCTCACTTAGCAATAGAATCCTTACGAAGAAACCGTCACCCACTAGTTTCACCTTGCGCAGTAGTATCTCCAGGCATGCAAGTAAGGAGTGAGTTATATAAAAATATAACTCAGTAAAATCTTTGATCCGCTACATTAATACCCCTGGATCAAGTGTTAGAAAATATAACGCACCACGATTACATAAATTATATGCACAACATATATCTCATAATATAATGCTCAATAAGGCCCAACAAATATTTCAGAAGTCACACCGACCCGGCCCGACCTGGATTTTTATTTTATTTTTAATTTTTGAGTTTTCGGCCAAACTAGCCGTTGGACCAACGGCTATATAACCGTTTTTGGGTCCAAACGGCTAGTTTGGGCCCATTTCTTAAAAAATAAATACTTTAAAATTATTTTTTAATCCCAAAAAAAAAATTATAAATACCCTACACCTTCAAATCATTTTTCACACAATTTTTCACTCTCTCAAATTTCATTCTCTCTCAAATCTCAATTTTCAATTCTCAAATATTCAATATATTTAATTTTTTAAAGTATTCATTTCAATTTTTTTATCTTGCATTTACAAAGTACGAGCGGAAGTTTCTAAAGTCGCAACCTTCGGATACTTTCAAAATTTGGTATTATCGTTTCATCTCTTACGTTTAATTTTTATTTATTGTATTAATTGTTTAATATTTAATTTTATTATATTTGTGTATTTTAAATTTTTTTAGTTTAATTTAATTTATACTATGGATAAATTAAGAAACCTCGCTACTAAAGGTGTTAAAATTTTTTGTCCGGAAAGGTGGTGGTAGTAAAAACTGAATTACTAGCGATAGAGGTAGTTCAAGTTGTAGATATACCCGTGTGCCTTCGCCTCCGGTACCGCTTAGTACACATTTTGAGGAAGAAATAGGTGTAGGTGCTCACGATATGGATTATGTAGAAGCTCAGAAAAATTACGGTATAGAAGAAGAAAATGAAGTAGATGTTGTTAATTTAGACAAAGAAAATAAAAATATTGGTGAGACACCCGCAGTAGAAAATGCTAATGTAAGATCTGAATCGGTTAATCTTCCTTCTCGTCCTCCCCGTGCCGCAAGACCTCGTAAAGCAACTAGTGTTGCATGGTAATTTTTTGAACGTATGTCAGATACTGAGTGCAATGCAATATTTATCAACAAATATATAAGTATAGAAGCGGAGGCAAGCAAGGTTACGGGTACGTTAATGAAACATATAGGTGAAGCTCACGAAAGAGAGTTAAATATTGCACGAGGTGGTGGGGATGTTGGTGGTCCAACGCAAAGTAGAATGGACCCAGCAACCGATCAGGTAACGAAGAAGTATAATAAATTGAGGGACCGAGAAGAAATAACTAAAATGGTAGTTGTGGGTTGTTTGCCTTTTAGTTTTCCTTCTTCTTATGCCTTTATTCATTATATACAAGCAATTTATAATCCTATGTTTAACTGTATTCCTAGAAGTACTTGCCGGTCTGATATTTTTAGACTTCATTCACAATATTGTTTTTATTTATCAACATTGTTAAAAAGTATTCAATGTAGATTGTCCTTCACTTCTGATCTTGGTCGTGCTGTAAATAAAAATGATTATTTAACCATTACTTGTCACTGGATGGATAGTAATTTGTGACGCAAAAACGTATTCTTGCTTTTTTATATGATGAAGATCGTAAACATACTGGAGATTTTATTGCTGATTCCATTGTTAAAGTTGTCGGATATTATGGTATCGAAAATAAAATTTTATGTATTGCTTTTGATAATGCTTCTAACAACAAGATTGCTATAAAAAATATCTACGCTATCTTCGACGTTGCCTGAAATTTTTCATATTAAGTGTGCATGTCATATATATAATTTAATTGTAAAAGATGGTCTTGAGTTTTTTGAGCTTTATATTGAAATTCGTCTTGCTGTTGGTTTTATTCAAGGAAATAATCGTAGATCGGGAATTAGAGAATTTAAAGTTAAATGTCAAGAGGACTTGCACCGATATTGATGCCTGAGGAAATTGATATTAGATGGAATTCTACGTATGATTTTTAAAAACTTGTTATAAATATAGAATTCCTATTACACTAGCTTTTAACCAACATTGAGGTTCATTTGCTGATTCCGCTGATCGCATGCTGCATGATTCTGATTGGGTTGTGATTAAGGACCTTGTTAAGTTTTTAGAAAAAATGTATGTTGCTACGGTTGAATTTTTCGGTGCTTATTATCCTACTGTAATATTTTGGCATATATAGCCGATATTTCTGGTTTGCTCAAAGAATATAAAAATAAAGAAGGTTATAAAAAAATTGTTGGTGCCATGTTTACTAAATTTAAATAAGATTTTTTCTAATTCCCCCTATTTACTTGGTTGGTGCTATGTTAAATCCGTGCATGAAATATAATAATATATGCCACTTTAGTACTATTATTTATACTAACTTAGAAATAAATATTAACCATGATTCTGAACAAGTACAACCTGATTTGTGGACGGCTATGAATGATACAAAGGATTACATAGAAAAATTATATAATCATTATGCTGATTTATTTTATTTAGTCGTACCGACAAATATCACTCCAACTGTCGCTCCTCATCCTCCCGAGGAGCCATCATCTTCTAAAAGGCCGGCACATTGTGGTTTTCCTGATTCCTTTTATGATTTAACTTGTTGGAATAATGTTGATGAGAGAGCTTGCATATCAACTTATCGGGAAGAGCTAAAATATTATCTTCGGTCGACGCCAGAGGATCGAACCGGCCGAAGACGATGGATCAACACCTTGGATTGGTGGAGGAGTAATGAGACACAATATCCTGTGCTTTCAAGATTAGCTAGAGATATCTTGAATGTTCCAATGTCAACCGTTGCATCACAGAGTGCCTTTAGTCAAGGACGACAACAACTTAGAGACAACCGACACTCATTGGGAAGCAATGCAATGAATGTTCTAGTTTGCCTCAGAGATTGGATTAGAGAGGAAAGAAGAAACCAAGGAATGGAACCGGATCCGAGCGACGAGTTGAAACTTGAAGAAATTATGTCTTCACAGGAGAACTCAACAGAATCAAGTTCAATGCATGATTTTGGCCCCGTTGACTTCGACTATCCTATGCAAGTTTCTGTTAATATTAACATGCATGAGTTAGAAAAAATGATGCATAATTTATAGATTTTTCATTTATGTAAATTATAAATTTTGGATCATTTTGCAATCAATAAAATTCCCCAAATTCATTCACTCCTTAGTCCTTACTTTTTATATTTTTTCATTTAATGATTTAAAATTTTAAATTGAATTTCTAGTTTTCTACTTTAAATTAAAAACTTACATCTAATATATTATTAATTTACTACCAAGTATTATTAATTTATTATATTAAGTAGCATATGTTTTGTATATTTGTGTATATATCTTTTATAGATGTGTATATTTAACGTATACATGTGTATATGTTTTATAAATTAGTGTATATATATATATATATATATATATATATATATTGTAATGTATATATATTATAGTATATTAAATTTAAAGTATTAAATATACATAAAATAGAGTGTATATATGTGAATATATCTTCTATAGATGTGTATATTTAACGTATACATGTGTATATGTTTTATAAATTAGTATATATATATATATATATTGTAGTATATGTAATTTAATGTATTACATATACATAGAATAGAGTGTATATATGTGAATATATCTTCTATAGATGTGTATATTTAATGTATACATGTGTATATGTTTTATAAATTAGTATATAACTATATCTACATATATTGTAATGTATATATATATTGTAGTGTATTTTATTAGTAGTAGTATATATACATTGAATGGTGTGTATACATGTGTATATATCTTCTATAGATGTGTATATTTAACGTATACATGTGTATGTGTTTTATAAATTAGTATATATATATATATATATATATATATATATATATATATATATATATATATTATAATTTATATATATTGTAGTATATGTAATTTAAAGTATTACATATACATAGAATAGAGTGTATATATGTGAATATATCTTCTATAGACATGTATATTTAATGTATACATGTGTATATGTTTTATAAATTACTATATAACTATATTTATATACATTGTAATGTGTATATTGTAGTATATTTTATTAGTAGTAGTATATATACATTGAATGGTACCTATACATGTGTATATATCTTCTATAGATGTGTATATTTAACGTATACATGTGTATATGTTTTATAAATTAGTATATAACTATATATATATATATATATATATATATATATTCTAATGTATATATATATTGTAGTATATTTTATTTAAAAGTTAAAGTAGTACATATATATTGGATGGTACGTATATATGTGTAATTGTGTATATGTGTATATATTTTTTAAATTCTAATGTAGTATATACTATATATATAGTGTATAACTATTGTTTAACGTATTTATAATGTATATAGGTGGGTATATATAATGTATATTGAATTTTCTTTTTTATATTTTTGACTGGGTTTGACCGGTTTTTTAACCAGGTTTGACCAGGTCGGGTTAAGTGGGTCAGGTTAGGGTTGTTTTTATTTTTTTTACTGTTGAGCCCGGCCCGGCCCACTTAGACCCTAACCTGGACCGGCCCACAAACTAATTAAAATGACACGGGCCGATTTCGGGTTGGCCTGGCCCGGCCCACATAACAGTCTTACCCCAAAGTATACTACGACAACATGTTCAAGGCCCCTAACATATTACGGCAGCATACACAATGCCACTAACATGTTACGGCAGCTATGTATACCCCTAGTAAATATATCACGACAGCAAATATAAGACACCTAACACATTATGGCAACATAGGTATGCTCCTAACATATTACAGCAGCACATGTGCGCTAGTAAATATGTCCAATATCCCAACGTCACCTCACAACTCACCATTAAATGATTCTCTATATACTTAACAAAATATATATCCACAGTTGATCAAAGACGACAGATTTTACCAGGCACACGCTTGTCCCAACACATGGATTAGGCAAAAAAATATACTTTTTTTATGAAGCAGGTTTGAAAAGCAAGCACCAAAGATTAAAATCTCACTTACCTCGAATTCTCAATCCAAGCACCCCTCTCAATATATCAAAACTACACTTTCGTAAATCCAAATCACCTCAAACTACACCAAAATGGATTTAAAATAATCAAAACTTTTTAAGTGGGTAACGTCTAAACTTTTAGAATAAGTCACCAATTTGAATCAACTTCTCAGTCCAATTGCTCGTTTGTGTAACCATTCAAAACACAACATCTTCAATTTTCAAGTAAGCGAAGCTTTATATTTAGTTTTCCCAACCAAAATAAATATTACTCTACTTTGTGAAATAGTGGCTTTTATAACATGATGGCCTTTTAATATTACCTTCAATTTTCATATAGTTCCAACTTTAATTCATCCTTATGAAAATTCAATCATTATCTAATCATCTCCTTCCAATCATTAGCCTATTATGAGAGAAGAAATAAAAATATTTTTTTTGAACTATTATAAATGTAAGGATCTGCAACTACAATACCAAGGCACTGATATATACATACCTGAAGATTACAATCAATCAAATTATAAGCATTTTTTAACTCCGTAAAACCTGTATGAAGCTTGTTCTCTTCCAGCAATTAAGGAATTAGAAAAAAACCTAATATTCTGCTTCTACTACTGGAATGTGAAAAAAAAAAAGAGTAAGAAAATGGATTTTGTCTTTTGACTTACTCACTTTAATTCTCTTAATTAATGTTTTAAAAATAGTTAAAATTATTCATTTATCCCTCATTAAAATTTCTTGAGTTATTACAAGTTCATAATTAGTTTAAGAAGATTGGGGGTATTTGAAAGTAAGTTAATGTTTGGTGGATAAATAATGACCATTCTAATTTAAAGAATGCCTTTTCAACGTTCATTTTAATTATCACATTGGCTTTTTTGCCTTTCATTTTGCAAAGGTAATGGTTATGGTTGGCCTCTTGGGGAATATAATGGAGCAAATATTAATGCTATTCGTGCAAAAGTAGGTTTGATTTTCCTTTATTCATTACTAATTAGACAAGTATTTTTAGAAATAACAAATAAAATAATTTTTGTTATTATATCAACCTTTAAATATAATAAATTTAGGACTCGTTTGATAAAATGCATAAAAAAGTACAACGTATAGTGGATTAGTAGTGCTTACATTAGTAACATTATATTATTATATTAGTCATGCTGAATTGTTTCTTATATTGTTTGATTTGGTATATTAAAAACAACCGACATTGCATAATTTTTTAAATAAAAAATATATGTTTACACAAGTACGACAAAAAAGGGTGTAAACAAGGTTGTGAGGAGTGAGTGTATCTCGAATCATGGTAATGCATGCAATTACTAATACGGTGAATTTCTATGTATTAGTTACACGTATCTTAATATCAAATAAAGTGTATAAGTATCAATGCCAACATTTGTACAGGTCATAGATATACATAGTGTTAGTTACACGTAAGTTGAAAAAGTGTACCGGATAAGGTACTAATACTATACAAAACTAATACATGTATTATTTTTTCTAATACACTCTACTAAACAACTCCTTAATTATTTGAAAATACATTAAACTATGAATAATATTTAACAACAACGTTAAAATGAATACGAAATGGCAAATTATTCATTGATCATGACTTTCTAACATGAATTGTTGGAGACCTACTTTTAATTTATTAAATAAATAAAAATAGACGGTGGAAATACATCAAGTAATTTAAAATCAATTTCCAATATTGCTTGATCATATATTATATACTTTTATTAAGAATGAAATTACGTTATTGGAAAATTGAAAAGCGACAGGTTTATGAAAATCAATAGCAGCAAAATGTTAGTACATAATTTTCTGCCCCATTGAAAACATTTATGACCAAAAGTCCGAAACATAGACGAATCTAGAATTTTTAAAGATCATTAGTGCTTTAGATATAACTCACAATCAATCGAGTGCATCATTTAGATTTTTTATAGGGGCCAACACATAGGACTATATACATTCCCCATTTTAAAATAATTATCACGGTCTGCTTATCGAGGTTCTATTTGACTATTCTTCAAAGCTAAATCAAATTAGATTATTCAGTATGTTAAAATCAAAATTTGGATATTGAGATGGATGTGGAGACCCACTAGATGTGATAGAATCATGAATGAAGTTATTCGAGATAAGGTGCGAGTGACCTTCGTGGTGTACTAGATGAGGAAAACGAGATTGAGATGGTTTGGACAGTGATGAGGCGAGGTTCAGACGTGTGAGAGGGTTGGATAAACTAGGTACAAAAAGGAATAGAGGTAGGCAAAAAAAGTATTAGGGCAATGTGATTAGACATGACATGACGCATATTTAGATTATCGAGGGCATGAACTTAGATAGGGGATGTGAAAGACGCGTATTCGGGCAGGAGTGTTGTCATGCACTGTAGTATGGTAGCTTATGGTTTAGCCGTAGATATCTATCATTATTCTTGTTTATTGTGTTTAATTTCGGTTATTACAGTATTTTGTGGCTGATTAATACTTTGATGTGGCTGAAGAGTTGTCATATTTTCTTCACTATTTTACTCTTCCCTGTACGGTACAGGTTGCACCTAGATTTACTATACTTAAGCTAAGGGTCTTTCGAAAACAGACTCTCTACCTTCCAAAGTCGCGGTAAAATATGCATATACTTTATCCTCCTTTGATTTCACTTGTGGGATTTTACGAGTATATTGTTGTTGCTCAAAATTTGAATATTTAGAAACTATAGTACTATAAATCACATTTTCTCTCATATCAATAGGAAAAATCATAAAATTCTAATCAATTTTCAAATCGTTTTTGACTTTAAAATTAGAAAATGTGACAAATAAAAAGAATTCGCCACGTGAAGAGGTATTTAAGCGTGTGCAACGTGAAGAGGTATTTAAGCGGGAAATATATGGAGGGAAGGGACACGTGTTACAATATCATTGGTTAAATTCAACGAGGAAATGACCACATTTTGGATTTAACAAAATACTATATTTATCTTAGGTTTATGAACGATTATTTGTAACATATTCAATTTTTACAATACTTTTACACAATTAGTTAGTATATAAAAATTAGGCTTTTTAATTTATATATTTTGATCAAATAATAAATACAAAAAGTTTAACCTCAACAATAAGAATATCTAATGATTCTTCCTATTTCTTATTGGTGTTTAGTATACGTTTTGGAGTTTCACTAATTTAAATTTGCATAAAAAGTTTTCTTTGAAAGTAAAATAGTTCTCTCCAAAAGTAATTTTATTCCGAAAGTTCAAATTTGAAACCTCTTCATATTAGGTTGAATGATTATAAATCGAAGCTACATAACAATTGAAATTTTTCTTGAGAACATTTTACCTCTCTAATGTGGAACTTCTCTGCACAAATCTAAATTTAATCACGCCCCAATACAGATATCAAATACTGAGTGAAAAACAAATGAAAAAAAAAAGAAAATTGATGTTTGAAACAATTATGACATCTTTTATAAAGGTTTCTTCGATAAATTTGAATTTTCGTTAGATTGAATAATTTTAGTCATTAATTTTCAAATTTTTATTGTCTATCAGATTTGAGAATTTTTAGAAAATAACCTATCTATCTCCGCAAGATAGTAGCACCGTCAAGGTCTACGCACACTTTAATGCTCTTCCTCCCCCCAAAAATTGTTGTTATTGTATCGAGTTAAGAATTAATCCACGTGATCAATGTGTAATTTTAAAAACATTAGGGTGAGTCTTGCTACAATTCTACAACTTGCAACCAATTAGATTCTCTAAATAACCGCTAAAAACGAAAAAGAGAAAAACTTAGTTCATTCTTACTGCACCTTCCCTCCACTGTCACACCCCATTTTTTTTCACCGCATCCGACCCCCGCTAGGGAGTTGGTTTTAGAGAAAATGAATTTTTCCAATTAAAGTGACGTTTCGAAAAAGGATTATTTTATTTATAGAGTCGCCACTTGGATTTGAGTTTGGGTGTTCCAAGTCACCTTATTGAATCCCTATTCAAAAGGAAATGACTCTTTAATTATTATTTTTTTTTGGTCTGCGAAATAGAAATCCGGATAAGGAATTCTGTTGACCGAGGGGAAGGTGTTAGGCACCCCTCGAGTCCCGTGGTTCTAGCACGGTCGCATTAATGACTTACGTTTGGCTTAAATTAATTTTTTTTGTTTTGGATTCACAATATTTGTTAACCTAAAAGTTTTTTTGCCTCCCGCTTTTAATTTATTTTGAAATTATTTATTAATAAACACGTCCTAAACACCCAATAGGAAAATCAATTTATTACAACTTAAACAAATAGTTGTAAAGATACTGAATATTTAGAACTCATTTTCTTTAACTTTCATTAAAATAGCAAGAAAAGTTTTATCACCTTTAGACAAAATTCAAACTTTTCAAATATATATGATTAACTAAAATTAATTAATATAAATACGATTATATAGTCATGAAGATCCGATAACCAAAACTAAAATTTCAGTTATGAACTAAATGTTACTTTGCAAATATGTGATAAATAATATATCATATATAGCACCAATTGATTTTTTTTTTAATTTCTTGTTTTCCTATTTCACTTTTTTTTTTAAGTCTTATGTATGTATTTCCCTTTTCTGTTCCTAAAGCATGCATGGTGTATGTGTGTGCATGTATTTATTTCATTTTTTTTTTTTGCATGCATGGATCATATCTTATATCAAATCTCATTCCAAATTTAATCATGACAAAGAGTTGAATGCTTTAATATCATAATAACAAATGTAAAATAAGAGCATCTCCATATCATAATATTGAAATTGAATTTCACATTATTGCGATATTACATTATTCAAAGAAAGATAGAGGGTTACCTCTTGCAGGAATAATTCTTAACAACAAGAAGAAAAAGCCTCGAACTTAAATCGTGACCAAAACTCAAAGTCTTTTGATGTGAGAAATTTTTTGTTTTTATTTTTTTCTCCCTATGTGTTCCTTATGTGTGCATGTGTGTGATTTTTTCTCAAATTAGTCCATATGTGTTTTTTCTTCTCCTCTCTTTAGTGTTTTATGTGTGTGTTTATATAGGGAGTGTGTAAGTATGTAGTATGTTGAAGGTAATGGAAAAGTTAGGGGAATGTTGGAGGTAATGGGAAGTAGGGTAATTTTTTTTTAGTTTTAATGGGAAAGTTAGGGAAATGTTGGAGGTAATGGGAAGTAGGGTAATTTTTTTTTTAGTTTTAATGGGAAAGTTAGGGAAATGTTGGAGGTAATGGGAAGTAGGGTAATTTTTTTTTAGTTTTAATGGGAAAGTTAGGGGAATGTTGGAGGTAATGGGAAGTAGGGTAATTTTTTTTTAGTTTTAATGGGAAAGTTAGGGGAATGCTGGAGGTAATGGGAAGTAGGGTAGTTTTTTTTTTTTGAAAAAATATTTTTAATAAGTAAAACAAATAAAATAAAATAATAAAAAATAAAATTAAAATAAACATAATAAAATCTATTAAAATTGACAAAATACATAATAAGTTAACAACTAGTCTTAGAAATATGATTAAGAAATATTAATATCACTAGATTTTTTATTAAAAGTAAAAAAAAAAAACAAATGTAATTTAGAAAATTTCCTTTTTCCTAAAATATATAAACAAAAATAAAACTTATTAAAAATGTGACTCTATTTTGTAGTTTTCAAAATTTTTGACGAACCTCAAAGTAAGATAAATTTAAAATGCCTAAAAATAAAAATAAAATAAAAATTATTTGAACATTAAAATGGTATAAAAATATTAGGTTTGGGTCAAAAATTAGGTGTTTACAGAATGCCCCTCTTTGCTTGAAAATATGAAGAATTTTCAAGCAAAGAAGTAAACATGACTAATTTTTGGCTCAACCCTTAATTCAATAATAATACGTAAATAAGTGGGAAAGAAGTGTGACCGAGCCCTGGCTTTGGGCATCCTACATATCTCGAGTTATAAGAGAATCAGGTCACGTGTAGTTCAAATAGGTGTAGGAATGAGTGAATGAATTGGAGAGTCGATTTGAGGTCCCGTCGAGTTTTCGGTTCGTGGCTCTTTTTATTACTTCAGAAAAAAAAAAGAAAAATGAAACTAAAAATAAAAGATACAAAATCCTATCTATTCTAATTGTCTTGATTCTCTTGCTTCAGATCTTCTTCTTGGATCTTCAGTTATCGCCTCACCTTCTTCTAGTGGGTACCTCGATCTCAAGATTTGATCTTGAAGTTAGGACTTGAGATTTGAACCTGCAACTTGGATTGAGTCATTGACACTCTGTCAAAGAACAGTCCATAGAATACTTTGGATGCTTATTCTCCTTATCAGAAGCAAATAAGATGTCTCTTGAGATGTTAGGCCACTACAGATACAGAGCTGACTCTAACTATCTTCAACCTGATCATTCTTCTATATTCTGACAGGAGATGAAATTCCATTCTTGGATAATCCTGTGCTTCGCAGAAAACCTGCAAGCCATCAAAGAAGACGAAACAAAACAAACAAAATTTTCTGCCCCAGTTTACACTAGGAAAATTTTGTGAGTTATTAGAAAAACTATAATCTAAAAATAAATGAATGAATGGATAAAATTTTAAGCTAGGAGCGTGATAATATAAGGACCCTATTCTTAATGATGAAACCAAAGGAAGTTATCCTAATGAATGCATGGGAAAGAATTAGGATTTTCGCTTATAAAAATGTGATGCGGGATTGTAATGCCCTGTGAAGACATGAAGAAGAAAAATAGGAAGATTTATTTCCTAAAATTCCAACTAGGGGATGGCGCCTTATGAAGATGAAGAAAATGTCAACTAGGGGATGGCGCCCTATGAAGACGAATAAGATGTCAACTAGGGGATGGCGCCCTATGAAGACGAAAAGGATGTCAACAAGGGGATGGCGTCCTATGAAGACTAAAAGGATGTCCACTAGGGGATGGTGCCCTATGAAGATGAGATAAGATGTCAACTAGGGGATGGCGCCCTATGAAGACGAAAAGGATGTCAACTAGGGGATGACACCCTATGAAGACGAGAAAGATGTCAACTAGAGGATGGCGCCCTATGAAGACGAATAAAATGACAACTAGAGGATGGCGCCCTATGAAGACGAAAAGGATGTCAACTAGGGGATGGCGCCCTATGAAGACGAAAAGGATGTCAACAAGGGGATGGCGCCCTATGAAGACTAAATAAGATGCCAACTAGGGGATGGTGCCCTATGAAGACGAGAAAGATATCAACTAGGGGATGGTGCCCTATGAAGACGAGATAAGATATCAACTAGGGGATGGCGCCCTATGAAGACGAAAAGGATATCAACTAGGGGATGGCGCCCTATGAAGACGAAAAGGATGTCAACTAGGGGATGGCGCCCTATGAAGACGAAAAAGATGTCAACTAGGGGATGATGCCCTATGAAGACGAATAAAATGTCAACTAGGGGATGACGCCCCATGAAGACGAGATAAGATGTCAACTAGGGGATGGTGCCCTATGAAGACGAGAAAGATGTCAACTAGGGGATGGTGCCCTATGAAGACGAAAAAGATGTCAAATAGGGGATGGAGCCCTATGAAGACGAAAAGATGTCAACTAGGGGATGATGCCCTATGAAGACGAGATAAGATGTCAACTAGGGGATGGTGCCCTATGAAGACGAAAAGAATGTCAACTAGGGGATGGTGCCCTATGAAGATGAAATAAGATGTCAACTAGGGGATGGCGCCCTATGAAGACGAGATCGGATGTTAACTAGGGGATGACGCCCTATGAAGACGAGATAAGATGTCAACTAGGGGATGACACCCTATGAAGATGAGATAGGATGTCAACTAGGGGATGGTGCCCTATGAAGACAAAAAAGATGTCAACTAGGGGATGGTGCCCTATGAAGATGAGATAAGATGTCAACTAGGGGATGACGCCCTATGAAGACGAATAAGATGTCAACTAGGGTATGGCACCCTATGAAGACGAGATAAGATGTCAACTAGGGGATGGCACCCTATGAAGACGAGATAAGATGTCAACTAGGGGATGGTGCCCTATGAAGACGAGATAGGATGTCAACTAGGGGATGGTGCCCTATGAAGACGAAAAAGATGTCAACTAGGGGATGGTGCCCTATGAAGACGAAAAAGATGTCAACTAGGGGATGGTGTCCTATGAAGACGAGATAAGATGTCGACTAGGGGGTGGTGCCCTATGAAGACGAATAGGATGTCAACTAGGGGATGGTGCCCTATGAAGACGAATAGGATGTCGACTAGGGGATGGCGTCCTATGAAGATGAATAGGATGTCAACTAGGGGATAGCGCCCTATGAAGAAGAAAAGGATGTCAACTAGGGGATGGCGCCCTATGAAGACGAATAAAATGTCAACTAGGGGATAACGCCCTATGAAGAAGAAAAGGATGTCAACTAGGGGATGGCGCCCTATGAAGACGAATAAAATGTCAACTAGGGGATGGCGCCCTATGAAGATGAGATAAGATTCAACTAGGGGATGGTGCCCTATGAAGACGAGATAAGATCTAGGATTTTTTTTTTTGTTAGAAAAGAAAAAAAAATGCCCTAGTCTTAAATATGCGGTGTTTTATTATTATTATCATTATATTGATATGTACCTAGAATTATAGGAGTATAACAAAAAAAAGAAAATTCAAGAAAACTTAGCTTGCTATACTTGTTTTTTCCTCACTAAACTTCACAAGCTTGCTTTGCCCCTGTTCAAACAAAGAGAGGAAAAAAATGTGAGTTTTAAAATTTATGGTTGGTTTGTGGCCTTGAGTTCCTTGGAGGTTTTCCTTATCTCTGCCCCAACTTGATATAGTTGATTCAACTAATTGGTTGGCGAGCTTGATTCTTTGTTTTTTCAAATTCTGTTGCATCTCTGTTTGTTTCAGTACGATTCTGCTCTTCACTTTCAAATGCTTCATTTTTAACACTTATCTTAACTGGCTCTCTGTCCTTGTCAAGGTGGTGAGTGCCCAACAATCTCTGCTCAACTTCACTGGGAGCCATGGTCAATTTTGCTCGTTTTTCTTTATTTTGCATTTGGTGTGAGACTTACCCAAAAAAAAAAACAGAGCGTGTAGAAATGAAATAAGGAAAACAAACAAAAAAAAAGAATAAAAGCAACATGTTTAAATAGAAGGTATTTCTACCAGTAAAGTAGGAAAGCTTATTTGGAGGTGTATATTGACTTCAATAACGCATGCCATACAACTTGGAGTAGACCTTCAAAATTGTCTAATCTCGAATTAGGCTGCACCTTTCAATCAAATCAAATCATTCTTGATCTTTGTCCTGTCAGGAAAACTTTGTTTGACTAAAGTGATTCCTTCTAGGATTTTCTCAATTGACCCCTCTAATTTGGATTGTTTCGTTCATCATTGTCTCATGGCGCCTCTGAGGGTTTTCACCAATAAGTTTTTTTTTTTTTGATTTTTTTTTTATTTTCTTTTTTTTTTGATTTTTTTTTTTTGATATCTTGTGGTGCCTCCATGGGTTTTCACCAATAAGATTTTTTTTTATTTTTTTTTTGAATTTTGTGGTGCCTTTATCGGTTTTCACCTACAAGCCCTTTTATATATATATATATAGAACACACAAGGCTTGACATTCTCAAAAATTGATCGGAAGGTTTTTAATGGACAAAGGAAAGGATTTTTTTTTATTTAGGATAAATTACAACTTGGGAGTCATGTAAAAGTGACAATAGGATATATATCTCTTTTTTTTTTAAAATACCAGGAATTTTTTTATTTTTATTTTGTCGGACCGAACCCCAAGATAGGGCTGCCTACGTATCCATTTAGGAATCAGGTCGAACGTAGTTCAATGGTAATGCATTTTTTTTTCCGGCTCCAAAGAGGGTAAGCAAGGAAAGGTAAATAAGGCTCGAAGGGCTGACAAGGGATTAATGGCATTTAGTTAAGTAGAACGATGGCCTTTCGTCATCTCAACTTGAGAATGTTAAGCACAAGTGTGTCAAATATAATATCTTTTGACTGAATCGGCATTGATAGCTTTTCTGTCATTTTTTCGTCCAGATCCGCAAGCTGCAAAGCTCCATTTGATAGTACTTGGTTAACTATGTATGGACCTTGCCAGTTTGGAGCAAACTTTCCTTTAGCCTCTTCTTGGTGTGGAAGGATGCGTTTTAAAACAAGTTGGCCGACCTCGAATTTTCTAGGACGTACCTTCTTATTGTAAGCTCGCGTCATCCTCTGCTGGTATAATTGACCAAAGTAAACAGGTTTCGATGGGACCAGCATGGTAGAATTTGCCAAATATTCTTTAATCTTATCAAATGATTCTTGACATTCGTCTGTCCATTGGATAGCAGCATCCTTTTTTAGCAACTTAAATATCGGTTCGTATTTAGTGCTGAGCTACGCAATGAATCTGCTTATATAATTCAGTCTTCCAAGAAAACTCATGACCTCAGTTTTATTCTTCGGAGGCGGCAATTCTCGAATGGATTTTACCCTGGCGGGGTCCAATTCAATGCCTCTGCGGCTAATTATGAAGCCCCAAAGTTTTTCGGATGGAGCTCCAAATGCACACTTGGCTGGATTGAGCTTAAGATTATACTTTCATAACCTTTCGAAGAATTTTCTCAAGTCATCTACGTGATCGACTCGTGTCTGGGACTTGATAATGACATCATCAACATATACTTCTACTTCCTTGTGCATCATGTCATGAAAAATAGTAGTCATAGCTCTCATGTAAGTAGCTCCCGCATTCTTTAAACCAAATGGCATGACCCTGTAGCAATAAGTACCCCACGGGGTGGTGAAAGCAGTCTTATCTGCACCTGTTTCATCCATCAAGATCTGGTGATATCCGGCATAGCAATCCACGAAAGATTGGATCTCATGTTTAGCACAATTATCAACAAGGATATGAATGTTGGGCAGCGGAAAGTTATCTTTAGGGCTTGCTTTGTTCAAATCCCTATAATCAACACAGCCTCTGATTTTACCATCTTTCTTCGGTACGGGCACCACATTAGCCAACCATGTGGTGTACTGAGCGACCCTGATCACGTTCGCATTCAATTGCTTTATGATTTCCTCTTTGATTCTATCGCTCACGTCAGTTTTAAACTTTCTTTGCTTTTTCTGGACTGGTGAAAAATCAGGGTATGCAGGTAGTTTGTGGACTATCAAATCCGTGCTTAGACCCGGCGTATCATCATAAGACCAAGCAAAGACATTCTTATACTCGATCAAAATCTAAACAATATCATTTCTGATATTCTGATCTGCATGAATACTTATTTTTATTTCTCTAACCTTCTCACCCGTTCCCAAATTTATTATGTCAGTGTCATCTAAATTGGGTTTGGGCTTATCCTCAAATTGATCCAATCCTTTTTGAATTCTTTATCAGCTTCACCTTCATCGTATTCATCTACCGTTTGGTTTGCTGATTCGAGATTAGACAACTTTTTAGGATCTAAATGTGAACTCCGCGTACATGCCATGTTATCGGAGCCAGTATTAACATAACTGAAATAAGATAAAAATAATAAAAATTAAAAGAGGGAAGAAAGGATAAATTTACTAGAAAACCTGAAATTCCTTTCATTGAATCGGAAAGGATAGGAGGATTAATCATGAAAACAGAGCAACTAAACTATGTGGACTACAACCCTGAGAATAGTCCAAAATACAAAAGAAAGAAAAACGAAACAACAAAATAAACTACCAAGACTCCTTCCTTGTGGGGAGAGGAGTGGCTTCCCAGTTAGTGAGCTTGATATTTGGCCCGATGAACTGCACATCCGCATTGCTAAGGCCTTCACCCATCTGAAACATGTTTACTTCATAAAACACTTCCTTGAGGCCTTGACATATTTCATCCACATCCTTGTTAGCATATAGGTATTGATTTTCTTCCTTTTGAGCTTTCGTGAAAGATTGGCTAATGTGTGGAACTGGACTTGTCAATTTCCAAGCCTTCTTCTTATGTTCTTTTGCTCATTTTCTATTTGCTGCGGTAGGCTTAAAGCCTAAGCCAAAGGAGTTGTGGCTACCACACGGATCTACAGGGTTTATAATTCCTTGTAGCAAAACCCCTAATCCTTTTCCCGGTTCATAACCATTTTGTAGCATTTGGCTAGCCACCATGATTGAAGTAGAAGAGAGATGAGGCCCTGAAATTGGCGTACTTTCCACGACATGATCAGCTCTCACGATTTCAAAGGCTTGATAAATGAGAGATTCACAACCCCTTTTTGTTTTGATACAGGGTACAGAAAGATCTCGATGTATGGGAAGGTCATCCTCTCCATGTACAATGATTTCCTGATTGTCGTGTTCAAACTTAACTACTTGATGCAAAGTAGAAGGTATGGCTCTGGCCATGTGGATCCATGGTCTTCCTAAAAGTAGGTTGTAGGAAGTATCCATGTCTATTACTTGAAAGGTGATCGTAAACTCTACTGGTCCAATAACCAAAGAAAGATCTACTTCACCAATTGTGTCTCATTTTGCATCGTCAAAAGCCCGAACACATACATTATTGGACCGAATTCTATCTGGGCTGATTTTCAACTTTTGCAAAGTAGAGAGAGGACAGATATCTACTTCTGAACTTCCATCAATCATTACCCCTTTTTTTAGATCAATTAATTTACTTAAAAGCCGGTCAACATTCGATATGACATTTCCTATAATGCAACAAGTAGCACATAAAATGCACATGATGGTCTCAACAGGCGACACCTTACCTAGACGAACCCGACCCCAGGGTCGAGCCCCACTAAGTCAAAAAATACACGTGATATAAGTAAAACACAGTCTATTAGGGATAGCCATGTCTAAGCTCCGGTTATGCTAGGTTCAACCTGGTGGAGTTAGGTATCTAGACTGTCAATGAAACAAGCAGACAACTCGAGTCGGCAAGGGACAGTTTTACCGGTAGCAGGGCTTTCCGGCCTCACTGTTGGTCCCTTTCCGTCCTAAATCATGGGTGACTACAAAATCCTTCCCAGGAGCGTTGCCGCATCTCTGGTATCTCAAGCTCGGGAGCGTATACCGCATCTCCGAATATATAGTATCTCAGAAGACTCAGATGGGTGCGCGAGAGAAGACAATTTATATTGCAATTCAAATAATATCAAAGCGATAAACATGTAGGCAAAGAACACATTTAGGCCAACAATATACAATATCAAAATTAAATAAAGCCAAACAAGTCAATATGAAAGCTCGAATTCTGGTTATTTCCCCAGCAGAGTCGCCATCTGTCACACCCCATTTTTTTTCACCGCATCCGACCCCCGCTAGGGAGTTGGTTTTAGAGAAAATGAGTTTTTCCAATTAAAGTGACGTTTTGAAAAAGGATTATTTTATTTACAGAGTCGCCACTTGGAATTGAGTTTGGGTGTTCCAAGTCACCTTATTGAATCCCTATTCAAAAGGAAATGACTCTTTAATTATTATTTTTTTTTGGTCTGCGAACTAGAAATCCGGATAAGGAATTCTGTTGACCGAGGGGAAGGTGTTAGGCACCCCTCGAGTCCCGTGGTTCTAGCACGGTCGCTTTAATGACTTACGTTTGGCTTAAATTAATTTTTTTTGTTTTGAATTCACAATATTTGTTAACCTAAAAGTTTTTTTGCCTCCCGTTTTTAATTTATTTTGAAATTATTTATTAATAAACACGTCCTAAACACCCAATAGGAAAGTCAATTTATTACAACTTAAACAAATAGTTGTAAAGATACTGAATATTTAGAACTCATTTTCTTTAACTTTCATTAAAATAGCAAGAAAGGTTTTATCACCTTTAGACAAAATTCAAACTTTTCAAATATATATGATTAACTAAAATTAATTAATATAAATACGATTATATAGTCATGAAGATCCGATAACCAAAACTAAAATTTCAGTTCTGAACTAAATGTTACTTTGCAAATATGTGATAAATAATATATCATATATAGCACCAATTGATTTTTTTTTTAATTTCTTGTTTTCCTATTTCACTTTTTTTTTTAAGTCTTATGTATGTATTCCCCTTTTCTGTTCCTAAAGCATGCATGGTGTATGTGTGTGCATGTATTTATTTCATTTTTTTTTTTTTGCATGCATGAATCATATCTTATATCAAATCTCATTCCAAATTTAATCATGACAAAGAGTTGAATGCTTTAATATCATAATAACAAATATAAAATAAGAGCATCTCCATATCATAATATTGAAATTGAATTTCACATTATTGCGATATTACATTATTCAAAGAAAGATAGAGGGTTACCTCTTGCAGGAATAATTCTTAACAACAAGAAGAAAAAGCCTCGAACTTAAACCGTGACCAAAACTCAAAGTCTTTTGATGTGAGAAATTTTTTGTTTTTATTTTTTCTCCCTATGTGTTCCTTATGTGTGCATGTGTGTGATTTTTTCTCAAATTAGTCCATATGTGTTTTTTCTTCTCCTCTCTTTAGTGTTTTATGTGTGTAAATTGGGAGTGTGTAAGTATGTAGTATGTTGAAGGTAATGAGAAAGTTAGGGGAATGTTGGAGGTAATGGGAAGTAGGATAATTTTTTTTTTAGTTTTAATGGGAAAGTTAGGGAAATGTTGGAGGTAATGGGAAGTAGGATAATTTTTTTTTAGTTTTAATGGGAAAGTTAGGGGAATGTTGGAGGTAATGGGAAGTAGGGTAATTTTTTTTTAGTTTTAATGGGAAAGTTAGGGGAATGTTGGAGGTAATGGGAAGTAGGGTAGTTTTTTTTTTTTTTTAAAAATATTTTTAATAAGTAAAAAAAATAAAATAAAATAATAAAAAATAAAATTAAAATAAACATAATAAAATCTATTAAAATTGACAAAATACATAATAAGTTAACAACTAGTCTTAGAAATATGATTAAGAAATATTAATATCACTAGATTTTTTATTAAAAGTAAAAAAAAAACAAATGTAATTTAGAAAATTTCCTTTTTCCTAAAATATATAAACAAAAATAAAACTTATTAAAAATGTGACTCTATTTTGTAGTTTTCAAAATTTTTGACGAAGATAAATTTAAAATACCTAAAAATAAAAATAAAATAAAAATTATTTGAATATTAAAATGATATAAAAATATTAAGTTTGGGTAAAAAATTAGGTGTTTACATCCACTTTTATCACTTCACTTTTCATTAGCTATGTGAATTTGTTCGGCAATGGCGAAGGGAAGATTCCGAAGGCAACAAGCTAGAGATCAGAAGAATACATACTGTTACCGTTGTAGTTCAAACATAGAATTTGAAGGAGGCCTCGATAGTCATAACAAAACTTAGCACAGAAACAGCAAAGAGAAGTGTACGACCTGCAACAACATGTTTGAATCTGTGAAGAAATTAGACGAGCATAAGAAAACTCTAAATCACAAGTAAAAGTAGTTGTCGTTTCGTTTCGTTTTTTTTTTTTTTTTGGGAGTTAGATCATTCTGATTACTTTGAAGTTTTCAATCATTCTAAATCTGGGAGTATGGTTGATGTTTCTGTAAATATCTTATGTTTGGCGATGTGTGTTTTCGTCTCTCTTGATTTCGGGTTGAATTTGAAGGTATTTCACTTAGAGGATGCAATTGTCAATGTCGGATATTCTGGAGTTGAAGTTGGATTTTCGGGGAATATGATTGAGTATCCGTTCGTTAAATGTGTTCTGAACTTGACTGATATTGTAAATGGAACTGAGTTTAAGAACTACGCAAACGAGTTGATTTTGGAGAAAACGAAGGTTTATGATTTGAGTTTTGTTAATGGAGTTGAAATTACGCATCCGGATTTGTATTACAACGATTGGCTTGTTGTTCATGGGCGGCAGTGCTTGATTCCTATAGCTTATGAGATTGATGATGAAATGGAGGAAGATCCGGGTAAACCTGAGGATATCAATATGTTTCTCTCGCCCTCGATCATTGTGATTCTGAGGTACCATAAATCTTTCCCTAAAACTATGTCCAAGTTTGTTTTAAGTATCGTTTTAATTGATTGATCTTTTTGCTCTTTCATGATTGTTTGTGTATGTTTTGTTCGATTCTGCTCATCTCTCAATGTGTGTGTGAATGTTGATCGATTCTGCTCATTTCTCTGTCTTCTGTTTATCCGAATGTTGAACGATTCTGCTCATTTCTCTGTCTTCTGTTTATCCAAATGTTGATTGATTCTGCTCAATTCTCTGTGTGTGTGAATGTTGATCGATTCTGCTCATTTCTCTGTCTTCTGTTTATCCGAATGTTGATAGATTCTGCTCAATTCTCTGTGTGTGTGAATGTTGATCAATTCTACATATTTATCTGTGTGTGTGTGTCCAAATGTTGATAGATTCTACGCATTTCTCTCTCTGTGTATGTGAATAGTTATCGATTCTGCTCATTTCTCACTCTCTGTGTGTGTCTGAATGCTGATCGATTCTGCTCATTTCTCTGTCTCTGTTTATCCGAATGTTGATCGATTCTGCTCAAACCTCTAGATAGGCATTTTGTTTTTTTTTTCCCGGAATCTCCGCAAACATCATATATTAACCCACATGCATTTGGCAGCGGAGGTTCTAGTCATAGCAGTGGAAGTCAGGTGATGAATATAGGTAGCCTTGGAGCAATGAACATGGGCGTTTCTCTTACTGGGAACTTTGTTGAAAGTGGTTCTCCTAGCTCTAGAATGATGCCATTGACAAGGAATGGACCTATATTTTTCAGAAATGGCTCTTAGGGAGGAGAAGGAACAGTTGATGGCGAAGGAGTAATTGAATGTGGTCGAAGTCGAAAATTTGAGAGTGGTAATAATCAGATTGACAACAAGAAGCAGTATCAGCTTGATTTGGAGAAGATCAAAAGTGGAGGAGATACTAGGACCACTTTGATGATTAAAACCATCCCAAACAAGTAAGAACTATCGAAATTGTAGGTAATGTGCATTTGATAAGATTTTTAACACCTAAGCGTTTGTGTTTTTCTTCTTCTTATAAGGTACACTTCAAAGATGCTACTTGCAGCAATTGATGAGACTCATAAGAGTGCATACGATTTCCTGTATTTGCCAATTGATTTCAAGGTAGTGTATGTATTTCTTTCATTTGTTCACATTTTTTGATAAATTTATACAGAAATCTCGTTTAATACTTCGAGTTACTTGTATATACTGAAGGTAGAACTAATTGTTTCATTGTTTGCTGTTTCAGAACAAATGTAATGTTGATTATGCCTTCATCAACGTGGTATCTCCTGCACATATAGTCTCCTTTTATGATGTTTTGACTTCTTTACCGGTTCCTTTTAGTTGTTGTCTTTTGGTGTGTAGCAAGCATAAACTGTATTAACCACATAGTCCCTTCGTCTCAGTTTTATGTGGCGGTGTTTGACTAGACACGTCTTTAAGAAAGAAAGAATAACTTTTGAAACTTGTGATTTAAAACAAGTCATACACATTCATGTAGCTATAAGTCATCTTAGCGTAAAATGAGAAGTTAAAAGTTAGTTTTTTAAAAATGAGGAAGTATGACATTTTTTTGGGACAGCCTAAAAAGCAAAAGATGGCACAAAATGGGACATAGGGAGTATTTATTTGGTGAAAACTTTGCATGTATATATTTTTGTCTCCAAAACTAATCTGAACGTTCGATCTATTTTAGAATGGCTTATAACCTTAGAAATTTGTGCAGGCATTCAATGGGAAGAAGTGGGAGAAGTTTAACAGTGAAAAAGTTGCATCGCTGGCTTACGCACGTATCCAGGGAAAGGTAGCTCTGGTTACTCACTTCCAGAACTCAAGCTTGATGAATGAAGACAAAAGGTGCCAACCAATTCTTTTCCAGTCAGAGGGCCAAGAGGCAGCTGATGAGGTACAATTAGTCATATAGTATAGTGTATCGTTGTATAATAGAATAACTCCCTTCCTTGAGGTGAATAAAATGGAGTCATATGCGTGTAAACTGTTTTTGTCTGTGTGTTGATCTATTCTGTTCATGTCTGTGTCTGTGTCAATCAATTCTGCTGATTCTGCCCTTTCGAGATTTTTTTTTTGTGTGTGTATTTGTTGATCAGTCTGCTCTTTCTGAGATTCATGTATGTCTGAATTCATTTTGATATGTTTCTGATTCTTAATGATGCATGTTTAGCCAATGATGGTTCTGGGAAAAGCTTGTTCATTGTTGTAGATTGAGTTGAGTTTGCAAAGTTGAACACCTATAAAATACTTTGATATGTTGCTGATTCTTGATGATACAGGTTTACTTTGATATGTTGCTGATTCCTGATGATACAGGTTTTGATTCGTTTTAGTGACTGAGTTGTAGATTCCTGATGCTTGAGTTTGCAAAGTTGAACACTCTAAAATAGTCTGTAGATTGACGTAAGTGTTCCAAACCGTTGTTGATACTGAGTAATGTTTTCTGCAATTCTAAACATTTTTGATTACCTATTTTGCATCTGTTTCCATTTGTAGTACTCAGTGATTTTGAATTGCTTAGTTTGAGTTTTGTCCATTGAATTGCTTAATGATTAGAATTGCTTACTCTCAGTTTTGGACCAACTATGTAGTCTTTCGGAAACAATCTCTTCACGGTACAAAGCTTTAAAATTGGGGACAAAAAAGAAATGGGCATAGTGAAACAGAATTGATGGTACAATAAATTTCAACCAGTTCAATTGTGAAAACTTACTACTACTACTACACCAATATGATTCCATCTTTAAGCTGTTTAAATCCAACTAGAGGACTTTATCCGAGTTTCTCAAGTTTCCTCCACAGAGCTTTAACTGTATCCTCTTTAACTGTTGGTTGGGATACGACCCGATTATATGCCAAGCATTTTGATTGTTGCAATCCCAATTGATGGATGCAAGACCTAGTTTGGTTTTAGGCATGGCTGCACTTATTGGATTACACATGACTTCAAGTATTGTCATCTTGTTTTAAATTAATTGAGTTAACCAAGTATTCTGATAGTTGAGTTTAATAAGTGATTGATGTGTGTGATAAAAGTTGTATTTATCAAATCAAATGCATACTTCGGATAAAAGAGTGTTCTAAAGAAATTACACTATCAGTATCGAGGGTAAAGTGTACATTGTCCTACGGCTACGTCAGAGGTGAGATAGAGACTGTTTTTAAAAGACCCCCGACTCAAGACAAAAATATTCTATAGAAGAATATTATAATATAAGAATAAGAAATTATAGGTAAACTTTAAACAATAAATAATAGTAACAAAAAGTAAACCTACCTCAAAATAGTACCACATTCGATCTCAGTGAAACAACACACATCACCAAAACTTTAAGTTCAAGATACTACAAGCAAAGCACTACAACTACTAGCACAAATAACAAGACAAAACACACTTACCTACCAGCAAAGACACACTCCTACCTATTATGATAGATCATATCGTGTCAAAATTTGACTCATTGTTAAGGGGTTTCTGACGGATCAAAAAATCGGTCAAGAATGTTATCAACAAGCCAAATTCCAACATTATTCCATAAAAAGTTGTTGACTAAAATTACCGATTTTCTGATAGTGTTATGATTATAATCCATTTTTCCTCATCACTAAAATTGCAATTGTACTTGAGTTGACATCCATTTTCCATGCCGAGATTGCAAGATTCATTGCATCTAAAACATTAATCTTTTCTGGATTTGAGATCCCAATTTCATAACCCTCCAAAAGATTCCGATAAAATCGCCTACGATAATGCATCTTAAAAGCTCTTATGATCCCTGCATCACAAGGCTGAATCTTTGATGTTGTGTTAGGTGGTAAAAAAAACAATTCAACATTTCTCAAACCTTCGACATTTTTTGGATGAGCAGGACAATTATCAACAATTAAAAGAATTTTCCTGCCGCCCATTTTTGCATCAAGTTGTTGAACATATTCTTGGAATAGAATCCCAGTCATCCATGCTCTTTTATTGGCTCGATATTCACAATCCATGCCTCCCAAATTCACATTCTTGAAACAACGTGGTTTTAAATACTTCCCAATGATCCATAAAGGAATTTTCTCAGAACCATCCTCATTACAGCAAATAACAACTGTAAGTCTTTCTTTATCTTGTTTCTTACCTTCAAGTTACTTCGTTGCAAGAGAATGATCTGGTTGTAGCCTAAAGAACAATCCAGTTTCATCCATATTAAAAACATCTTTCTTAGCAAACTGATCAAGTTTCTCTCTGATGGATTGTAAATTGCTCTCCATGGCCTCCATATTAACTGATCCACTTTCTCCAAAACGACGATATTGCTTGATACCGTGTCTTGATTTGAAACGCTCTAGCCAGCCTTGAGAAAAATGAAAATCAGGTGTATCGATGGGATACATCTTTTTTAGAAGCTCTTTTCCCTTCGTTACAATTAGTTCCCCATTCATATTAACACGCTCTTGGTAATGAATAAACCACTCGAACAGAGCCTTCTCTAATTCTGGAAATTTGGCAGCTTTATGTCTTTTAGCCTCATCTTTTGGAATATCGGCTGCTGATAGATACTCTGCTGATCTCTTGATCGTGTTTGATATTGTGGCTTGACTCACTTGCAAATTAAACTTCTCTAACACCCATTGTTGCAATTGCTTTTGAGTGCATGCTAGATTTTGTTATTTATACGCATACAGTTCTCTACGTATACCATTAGTCATGGTTGATTTTTTAACACCTTTGAGATGAGAAGCCATTTTTTTTGTTTTTTGATTTGAAGACTTGCATAATACATCTATTTATATAGTAACTTAGTTAATGTATGTACGTGTAACTACATACATTAATAATTGAGTGGATTTATACATTTTAATGAATGTAGGTACATGTAACTACATTAATAATTAAGTAGATTTATATATTTTATTAAGATATACATAAAATATTGAAAATGTATCAGCAAAAATACATGAATTTGGTTCAGTATGCATAATTAATAGTCAATGTAGAAATTAGTTTTCACGTACACCTAGGTACATTCATAATATGGACCCAAAAAATATATAATTTATAAATTAATAATTATTAATTTATACGATTAATTAATACCTCGCTAAATTAATAAAATTTGACGGTCCCAACAGTATTAATTTATCGAGGTTATACTGCACTACTACTACACCAATATGATTCAATCTTTAAGCTGTTTTAATCCAACTAGAGGACTTTATCTGAGTTTCTCAAGTTTCCTCCACAGAGCTTTAACTGTATCCTCTTTAACTGTTGGTTGGGATACGACCCGATTATATGCCAAGCA
This sequence comes from Capsicum baccatum var. pendulum, assembly GCA_030864225.1. Classification (NCBI taxonomy): domain Eukaryota; kingdom Viridiplantae; phylum Streptophyta; class Magnoliopsida; order Solanales; family Solanaceae; genus Capsicum; species Capsicum baccatum. Next base: position 282,242,104 of record CM061560.1, read on the forward strand.
TTTTGATTGTTGCAATCCCAATTGATGGATGCAAGACCTAGTTTGGTTTTAGGCATGGCTGCACTTATTGGATTACACATGACTTCAAGTATTGTCATCTTGTTTTAAATTAATTGAGTTAACCAAGTATTCTGAGAGTTGAGTTTAATAAGTGATTGATGTGTGTGATAAAAGTTGTATTTATCAAATCAAATGCATACTTCGGATAAAAGAGTGTTCTAAAGAAATTACACTATCAGTATCGAGGGTAAAGTGTACATTGTCCTACGGCTACGTCAGAGATGAGATGGAGACTGTTTCTAAAAGACCCCCGACTCAAGACAAAAATATTCTATAGAAGGATATTATAATATAAAAATAAGAAATTATAGGTAAACTTTAAACAATAAATAATAGTAACAAAAAGTAAACCTACCTCAAAATAGTACCACATTCGATCTCAGTGAAACAACACACATCACCAAAACTTTAAGTTCAAGATACTACAAGCAAAGCACTACAACTACTAGCACAAATAACAAGACAAAACACACTTACCTACCAGCAAAGACACACTCCTACCTATTATGATAGATCATATCGTGTCAAAATTTGACTCGTTGTTAAGAGGTTTCTGACGGATCAAAAAATCGGTCAAGAATGTTATCAACAAGCCAAATTCCAACATTATTCCATAAAAAGTTGTTGACTAAAATTACCGATTTTCTGATAGTGTTATGATTATAATCAAAGGGAGGAAAAGGAGATTAATTACTTACACCAAATATGACACTAAAGATCTCTAAACCTCCTTTAATAATCCATTTCTGCTAATAATAAGGCTCAATATAGCCGATTGAATTGTTCCACAAAATGACATTATTGTTGTGCGTGACATTATTGTTGTGCATGTGAGATGAAATCATAATTTAAAATCGTGATACGAAAATCATGAGATGAAGTTGAAGTTTTATTTTGAGAATTTGAGATTTCATCTCATGATATGAAATTAGTGTTAGATCTCATGTCCAAATGCCGATGATTTCATCTAGGGGTGTCAAACGGGCTGGGCTGACCCGGCCCGACTAGCTAAACCGGCCCGGTTTGACCCGGCCCGGTAAGCCCTAGGGCTTTAGGGTTCCGGGTCCCGGGCCATTTTTTTTTTAAAATGGGCCCGGTTAACTCGGCCCGGACCAAGCCCGGTCCAGGCCCGCCGGTTAACCGACCCGGCCCGGCACCAATTTTTTTTTATTTTTTTATTTTTTGGGCCAAACTAGCCGTTGGCCCAACGACTATATTACCGTTTTTGGGTCCAAACGGCTAGTTTGGGCCCATTTAATTAAAAAAAAATAAAAAAATATTTTTTAATCCCCAAAGTAAATCTATAAATACCCTACAACTTCAAATCATTTTTCACACAATTTTTCACTCTCTCAAATCTCATTCTCTCTCAAATCTCAATTCTCAATTCTCAAATATTCAATATATTTAATTTCTTAAAGTTTTCACTTTAATTTTTTAATTTTTCGTTTACAAAGTACGAGCGGAAGTTTCTAAAGTCGCAATCTTCGGATACTTCCAAAATTTGGTATTGTTGTTCCATCTCTTACGTTTAATTTTTATTTATTGTATTAATTGTTTAATATTTAATTTTATTATATTTGTGTATTTTGAATATTTTTAGTTTAATTTAATTTATATTATGGATAAATAAAAAACCTCGCTGCTAAAGGTGTTAAAATTTTTTGTCCCGGAAGCGGTTGTGGTAGTAAAAAGTGAATTATTAGCGGTAGAGGTAGTTCAAGTAATAGATATACCCGTGTGACTTCGCCTCCGGTACCGCTTGGTACACCTTTTGAGGAAGAAATAGGTGTAGGTGCTCACGATATGAATTATGTAGAAGCTCAGGAAAATTACGGTATAGAAGAAGAAAATGAAGTAGATGCAGTTAATTTAGACGAAGATGATGAAAATATTGCCGAAACGCCCGCAGTAGGAGATGCTAACGTTAGATCTGAATCAGTTAATCTCCCTTCTCGTCCTCCTAGTGCCCCAAAACCTCGTAAAAGAACTAGTATTGCATGACAATTTTTTGAACGTATATCAGATATTGAGGTGCAGTGCAATATTTGTCAACAAATATATAAGAATAGAAGTGGAGGTAAGCAAGGGGGTACGGGTACGTTAATGAGACATATAGCTGAAGATCACAAAAGAGAGTTAAATATTGCAAAAGGTGGTGGGGATGTTGGTGGGTCAACGCAAACTAGAATGGACCCAATAATCGGTCAAGTAGCGAAAAAGTATAATAAATTGAGGGACAGGGAAGAAATAGCTAAAATGGTAGCTGTGGGTTGTTTGCCTTTTAGTTTTCCTTCTTCTGATGCTTTTATTCGTTATATACAAGCAATTTATAATCCTATGTTTAATGGTATTCCTAGAACTACTTGTCGGTCGGATATTTTTAGACTCCATTCACAATATTGTTTTTATTTATCAACATTCTTAAAAAATATTCAATGTAGATTGTCCCTAACTTCTGATCTTGGTCGTGCTGTAAATAAAAATGATTATTTAACCGTTACTTGTCATTGGATGGATAGTAATTTCGTGATGCAAAAACGTATTCTTGCTTTTTTATATGATGAAGATCGTAAACATACTGGACAATTTATTGCTGATTCTATTGTTAAAATTGCCGGATATTATGGTATAGAAAATAAAATTTTATGTATTGCTTTTGATAATGCTTCTAACAACAAGACTGCTATAACAAAAATAAAATCTACGCTATCTCCGCCCTTTCCTGAAATTTTTCATATTAAGTGTGCATGTCATATATATAATTTAATTGTAAAAGATGGTCTTGACTTTTTTGAGCTTTATATTGAAAAAATTCGTCTTGCCGTTGGTTTTATTCAAGGAAATAATCGTAGATCGAGAATTAAAGAATTTAAAGTTAAATGTCAAGAAAATGGATTACACCGATTTTGATGCCCGAGGAAGTTGATACTAGATGGAATTCTACGTATGAATTTTTAAAAACTTGTTATAAATATAGAATTCCTATTACACTAGCTTTTAACCAACATTGTGGTTTATTTGCTGATTCTGCTGATTGCATGCTACATAATTCTGATTGGGTTGTAATTAATGATCTTGTTAAGTTTTTAGAAAAAATTTATGTAGCTACGGTTGAATTTTCCGGTGCTTACTATCCTACTGTTTGTAATATTTTGGCATATATAGCCGATATTTCTGGTTTGCTCCAACAATATAAAAATAAAGAAGGTTATAAAGAAGCTGTTGACGCTATGTTTACGAAATTTAAAAAATATTTTTTCCCGATTCCCCCTATTTACTTGGTTGGTGCTATGCTAAATCCATGCATGAAATATAATCATATGTGTCACTTTAGTACTCTTATTTATGCTAACTTAGAAATAAATACTAACCAAGATTCTGAACAAGTACAACCTGATTTGTGGACGGCTACGCCTGATGCAAAGGATTATATAGAAAAATTATATAATCACTATGCTGATTTATTTGATTCAGCCGTACCTACAAATATCAGTCCAACTGTCACTCCTCATCCTCCCGAGGAGCCATCATCTTCTAAAATGCCGGCACATAGTGGTTTTCCTGATTCGTTTTATGATTTAACTTGTTGGAACAGTGTGAATGAGAGAGCTTACACATCAACTTATCGGGAAGAGCTGAAATATTATCTGCGGACGGCACCAGAGGATAGCAGACGACGGATCAACACGCTGGATTGGTGGAGGAATAATGAATCACAATATCCTGTACTTTCAAGATTAGCCAGAGATATCTTGAATGTTCCAATGTCAACCGTTGCATCAGAGAGCGCCTTCAGTCAGGGACGACAACAGCTTGGAGACAACCGACACTCATTGGGAAGCAACACAATGAATGTTTTAGTTTGCCTCAGAGATTGGATTAGAGCAGAAAGAAGAAACCAAGGAATGGAACCGGAGCCGAGCGATGACCTCAAACTTGAAGAAATTATGACTTCATGGGAGAACTCAGCAGAATCAAGTCCAATGCATAGTTTTTCCCCCGTTGACTTCGACTATCCTATGCAAGTTCCCATTAATATTAACATGAATGAGTTGGAAAAAATGATGCATTATTTATAGATTTTTCATTCATGTAAATTATAAATTTTGGATCATTTTGCAATCAATAAAATTCCACAAATTCATTCACTCCTTAGTCGTTGTTTTGTATATTTGTGCATATATATCTTCTATAGAAGTGTATATTTAACGTATACATGCGTATATGTTTTATAAATTAGTATATAAGTATATCTATACATATTGTAATGTATATATAATGTAGTATATTTTATAAGTAGTAATATATATACATTGAATGGTGCGTATACACGTGTATATATCTTCTACAGAAGTGTATATGTAATGTATACATGTGTATATGTTTTATAAATTAGTATATAAGTATATCTATACATATTGTAATGTATATATAATGTAGTATATTTTATAATTAGTAGTATATATACATTGAATGGTGCGTATACACGTGTATATATCTTCTATAGAAGTGTATATTTAACGTATACATGTGTATATGTTTTATATTATAATGTATATATAATGTAGTATATTGCATTTAAAGTATTACATATACATAGAATAAAGTGTATATATGTGAATGGATCTTCTATAGACGTGTATGTTTAATGTATACATGTATATATATTTTATTTAAAGTAGTACATATATATTGAATGGTGCATATATATGTGGATATATCTTCTAAAGTAGTATATATTTAATGTATACATGTGTATATGCTTTATAAATTAGTGTATATATATATATTGTAGTATATATATATATATTATACTATTATAGCATATGTTTTATTTAAAGTAGTACGTATAGTCATATATAATTATATATTGAATGGTACGTATATATGTGTAATTGTTTATACTTAATATATTTTTTTAAAAATATATATTGTATTTGGAGTGTATATAGTGTATATTGGAGTGTATAATGTGTATATTTGATTTTTTATTTATTTTTTAAACGGGTTTGACCGGTTTTTAATCAGGTTTAACTGGGTTTTAGTGGGTTTGACCGGATTGGGTTAAGTGGGCCGATTTCGGGTGGGTTTTACTTTTTTTTACTGTGCGGCCCGGCCGGCCCGGTTAAGGCCAAACCCGGCCCATAACCGGCCCGTAACCCGGGTAGAATGGGAGGGCCGGTCCCGGGTTGACCCGGCCCGGCCCGTTAGACAACTTTAATTTCATATCCTGATTTCAAATCACGAGATGAAATAGCATTTCCAAACGCCTAGTTAGTAAATTAATTTGAAATATACATTGTAGAAGTAGAGGATATACCAAGATTTCAAAATGATGTATTCAAAGACTATTTATGGAGAGAAATTTGAGACTTCTAATGGAAGATCACAACAAAATAGATTATTGGTTATGTTACTTGTGTTTAGAGCATCTCCTAGAATGAGAAATGTTGTGCATAGGTTATTGCTTGTGTTAGAGCATCCTAGACTATTGCTTATGTTACTAGTTTAGGGATTGTTGGGTACTCGGGATAATGTGGAATATCCATGATTAAGAAAATAAGTTGTTTCCTAAAATGGCGTTGGAGATTCGGAAATAAACTAAGAAATCGTTGATCTTATAAAGGAAAAAATGTATTTTCGTTGAATTTATTGGGAGCTAATCATGTATCTAGATAAATTCAAAATTAGGATTTTTCAGTAATTATGCAAAATATCGAATTTTTTTTATAATTAAGCTCCTCCAAACTATCGAGATTTATTTGTTTGCACTTAAAAAATTATAAGAGAGAGGGGGAGGGGAGGGGAGGGAAGACGGTCATTTCACTCGCACAACTAGTGTCCAACCCCCTTTTGCTATTGTCACTATTGATATCTAACTCCGTTGACTCAAGGGTGGGGGTGGGGGGCGGGGGGCTCGTGTTTGATTGATGTTGTCATGACTTATGACACACAAATTAAGAATTATTTTTAATCGAACAATTTATACATCGACCTATAATAGTATCCTAAAAGTGCAAAACTTTCCTATAAGTTCTGTGACTAGGCATGACTTTCTTGGCTAATCGTCGATAATATCTCCGCGACTAACTAATATTTTTTTTTTAAAACATGTTATTTAGGTCGTACACTATCCACATCCCCTTCTGAATAATTATATACTATATTGGATGTCTATGTTAGTGTGACATAATAAAACAAGACTTAATTAGTAAATGTAATCGACTATAGTTAAGTAATTCAAATGCTAGTGTATCACATTATGTCTACTATAACGTGAAGAAGTACTCACATTAATGCTAGCGTGTACGTACAGAAATATGTACAATCACATACAATGTATAGACAAAAATAATATTGTAACGATAAAGAGACAAAGATGGTGAGATAGATGAGTAGATTAATAGAAAAGTAACAAAAACGTGCAAGTCCAAAAGAAAGAAAGAAAGCTAACAAATAAAGATTAAATTATCAAAGTAGCTACTGAAGGCAACAAACTTATTAGCGAAGTAGTTATTTTGGGAAATACTAAATCAAAACTAAACAGAGAAAGGAGTGTTGAAGATCCATTTTTCGCTGGATTGGGTGTTCAAATGGGTGAAATATCGCGAATGAGCCATTTTTGGGCCAAATCAGTGTGTTATAGCCCACAGTTTTTGGGGAGGGCCTGGATTCCCGGCGTGATTTTAGCCGAAAATTGACTGGACTGCCCCAAGTAAGCTGGGGAATGGCCTACTGTGGGTTATTGTGGTTTTTTGGGTGGCCAAAAGAGCGAAACGGTGCGAATGGGCCTTTTTGAGCCAATTCAGGGTGCTATATCCGACGGTTTTCGAGGTAGGTTGGGGGTCCGGGCGTGATTTTGGCCGAAAATCAATCGGGCTTCCCTAGGCAACTTGGGGAGCAGCCCTGTGTAGGCCATTGTGGTTTTTTTGCGCAATTTGGGTGATCAAACGGGAGAAACAGCACAAACGAGCCATTTTGGGGCCAATTCGGTGTGCTATAGCCTACGGTTTTTGGGGTACACCCGGGTCCAGGCGTGATTTTTGTAAAACATCGACCGGGCTGCCTCAGATAGGCTGGGGAACGGCCTCGTATTGGCCATTATGGTTTTATGGGCGTTTTTGGTGGTCAAATGGGTGAAACGAAGCGAACAGGCCATTTTTAGGCCAATTCGGTGTACTATAGACCATGGTTTTTGAGGTGAGATGGGGGTTCAAGCGTGATTTTAGTCAAAAATTGACCTGGTTACCCCATGCAAGGTGGGGAGCAGCCTAGTGTATTCCAATGTATTTTTTAGGTGGTTTGGTGGTCAAACGAGCGAAACGGCGCGAACGGGAAATTTTGGGGCTAATTCGGTGTATTATAGCCCATGATTTTCAAGGTGGGATGAGGGTCCGGGCATGATTTTTGGTGAAAATCGATCGAACAGCCCCAGGCAGGCTGAGAGCGACCTAGTATAGGCCATTGTGGTTTTTTTGGCGGTTTGGATGGTCAAACGGGCGAAATAGCGCGAACGGGCCATTTTTGGGCCAATTCGGTGTGCTATAGCCCACAGTTTTTGGGGTGGGCTCCAGATATGGATGTGATTTTGACCGAAAATTGATTGGGCTGCCCCAGGTAGGCTGGAGAGTGGACTAGTGTGGGTCGTTGTGGTTTTTTTAGCGGTTTCGGTATTCAAACGAGCAAAACAACACAAACTAACCATTTTCGGGCTAATTTGATATTCTATAGCCCATGGTTTTTGCGGTGGGCTTCGGGTCCCGGAAGGCTGGGAAGCAGCCTAGTGTTGGCCATTGTGGTTTATTGGGTGGTTTGGGTGGTCAAACGGGCGAAACGGTAGGAACTGGCCATTTTTGGGCTAATTCGATGTGCTATTTTTGGGCCATTTGGAATCGCAGGGATTTTGATCCGCTGGTCTTTATATGATTACTTAAATACATTTTGGATTACTAATTCGAAGTTCTGCTACTTTGTAAACAAATTCAGTCCTTCTGTATAAAACTTTAATAATCCTTTCAGATTTTAGTTTGTTTGGTAATTCTAATGTGTATGGTCAACAGTTAATCTGTCGCCATGGATTCATACCACATTCTCCAAGAAAAGGGGATAAATTCCCCAAAAGGGGTAGAACTTGAAATCTTTTTATCCGTGAGCTTAGTTTCTACTGAAGAGTCAATTTTTTTCTTTTGGATCAGCTTATGAATACTTCAATTAAATTACACAGGATACTTGCCACCTCCAAGGCAAGGTTAGGGCAAACGAAAGACATTATCACCTAGTTTGTTGAGATTTTAAACCTGTGTCATGGTTCTCAACATCTTCATTAACGGCTCACCCTTGGGTGCAAAAAGTCAATTTTATTTGTTATTTTTTTGGTTTTTGCAATTTTAAGTGATTGAGTAATTCTGTTAAGGGGTTGGTGTGCTATAGCCCACGATTTCCTGGGTGGTCCTGGGGTCTGGGCATGGTGTGGGCTAATAATCAATCGGGGTATGCCTGGGAGGTTGGGGATCATCCCAGTTTGGTCCGTTTAATTTTTAGTGGCCATTTGGGTGTACAAATGAGCAAAATAGCATGAACGGGGCATTTTTAGGCCAAATCGGTGTGCTATAGCCCACGGTTTTGGTGGTGGGCCCGGGGTTCAGGTGTGTTGTGGGTCAAAATATGATCGGGGCGTGCCTTGGAGGTTGAAGATAATCCTAATGTGGTCCGTTTAATTTTTTGTGGCCATTTGGGTGGACAAACGGGAGAAACGACGCGAACGGGGCATTTTCAGGTCAAATCGGTGTGCTATAGCCCACGGTTTTGAGGGTGGGCTCGAGATCTGGGCATGTTGTGGGGCTTATTATCAAGAGAGGCGTGCCTGGGAGGTTGGGAATCATCCCAGCTTGGTCTGTTTAATTTTTAGTGGCCATTTGGGTGGACAAACGGGCGAAACAGCACGAACGGAGCATTTTCGGGCCAAATCAGTGTGCTATTGCCCACGATTTTGGGGGTGGGCCCGGGGTTCAGGCGTGCTGTGGGTCAAAAATTGACCGGGGTATGTCAGGGAGGTTAGGGATCATCCCAGTATGGCCCTTTTAATTTTTCGTGGCCATTTGGGTGAACAAACAAGAGAAACAGGGCGTTATCGGGCTAAATCGGTATGCTATAGCCCACGGTGTTGAGGGTGGGCCAGGGGTCTGGTCTTATTGTGGGATTGATAATCGATCGGGGCGTGCCTGGGAGGTTGGGGATCGTCCTAGTTTGGTCTGTTTAATTTTTAGTGGCTATTTGGGTGGACAAACAAGTGAAACAGCGTGAACGGGGCATTTTTGGGCCAATCGGTATGCTATAGCCCACAGTTTTGGAGGTGGGCCAGGGGTCCGAGCGCGTTGTAAGTCGAAAATCGATTGGGGCAATCCAGGGAGGTTGGGGATCGTCCCAGTGTGGTTTGATTAATTTTTGTGGCCATTTGAGTGGACAAACAGGCGAAATGGCGCAAACAAGACATTTTTGGCCCAAATCGGTGTGCTATAGACCATGGTTCCGAGGGTGGGCCTAGGGTCCGGGAGTGCTGTTGGCCGAAAATTTATCTAGGTATGCCAGGGAGGTTGGGGATCGTCCTAGTGTGGTCCGTTTATTTTTTATCATCATTTGGGTGGACAAACAGGCGAAACGGCGTGAACGGGGCATTTTTGGGTTAAATGGGTGTGCTATAGCCCATGGTTTTGTGGGTGGGCCCGGGGTCCGGGGTCCGGGCGTGCTGTTGGTTGAAAATAAAAAGCGGCGTGCCAGGGAGGTTAGGGATCATCCTAGTGTGTTCCGTTTAATTATTTGTGGGCATTTGGGTGGACAAATGGGTGAAACGGTGCGAATGGGGCATTTTCGGACCAATCAGTGTACGGTTTTGGGGGTAGGCCTGGGGTTTGGGCGTGTTGTGGGCTGATAATCGACTGGGGCATGTTGGGAAGGTTGGGGATCAACCTAGTTTGGTCCGTTTAATTTTTAGTGGCTATTTGGGTGGACAAACGAGCGAAACGGCGCGAACGGGGCATTTTCGAGCCAAATTGGTCTGCTATAGCATACGATTTCGGTGGTGGGCCTGGGGTTTAGGCGTGCTGTAGGGCAAAAATTGACCGGGGCGTTCTAGGGAGTTGGGGATCATCCCAGTGTTGTACGTTTAATTTTTTGTGACCATTTATGTGGACAAACGGGTGAAACGGCGCAAACGGAGAATTTTCGGGCTAAATTGGTATGGAATAGCCCACAGTTTCGGGGATAGTGTCACGCCTCAAATCCTATTGGAGCGGACAGACACCCGTAGCCGTGAAGGCCTGAGAGAACCAACCTATAAACTTGGAATTCACATGCATGCAACTATAATAGGCAAAGGTTTTGCCATATACGGATATAATGCGTTGATGAAAAAAAAATATAAACGACAAGCCCTAAAACTATATACATAATAGAGTTGGCCATTGGGGCCATAACATCTACAAGATAACACATTACCATGCTTAACTTTACATTGGTCTACAAAGCCTCTAGACGATACACAAAATTTAGCTAAGGTCAGGACAAACCCCCGCCATACTATCAACTTTAATACAATACCAAAAATATATGAATCCGAATCGAAAAGCCCCGAAGCAAACTGGAGCCCACCAATAGCAGATGGATATCCTGGGCTCCTACTGAGGAGGCATGTTTGCCGAAGCACATATGCCTGTAGCATGAAATATAAGTCCCCCTATAAGGGGAGTCATTACGAAAAAAATGTACTGAGTATGCAAGGCGGAAAAGTAACAATACATGACATAAAGGCTCAATAAAAATATGTAACAAGTGTAAGAATAGTGCTAGTAGGCCATCTTTACATTTACTTGTGGAGCAGTGTACATTACATTTCTTTCTTCCTTTTACCTTCTTACTGCATTATCTTTGTAATCCATATGATACAAATGACTAGTTGATCAATGGTAAATAATAAATCAAGATCGTCCCATGCTAGGCTTATGCCCCTGAGCTACCACCTACATATAAAGTATCGGGATCGACCCATTCTAGGCTTATGCCCCTGAGATGTCACCCGTTTTACAGATTTCCGTTACTTAGTTTAATTAGCCTTTTGAGATTGTTACTTCGGTGGTCATAACCTTATGGTACCTTTAAACAATGATCTATCAATAAGAGACATGTAAATAGGTAATCAATGCAATAACAATGAAGTGAGGAGTTGTTGGCACAATAATGAAGTGTTTAAAAGCTAAAAATAACACATGGGTCTTATTTTAGTAATCGGAGAAATTCTGAAATTTACTAGTGAATATAGGTGTCACGACCCGAGCCTAGGCCCTAGCCGTGACGAGTATCCTGAACCATGAAGGCCCGGAACACCCATTCTCTGTCTGGTTATCATGCATTACATTCATAATCATAATAAAATGCGGGATTGAAACTGAGTACGGAAAACATGGTCAAGTTCTGCAACATTTCTGAGTAATACTATCTGACATCAGTCTGCGAAATCTCTACTAAGAACATAAACATTTGTCTGAAAAGAAACTGGGACAAGACCCCCAGTAGACCAAAACATAATAAATAAGATAATGTCTGACATAATTAGGCCTTCCGAATAATAGAAGGCTCACCACTGTGAGATCAAGTCTGCAAGCCCGAGAATGTCTACTGAGTAGCTGGACCCCTAGATTGTGCCTCAAAACCTGGAAGGAGGGGGGGGGGGTCAGCACAAAAGTACTGGCACGCGAATCAATCCAAAAATAGTATAATGGAACATACATATATATATATATATATATAAGTGAAAGCAATTTTTCATCAAGACATCATGTATAAAACTGTTTCTGAGAAACACATGGGCACTTTCTGAAAACATGCAACCTGTCTGTTCATTTCAAATCATGATCTGTGTTTTACTTCTGAGTTAGGTGGTATCCCCTACATTTCTGAAAATTTCACGGGCCGTATGGAATCCGCCATTGACTCGGCGGGGAAGCCCCCAACCCGAGTGTGCCGCAAGGGTTGGAGTCTCTGATTCTGATACGCCACAGGACATTTAAGTCAGCGCATAATAATATACCCGGGTCGGCAAACCACGGTTTTAGGCCAAGAGTTGTCGGAACTCAAGCCCTCTTCGGGTAACCACCTAACATCTCTGTATGCCCATTTTTAATCTTTTCTGAATATGCAACATTCTGAAATTTCTAGATCATGAAAGTCTGATAAAATCTGATTTCTGAACTAGTCTGAACTAGTCTGAAAAGTCTGAGTCTGATATGGCATTTATCTGAGTTGGTATTATCATACCAAGACCTGCAGGTTCTATTTCTGAGCCATAATGCATTAAGCATGATCTTTCATAAAAGCATAGTTTCAAACCACCCAAACATGTAATTTGCATAAAAGGTTTCATGTTCCAAAACTCAAGTCAAAACCATGCAAGAACTTTTATCAAACATATGGTGGTCATGTGCTTTTGGCAAAATTATGCAGTCTTTCATTATATGTATATTCAACATTTACAACCCTCTCTTTCGTGTTCAAAATCGTATTCGAAACATAGCAAAGTCAAAGCATTTCATATCATGATTTTTCAAGACTCATTTCAAAACAATCTATATCATGTGAAACATGGGAAAATTACATCAAGAGAGGAATTTCATGTAAATCATGCTCTCAATTCATATTTCAAGGCAAAACACATATATACATATACATATAATTTTTAAGTCACTTTGGGGGAAAGCCAAAAGGCTAAAACAATATCATATAAAGCTTCTAAAACATGAATATGTACTTGAATTCGAAAACCCCTTTCTTAAAACATGATTTCTATGCCCATGAGAATTTAGGAAAACCCCGCGTACCTTGTTCTCCACGAATTTTGGGTGTCTATCAAAGCCTACGTCGAGAGGATTCCAAATCTGAAATTATCTTCCAAAACCAACAGTTGAATCTTGAGTTATTTGGGATTTTGTTTGAAACCCTAAAGGGTGTTCTTGAGAAAATTTGAGAAAAAGGATTGTATTTTGCTGAATTTAGGCTAAATCTGGTGTTATATACGGAATTGGGTGAAGTGAAATGACTAAAATGCCCCTAAGAAAATAAGAAAAGTTGAAACTATCCCTCAGTTGACAAACTGACAGGCTGAAGTAAACCGGATATAACTCCTTACTCAGATGTTGGATTTGGATGAAACCAGTTGCATTGGAAATAGGACTCAAAGATCTTTCGTTTGATAGGTTGGATCTCTCCCAGTTCATTATATTCTGAGCGTTATGACCGTTTGAAGTTGACCTTGAAAATCTGAAAGAAACGGAGTGTTTTCGTCACCTGAAACCATAAGTATGCGCCGCCCTTTGCATCGCATAGACTAGGATAGGCGCCGCCCTTTGCATCGCCTAATTTTGCATATGCGCCGCCCTATGCATCGCATATATTTGCATAGGCGCCGCACTATGCATCGCCTATATGTGCGAATGCGACATATTCAACTTTGAAAGGTCATAACTTCTTCACCGGGTGTCCATTTTAGGCGAATTTGGTATCGTTGGAAAGCTTATTCAATTATCTACAATTTGGTATATAGTAGGCCACCCAGTTCACCATATACAATGAGTTATAGTCAATAGAATTTGACACAAATTACAACGTCCACTTACACTTAAGTCTAAAACTCAGAAATTGCCGTCTAATTCAAGCATGACTTTTTATGGGGCGTTACAATAGGCATGTAGGATAGGTAGCAAGCATGTATCGAGGTGGTTTAACACATTATAGAGTGGGAATAAGTTCATTAGTAACATGGGATATCATAGGTGATATTATGTAGCATGTGTTTTTGGATGACCTTGGAAGCTTTCTCGATGGAACAAGTATCTGTTTTTATGCCAAGAGTGCAAAATAGAGTATGCCTTACATACCTGGTTGTTAAACTCCAATACCAGCCCAACTCAACTTCCCGCACCTTTAGATTACTTGTCTACAATGAAATATATGACAAACTAATATTAGCAACCAAACGTCACATTTTGGCTATTTAACTTCACCAAACTAGTGGCTGGGAAGTAAGCCCTTAATTTATCAACAAAGGGTGTCACTTTAACCCTCTTAATACTCCAATTACAGCCACATACCATACATATTTATATAATATCCCCCGACACAACCTCGGCTTCATTTCACCTTCCAATCAACACACACAAAATGAATTGAGCAATAGACATACACAACCATAAATTCAGTGGTGTATCACCACATCCATATTCTATAATTCAATACAAACTAATCACACATTTTTTCAATAGAAACCGGGCATCCCACAGCACAAGCACACAAAACAGTCTGCAACAACACCCCAATCGTCCATTAATAGCAACCCGATGTGTGCGATCCTCTATCAACACATGTATATGGAAAAAAGGACAAAAGTGGACAGCTACCATAACTTGATTTCCTTGGTATTTTAGTTTCTTAATGTGTATTTCCTCAATAGCTTAATTCCTTCACACATACATCAAAAGAGAAAAGAGAAATCCCTTAATAACTAAGAACAATGGACTGCCCAAACTTATAGAGAGGGCTGTCCGGAAATTAATCTTAAAGAACACATAGTTTCCATGGTACAAGCTCATGAATTGTTCACTTACCTTTATCTTGGAAGAAAGGTTAATCCCAAGAATACTTGTGGACTTATAGGGTTATTTCATAGCCAAGAGAGAACAAGAGAGAAAAACCTAGAAAGCTGGAAATTTTGTCTAAGTTAAAATGAGAAAAATTGCTGATTTCAATCCATAAATAGGAGCTGCTGATGGACGAATTTATTGACTACTTTTGGGCCATATTTTGTCAAGTAATTGATGTATACAGTTGCCCAATATATTGGGCCTTAATGGATCAAAAACTATTGGGCCTTAGCTACCATTTTTTTCTCTTTTTCTTCTCTTTAACTTGGTATTTGGCAGACTTGAGTATTGGGCCTCTTTTCTCCATTTTCTTTCTCTTTTACTTAATTTGAGCTCAATTAAGTAAATTAATATAAGGCCTAATCTGATACTTGATCTTGATCGCATTAACTTGGTCCAAATAGCTCAAGTAAGTGATCCACCTACTAGCTTAAGTAAGTCAAGAAAGCACCTTAACAAAATACTCAATTTTTAGTTCTTAACTCTTTAATCTAAATTAAAATTTGTATATACTTGGTCACATTAAACCACATGGGAAGTATTTAGAACTTAATCTACACCACAAATATATATCAAGTTCCATATAAATAGAACAAGTACACACAAAAATAAAAGGTGTTACAGATGGGCCCGGGGTCTGGGTGTGCTGTGTGGCTGATAATCGACCGGGGCATTCCTGGGAGATTAGCGATCAACCCAGTTTGGTCCATTTTATTTTTATTAGACATTTGGGTGGATAAACGGGCGAAAAGGCACAAACGGGGTATTTTTGGGCCAAATCGATGTGCTATAGCCCACGGTTTTGGGTGGGCCTGGGGTTCAGATGTACTGTGGGATGAAAATCGACTGGGGCATGATAGGGAGATTGGGGATCATCCCAGAATGGTTCATTTAATTTTTGTGGCCATTTGGGTGGACAAACGGGCAAAATGGGGCATTTTGGGGCTAGATCGTTGTGCTATAGCCCACGGTTTTGGGGGTGGGCCCGGGGTTCGGGCTTTCTATGGTCCAAAAGTCGATCGGGGTATGACATAAAGGTTAGGGATCATATCAGTGTGGTTCGTTTAATTTTTCATGGCTATTTGGGTGGACAAACGGGTGAAACGGGGAGTTTTTGGGCCAAATCGGTGTACTATAGCCCACAGTTTCGTGGGTGGGCCTGGAGTTCGGGCGTGTTGTGGGCAAAAAATTGATCAAGGTATGCTAGGGAGGTTGGGGATCATCCCAATGTGGTTCGTTTAAATTTTGTGGCCATTTGGGTGGACAAACAGGCGAAACGACGTGAATGGGGCATTTTCGAGCCAAATCGGTGTGCTATAGCCCACGATTTTGAGGGTGGGCCCAGGGTTCGAGCATGCTGTGGAATGATAATTGAACGAGGCATGCCAGGAAGATTAGGGATTGTCCCAGTGTGGTCCATTTAATTTTTCGTGGCCATTTGGGTAGACAAACTAGCGAAACGGCACGATCGGGGCATTTTTGAGAAAAATTGGTGTGCTATAGCCCACGATTTTGGGGGTAGGCCCAGGGTCCGGGCGTGTTGTGGGCTGAAAATTGATCAGGGCATGTCAGGGAGGTTGGGGATCATCCATGTGTGGTCCGTTTGATTTTCTTGGTCATTTGAGTGGACAAACAGGCGAAACGACACGAACGGGGCATTTTAGGCCAAATTGGTGTGCTGTATAGCCCATAATTTTGGAGGTGGGCCCAATGTATGGGTGTGTTGTGGGCCAAAAATTGATCGGGTCATGCTAGAGAGGTTGGGGATCATCTCTGTGTGGTTTGTTTAAGTTTTCGTGGCCATTTGGGTGGACGAACGAGTGAAATGGCATGAATGGGGCATTTTCGGGCAAAATCGGTGTGCTATAGCCCACGGTTTCGGGGTGGACCCGGGGTTCAGGCATGCTGTAGGCCAAAAATTGATCGAGGCATGCCAAGGAGATTGTGAATTATCTCAGTGCGGTTCTTTTAATTTTTTGTGGCCATTTGTGAGGACAAATTGGCGAAACAGTGCAAATGGGGCATTTTTGGGCCAAATCATTGTGCTATAACCCAAGGTTTAGAGGGTGGGCCTGGGTTCCGGGTGTGCCATGGGACGAAAATCGACTGGAGTATGCCGGGGAGGTTGGGGATCATCCCAATGTGGTCTGTTTAATTTTTTGTGGTCATTTGGGTGGAATACCGGCAAAACGACGCGAATAAGGCATTTTTGGGTTTAATCGATATGCTACAACCCACGTTTTTTAGGGGTGGGCCCGGGATCCAGGTGTGCTGTGATCGAAAATCGATTGGGGCATGCCAGTAAGGATGAGGATCATCCCAGTGTGGTCTGTTTAATTTTTCATGGCCATTTGGGTGGACAAACAGGCAAAATGGTGCGAACGGAGCATTTTCGGGCAAAATGGCCCAGGTTCTGGGTGTAGGGTGGGCTGATAATCGATCGGGTGTGCCTGGGAGGTTGGGAATCATCTCAGTTTGGTATGTTTAATTTCTAGTGGCCATTTGGGGGGACATACAGCAGAACGGTGTGAGCGGGGCATTTTCGGGCCAAATCAGTGCGCTATAGCCCATGGTTTTGGTGGTGGGCCCAGGGTTCAGGTGTGCTGTAGGCCAAAAATTGACTGGGGAATGCCAGGGGGTTGAGGATCGTCCCAGTGTGGTCCGCTTAATTTTTTTTTCCATTTTTGTGGACAAACGGGAGAAACGGCGCAAATGGGGCATTTTCAGGTCAAATTGATGTGCTATAATCCATGGTTTCGAGGGTGGGCCAGGGTTCTATACATGTTGTGGGGATGATTATCGATCGGGGCATGCCTGAGAGGTTGGGGATCATTCCAGTTTGGTCCGTTTAATTTTTAGTGGTCATTTGAGTGGACAAACGGGCGAAACAGCGCGAGCGGATCATTTTTGGGTCAAATCAGTGTGCTATAGCCCATGGTTTCAAGCGTGAGCCCAGGGTTCAGGCATGCCGTGGGCCAAAAATTGACCGGGGCATACCATGGAGGTTGGGGATCATCCCAGTATGGTCTGTTTAATTTTATGTGGGCATTTGGGTGGACAAACGGGAGAAACAAGGCATTTTTGAGCCAAATCGGTGTGCTATAGCCTACGATTTCGAGGATGGCCCAGAGTCTGGATGTTGTGGAGCTGATAATCGATTCGGGAGTGCCTGGGAGGTTGGGGATCATCTCAGTTTGGTCCGTTTAATTTTTAGTGGCAATTTGGGTGGACAAACGGGTGAAACGATGCGAACGGGGAATTTTTGGGCCAAATCGGTGTGCTATAGCCCACGGTTTTGGAGATGGACCTGGGGTTTGAGCGTGCTGTGGGTAAAAAATTGATCGGGGCAAGACAGGGAGGTTAGATATCATCCCAATGTGGTTCGATTAATTTTTCGTGGCTATTTATGTGGACAAATGGGAGAAACGGCGCGAACGGGGTATTTTCGGGCCAAATCGGTATGCTATAGACCATGGTTTCGGGGGTCGGCCTGGGGTCCAGGCGTGCTGTAGGCTAAAAATCAATCGGGGCATGCCAGGGAGGTTGGGGATCATTCCAGTGTGGTCCATTTAATTTTTCGTCACCATTTAGGTGGACAAACGGGCAAAACAACGCGAACAGGGTATTTTCGGGCCAAAGGAGTGTGCTATAGCCCATGGTTTTGGGGGTGGGCTCGAGGTCCGGGCGTGCTGTTGGTCGAAAATAAATGATGCCATGCCAGTGAGGTTGGGGATCGTCCTAGTGAGGTCCGTTTAATTTTTCATGGCCATTTGGGTGGACAAACGGGTGAAACGGCGCGAATGGGGCATTTTATGATCAAATCACCATACTATAGCCCACATTTTTTAGGGTGGACCCGGGGTTTGGGCGTTCTGTGGGCTGATAATCGACTGGGGCATGCCTGGGAGGTTGGGGATCAATCCTGTTTGTTTCGTTTAATTTTCAGTGGCTATTTGGGTGGACAAACTAGCAAAACGGGGCATTTTCGGGCCAAATCGGTGTTCTATAGCACATGGTTTTTGTGGTGGTTCCGGGATTCAGGCTTGTTGTTGGCTAAAAATTGACCGGGGCGTGCTAGGGAGTTAGGGATCGTCCCAGTGTGGTTCGTTTAATTTTTCGTGACCATTTAGGTGGACAAACGGGTGAAACGGGGCGAACAGGGCATTTTCATGCCAAATCGGTGTGCAATATCCCACACTTTCGAGGATGGGACCGGGGTCTGGGCGTGCTGTGGGGCTGATAATTGACCGAGACATTCCTGGGAGGTTGGGGATCATCCCAGTTTGGTTCTTTTAATTTTTAGTAGCCATTTAGGTGGATAAACGGGTGAAATAGCGCATGTTTAGGGTAAATCGGCGTTCTATAGCCCACGGTTTTGGGGTGGGCCCGAGGTTCAGATGTGCTATGTGCCAAAAATTGACCAGTGCTTGCCAGGGAGGTTGGGGATCATCTCAGTATGGTCCGTTTAATTTTTTGTGGCCATTTGAGAGGACAAACGGGCGAAATATGAAATAGGAAAAGTACTACAAACAAATCACCCATCCTTTTACGTTTAGGGTATTAATTTATGGAAAAATTACACAAATCCCATATTGAAGACACTATATTACATAATATCCCTTAATATTTTAAAAAGTTCATAAAATCTCTATTTGTATATTTACTCTTGATACATATGCTATAACTTGCACACCCTATTTTCTTTCATCCTTTTATGTATCACCCCTTTTTTTCCTCACAAATTACTCCCAAAAATCCCTCCCATTTTTAGTAGATCTTGAGTAAACTTGATTCTCTAATATTTCAACTGATTTCAATCGTAATCATTCATCCTTTAATTTTAAAAATTGACAACTTCTTCAAAGAGGTTAGCTTTTGGTTTATGCTTTAAAATCATTTTGTGTTAATTTGTTTTATCTTCAATGGCTAATGAAGATTCACCCTCATTCAGCTTGTTGATTTCACAAATTGAAACACAAAAAGCTGTTCATGATAGTAATCAAGTCTTGAGTTTTACTCCGGGCAATTTTGATTACACCAAATTAGGTTTTAGTGAAAATCGATCAAAGCAGTGGAACAACCTTGAAAAATTGAAGATTTTAAGAGAAGCTTTTTCTGCTAAAAATCAAGTTTCTGACATGCAAATGGAAGATCAGGATAAAATTGAACAAATCCCCAAATCCCCATCTGAGCAGGTATTATTTTCGCAACTAATTCGTAAATGATGATTCATATAAGTGGTTTGTTTAACTAGTGATTCATATGAGTGATTCATATAATAACAGATTAATAGATTAACTGGTTACTTGGTGATTCATACGGGGGATTCATATGGGTGAATCAATAAAATAATATTTTAATTGGTGATACATATATTGTGCTAGTGATTCATAGATAGTGATTCATTTGACTGATTCTTTTAACTGGTGATTCATATGGGTGATTCATATAATTGTATATTAACAGATTAAGTGGTGTTTCATATTTTTTGGTGATTCATACGGGTGATTCCTATGTGTGAAACACTACAATGATATTTTAATTGATGATACATATATGGTACTAGTGATTCATAAATGGCGATTCATATAACTGGTTGTTTTAATAGGTGATTCATATGGGTGATTCATTTATTTGCAGATTAATAGATTAACAAATTAACTGATTAATTGGTGATTCATATTTTTTTGGTGATTCATATGGGTGTTACGGCAAGGTGATCTAAACAACTGCTACATATGTTCCTTCTTTTCGACATTGATATCATGCATCGAGGAACCAAACAGTTGCCAAATATGTTTCTTCTTTTCAACATTGATATCATGCACCGAGGAACCAGCAAGGTAATCTCCATTGCTACCACAAATGCGAGAGACTTGAGGAACATATTGTCATCCCTTACTGATAACGATGCTGCCAGGGTAATACGCAAGTTGATTGCAGAGCGATCAAAAGAATCTGATGTCTACGCCATTGCATATGAACCCGGGAAAAATGAGCGAATAGAGGGTATACTTGGGATTATTCTTGATACTATTCAAAAAAATGGAACCATACGCCTTCCTCTGTATTGGAGCTTGTCTTTGTAGCATAGGATAACATCATATTTTGCCAAAAGATTATTCTGTTACTGTGGTAGCAGTGAGAACTATTTCAGTACCATATTTAAGTGTGAAGTCCTCTTTGGAGAAAATATAAGGCTCTAACAAGATCAAAATAGGACATTGTTGTTAAAATTTGTTCAAATAAAAATGGTGCACCAACAACTAGCCATATAATAAACATTCTTACCGAGTTTAAGGATTTGTTCGTGTAGAAAGCTAAAAGAACAACAATTGTATTTTTCTCCTGATACCAAACTTTTTCTTTCCAACATCAAAACAATCCCTTCAAAATCAAATCAAAATGCAATTGTTCCCAAGAAAACATATTCAAACCAAATGCATCTATTTGTTCTATATCAAGGAAACATGTATTAGTTTTGCTGGTGTGTGTACATTTCTGTGTGAGTTTTTTGTCAATACTTACCATCACACATCAAATCATGACGAATCTGTCAATACTTACCACCACACGTCAATGCTCAATTTGTAGCTACTTCACAAAAGAGCCAAATATGTGTGTGTGTGTGAGAGAGAGAGAGAGAGAGAGAAAGTCTTGTAATCTTATTTATCAAAATTTAGTTTCGACAATGATAAATAATACAGTGGAAATAAGCCAATAATACAACATGTGTTTCCTTCAAAAGAACAAAAAATTGAACGAGAAACGAAAATGAAAAATTCTTTAAGTAAACCTTTATAAAAGTAGAATCTATAAAGATACATCGTTTTGTTGAAGACACATAGCAAGCACCAAAATGCAAACAATACTGGTATACCTGGACTCCTGGAGAGAAAGGAATGACAAAAGAAAAGGTTAGTTAACAATGAGATCAATTAAGAGCAGAATAAACATATCAAGCGTCAAAGTAAGCCTAAGTTTAGAATTCTTCATTACTATTACACTTAATCGTGCTTCCTCTCCACAAATGAATTCTCAGGCAGCAACCTGTAACATACAAGAAAAATCTGTATACATTTTCAAGAAAGTACAAGTAAAGTATATGCAGAAACAAAATTTAATTATTTTGACAAACAAATAAAGATGGGGCATAATGGAAAGACATAATATATGCCCATACCAATCAACGGGGAATATATTTAGCCATGTAAATATGTTTACTATAGGGCCTATGCTTTCTAGGAGTTTCTTAGCTCTAGTAGGAGGCTTTTATGACAACACAAAGTTAGAGAGCTTCTAGAACTCTTATAGTTTTTGTTTAATATACTGGTCTGAGATGAAATTTTAATTGGATAAATATGGTTAATGCGGATTCATATAGCCAATCCCAACTTATTTAGAACTGAGGCCTAATTATTATTTATACAAATAAACTCAAGACCTGCTCATTACATGAGCTAAAATCAGCAAACAACCGCAGTGAATCATCTATATACCCCATTATTAAGGAGACAATTCTCCTGGATAAGGCAAAGTTAGGACAAAATCTAACCATACGAATCATGATAAATCAAATAATGCTCCATGGACTCGACATATATGTAGAAATTGTTTAAACTCTTGTAAGGCAAGAATCACAAAAAGTTGGCAGATATCCTTAACATCACTTTAAACAAGAACACAGGATTCTCACATCTAAGTGTTAATTTACTGATCTCATAATGTAGAAGAGATCTAACTCGCATAAGGCCCAACATTTGAATCACCATTTATATGAATATCCAATTACATGAATAACCAGCTATGTATGAATCACCAATATGAATCACCATTTATATGAATATCCACTTACAAGAATAATTAGTCATTTGTATCGCTTATATGAATCAACAGTTATATGAATCGCTTGTTATTTGCATCAACAGTTACATAAATCACCAATATGAATCACCAACTACATGCATCACTAATTACATGAATCATCAGTTACATGAATCACCAATGTCAATCACCATTTATATGAATCACCAACTATATGAATCACTAATTATATGAATAATCAGTTACATTAATTACCCACATAAAAAAACAGTTATATGAATAACCTACTATATGAATCAACAATTAACTAATATACAAAATATTTCTCTTTCAATTGTAAACAGAATATATCAAGTTATAATCATCACCAATATGAATCACCATTTATATGAAACACCAGTTATATGCATCACCAATATGAATCACCAGTTATATGCATCACCAATATGAATCACCGGTTGTATGAATCACCAGTTATACTAATCTGTTATATGAATCACCAATTATTTGAAACACCATTTATACGCATCACCAGTTATATTATTCACAAGTTATATGAATCACCAGATATATGAATCACCAAATAATCATACTTACATAAATCCCTGAATCTTTGTGCATTGTATGCATAACTAGATTTCAAGTGGAGGGATATTTGTGTAGATGTATCGAAGTGATACATCTGAGTTCCAGATGTATCACTATGATATATATTTTATCAGATAATTAAAAAAAGTCTGCAAATCAACTTTTCCTCGTTCAAAATCTGAAGAAAAGGTTTCATAGCCATATCATTATGAATCTCCAATGCTGATAAATTGCCCTAAACAACGTATTTGGCATGAATTTTTTTCAGAAAAACGTCAATTTTCAATTGAATTGATATGCGTCCATTAAATTATGGTACAATGTTTTTTTATGAATTACAATACCGTCGACCCGATAGTTATTGTACCTTATTTTTGAAACCCATTCCCCGGAATGACACTACAACACTGTCACGAGTTCCACTGAAGATTACCAGAAATTTTAGAAGGAAGGTGAATTTATTTTCCCCAAAATTCAAAAAATTTGATCTTGTAATCTGGTATGGTTCAAAAATATTTGTTTGCTTCAACTTTGAGCTCTTGTTGAATGAAATTGTGTTTTTAACGCTTGTAACTGTTTTGCCGTGATTTGCGTTGTTGAAGTCAGAGAAAATCCATTACTTCCTTAAATAAAGATCTGATCTGTTTCATATGTATCACCTTTTTATATGTATCACCGCTTAATATATGTATCATCATTTCAAAAATCCAGAATAAGATATAATTAGTAAAATAATCGGGATTTTATATAATATCACTTAAACATTCAAGGATTTATGTAAGTTTCTCTAATATCTATGCTTATAAATTAATTAGAAGTCTACCATATTATACCTGTTAAAAATATTTTTGTTTCCTTCATATTTAATAACCAAAATTAGTAAATACAAAACAGGAAAAGTACTACAAACGGTTTAGGGCAATAAACTAGAATGGTCATCTATTCACCAAAAATTAACTTACTTTCAAATACCCCCAAATCTTCTTAAACTAATTATGAACTGTATAACTACTAATGAAGCGTCCATCTTAATCAATGGAGATCAGACATGTTTGAGCCGTTTGACCACCTAAATGGCCCCACCGACTCTGCGGGGCCACCCTGATCCGCTCCACAATCAGTTGGGGGGACGCCGATTTGTTTTTGGTCCAAACCGCGTCCGGGCCTCAGGACCACTCTGAGACCGTGGGCTAATACCCACCAATTTGGCCCAGGTCGGTTTTTAGCCTAAATCACGCTCGGGCCCGCCCCTAGAACCGCAAGTCAACAAAACGACCTGGGATGCAAATTCTGACTGTGCCAGCAGATTCGAAATATCAATTTTATATCTTGACTGCAACCGTACCATCATCTAAAATGAGGTATTGTTTGGATGTCATCAACCAATAAGGAAAATTTGGGTGACATTGAGAAAGTAGCATTTACTGCGAAGATTTTGCCGTGAATGAGAAATGTTGTGCATAGGTTATTGCTTGTGTTAGATCATCTCCTAGATTATTGCTTATGTTACTAGTTCAGGGATCGTTGGGTACTCGGGATAAGGTGGAATATCCATGATTAAAAAAATAAATTGTTTCCTAAAGAGGCATTGGGGATTCGGAAATAAACTAGGAAATCTTTGATCTTATAAAGGAAAAAATGTATTTTCGTTGAATTTATTGGGAGCTAATCATGTATCTCGACAAATTCAAAATTAGAATTTTTCTGTACTTATGCAAAATGTCAAAAATTTTTATAATTAAGCTCCTCCAAACTATCGAGAGTTATGTTGTTTGCACTTAAAAAATTATAACAGAGAGGGGGAGGGGAAGGGAGGGGAGGGGAGGGGAGACGATCATTCCACTCGCGCAACTAGTGTGCAACCCCATTTTGCTATTGTCGTCACTATTGATATCTAACTCCGTCAACTCAAGGGTGGGGGTGGGGGGTGGGGGGCTCATGTTTGATTGATGTTGTTATGACTTATGACACACAAATTAAGAATTATTTTTAATCGAACAATTTATACATCGATCTATAATAGTATTCTAAAAGTGCCACTACAAATCAAGAAAAAGAAAATTGATACTAGTGCTAAACTTTCCTATAAGTTCTGTGACTAGGCATGATTTTCTTCTCTAATCGTCTAATTTCGTCGATAATATCTCCGCAACTAACTAATATCTTTTTTTTTGTAGCATGTTATTTAGGTCGTACACGATCAACTTCCCCTTCTGAATAATTATATACTATATTGGATGTCTATGTTAGTGTAACAACAACAACAACAACAACAAACCCAGTGTATTCCCACCTGGTGGGGTCTGGGGGGGTAAGATGTACGCAGTCCATACCTCTACCTCTAACGAAGTAGAAAGGCTGTTTCCGATAGACCCCCGGCTCAAGACACAAGATCCCACATAGATACAAAGTAAAGCACCGAACAAGGTCACAAGATTACAGCACATAACATACATAGCATAAATACGACATAAATATGGTAGCCATAAGTAAAAGAGAAGAAAGAAAAGAAAGCAGAAAATAGAAAAGAAAACAGGAAACAGAGGAAGCACCCAGATTCATACTAAAACAAGGAACACGGAATCATAACCTAATTCCCTACACTAGCGACCCAAACTGGCTCTAGTCCTCAGCCCTAATCCGCGTCCTCCAGACCTTCCTATCTAGGGTCATGTCCTCGGTGAGCTGTAACAGTTCCATGTCCCGCCTAATCACTTCAGCCCAGTACTTCTTCGGCCTACCCCTACCCCGCCTAAAACCATCCAGCGCTAGCCTCTCACACCTACGAACCGGGGCATCCACGTCCCTCCTCTTCACGTGTCCGAACCAGCGCAATCGGACTTCCCGCAACTTGCACTCCACTGGAGTCACACCAACCTTCTCCCTGATAGTCTCATTCCGAACTCTATCCCCTCTAGTCAGCCCACACATCCAGCGCAACATCCGCATCTCTGCCACCTTCATTTTTTGGATGTGGGAATTCTTAACTGGCCAACATTCCGCTCCATACAACATGGCCGGACGTACTACTACCCTGTAGAATTTGCCTTTAAGCTTGGGCGGCACCTTCTTATCACATAACACCCCCGACGCGAGCTTCCACTTCATCCATCCCGCCCCAATGCGGTGCGAGACATCCTCGTCAATCTCACCGTTACCCTGGATCACGGACCCGAGATACTTGAAACTATCCCTCTTACAAACCACCTGCGAATCCAGCTTCACTGTCATCTCGTCCTCCAATCTTACGTCATTAAACTTGCATTCCAAATACTCTGTCTTGCTTCAGCTCAACCTGAACCCTTTAGACTCAAGGGTTTGTCTCCACACCTCTAATTTATCATTCACACCCCGTCGAGTCTCATCAATCAGGACTATATCGTCCGCAAAAAGCATACACCACGGCACCTCCCCTTGAATACGCCGTGTCAACACGTCCATCACCAAAGCAAACAAAAAGGGACTAAGAGTAGATCCCTGATGCAATCCTGTCAAGACGGTGAAATGCTCTGAGTCTCCTCCCGCCGTCCTCACCTGAGTTTTTGTTCCCTCATACATGTCCTTAATTGCTCTTATTAGTGTGACATAATAAAACAAGACTTAATTAGTAAATGTAATCGACTATAGTTAAGTAATTCAAATTAAAGACTTCATTAGTATGTACGTTGGAATCAAATAACCACGACTCTAATAATAGAGTAAACTAATCTTTAGCTAGCTAATTCAATCAAATAAATATACAAATTTCTGTAATTTTTAGTTCAAAAAGAAACGAGAGAATCAATTTCCACATCTAGGAAAGAAAAGATCTTTTAGAAATATTCATGTTAATGAAATTGTTTCACAATCAAAATCATCAGAATCACATTATGTCTAATATAACATGAAGAAGTACTCACATTAATGCTAGTGTACGTATATACGTACAGAACTATGTACAATCACATACTGACGTATAGACAAAAATAATATTGCAACTATAAAGAGACAGAGATGGTGAGATAGATAATTAGATTAATAGAAAAGTAACAAAAAACTTGCAAGTCCAAAGGAAAGAAAGCTAACAAATAAAGAATAAATTATCAAAGTAGCTACTGAAGGAAACAAACTTATTAGCAAAGTAGTTATTCCTGGAAATACAAAATCAAAACTAAATAGAGAAAGGAGCGTTGAAGATCCATATAGGTGGACTAAATTTGTGGCACGATTCATCGGTATAGTGAGACTCGATGGTATTGTCAAACAAGTTGTATACGCCCATATCCTTTCCGCCTCCTCTTTCATGAAAGTAGAACGCGCTAAAACAATCATCTGTAAAGTATATATGGTTCGCCTTACATCCATATTGTTCAACGGACAAAGAGGCACTATACCCAAGAAAGAGTGACCTATTCCCCAAATCATCAACCTTTTCGTAATGCTCAGTATCCACATCAACCTTGTAAACAACAAATTGTTTAATACCATATGAATTTGTTATTGTTCTGGGGTTGTTGAAAATTCCATCTCGAGTGATGACAAATAGCTCACCTACAGAATGCACAATGTAGAGCTGCTTCCCACGAATATATTCAGCAGGCAATACTCCTCGAATTATTTTTCCACTGGTTGGTTCTAACCCTTCTCTAAAGTCGAAGCTAACAATACTTCCTTGAAAATTAACACCATAGAACTATCCATCGTGCCAGGTTACATCACAATATGCCCCATCACGCGTCACTCTAATAAACTTCTTCTTTCCAGGTTTCCAGTAAAAGCTAATGAAGGAGGAACTCCTTGATTAATCATCAAAATATAGTCGTCGGTTGTATGAGGATCTGAAGAAAGCACTGCTTTTTCAACATAATACTCATTTTATTAGATCGTCTGGGACCGTCCGAAAAGTTTCGCCCAAAATCATGCTCGGGGTCCGATCCCACTCTCCGAACCGTGGCCTAACACCTGCCGAAAGTCGCTAAAAATCCACAGTTTCTATTGTTTCGCTCGTTTGACTTGGAATAATATGGTTCCACTGTTCCTGCCAAAAAACCCAGATCCACTCAATAGTTTGCTGGGGGATCGCCTGAGTAGTTTCACCCAAAATTGTGCCCGAGGACCGGGGCCAATCCCCAAATCGTGGGTTATACCCATTGAAAGTCGCAAGAAAATCTCAAGCCGTTTTTTGCTCGTTTGACATGGAAAATGGCTCCATCGGCCCCGCCAAAGCAACCAGATCCACTCATTAGGCCGTCGGAGGACCACTCAAGGTGTTTCGCCTAAAATCGTGCTTGGGGTCCTGGTCCAACCCCCGAACCACTGACTAATATCCACCAGATCTCATAAAATTAAAGAATTCGCAATTCTTATTGTTTCGTCCGTTTTACTTGGAAGATAGTTCCAATCCCCCCCTCCCCAAAGCAATCAAATCTACTCAATAGGCCCGCTGGGGGACCGCTCGAGAAATTTCACCTAAAATCTGTTTGGGGCCGGGCCTACCCCTGAACCGTGGGTTAACTCAAACCACATGTCATGAAAGAACCCACAATTCTTGTCATTTCGCCTGTTTGACCTGGAAGATGACTCCACTGACCCCGTCAAAGCAACTAGATCCACTCAATAGGACGTTAGGGGACCGCCCAAGAAGTTTCGCTCAAAATCGTGCCCGAGGCCCTGTCCGCCACCCCCGAACCGTGAGCTAACACCCATCAAAAGTCTCACAAAACCCGCAATTCCTGCTGTTTCACTTGTTTGACTTGAAAAATGACTCCACTGACCCCGCCAATGCAATCAGGTCCACTCAATAGGCCATCGGGAGACCGTCGAAGAAGTTTCCTCTTGTGTTTTGAGTCTTGTTTCCGTGTTGTGGGTTGGTTCAGTTATCATTTGGTATCAAAGTAAGGCTGGTTGTGTTCCTACACTACCAATCTTGGGCTCTCTTAGTCGAAAAAAAAAGTTGAATTGTTCTTATTCTTGGTTGAAACGTCTTTGTTGTTGTTGTTGCATTTGGCCGAGGATAGTGTTTAGAACTAGGTTTTTTTTATTTGTTTGTCTTAGTAGTTTCTTGTGTTAGTTTCTTGTTCACTAACACTTGTTGAGTCAAAGTCCACGATTTGAGCTCGTGACAAGATTGTTGCTGAATGTTGTAGCCGACTAGAGTTGTTGAAGTTCTTATTGTTCTTGGAAGTGTGTTGTGTTGTTGGTTCAAGGTTTGAACATGTATTTTAGATATTGTGTTGTGGTTTTAAGCTTGAAAAGGTGTTGTTATTGTTTGGTAGGTACAACTTGAACCTTAGGACTCCAAGATTTAAAAGTGTGTTCTTGGTGTTCTTCACCATCTTCATGTTTTGTTGAAGAAAAAGTCTTCAGAGTTGGTTGTTTGATCTAAGTGAGTGAAGAAAAAGAGTGTGGTCTTGTTAGTCTTGAAACTTATTCCAAGACTCTTACAAGAAAGGAAAAGGGCCAAAAGACTTTCAAAAAGTCTTGTTACCAAAAGGGAGAAAGAGCATTTTCCAAGACTAACAAAAGAGGAAAGGGCCAAAAAACTTTCAAAAAGGTGTTTTGCCAAAAGGGTGCAAGGAAAGTCAAAGCCCTTTTGAATTTGAAAAGGCTCCAAATCTTCTTGTTTTCCTCCCAAAATCGAAACTCCTCTCTTCCAAATTGAATTGACAAATCGAAATTGAAGATAAGAAAAAAAATAGACATCCACAATATTCCACAATCATTCCAAGGCTGCCACGTCACTATCCGCAACCAATCAAAAGCTGCCACATCACCCCTTTGTACAACTAACTTGTTTTCTATTTTGTAGGTAACTTCTTGGCCATAATGGAAGCTATTTTGGCCCACCTTAATGCTATTTCCCGGGACATCGCTAAGAAGAATGCGGGCCTTGAAAAAATTAGCTCGGATATATCTACTATACTTGAGATGTTGGAATGAGTGGAGAGTCGAAGGAACTATCGTGTTTCTACTCTCTAAACCTTACCTCAAACGATCAATCCTCCAAGACCACCACCAAGCGACATAGACATAAGCCAAGCCACCAAATGCCCTCCAACTCGAGACCTAAATAGGTCACTTCCCTCTCAATTTGATCAAGTCCAACAAGAGGGACTTGGAAGCCAATTTCCTCCCATCCAATATCTACAACCGAAGCTCCATATTACTAAAACAATCCTCTCAACCAAAACTCCACTTCACCAAAATCGATATGTCCATATAAAGGAGTATGGTAGAAAGGAACATGAGGGGCATGAAGTCTACAATGATACTTATGTGATGGAAGGGAAGTTGAGGGGAAGAAGTGGGGAACCGCAAGGAACCAGCCACCAAGAAAGAAGTTGGGATGTGTCTTGGATAAGATTGAAGACAAGGCTCAATATGGAGAGGAAGCAGAGGTTCAAAATAAAGATGTTGGTCGAGACTTGTGTTGCCCTTGGCTTCCTCATCTGTTTAGCAGACTGTTTTGTTCCATCTTCATGTTTTGTAGACTGTTTTGAGTGATTTCCTTAAGTGGCCAATTGCACGAAGTGAAGCTGTGAATTTATGGGCAAATTCCTCTCAAGATGGAGAGGATGGTACAAGAATAATCATGGATATGAGCTTATGAGAGGGTACGTTGGACCCGAAACTTGGTGTGCGTAATTGAACAGACAAAGAGGACCTAATTAAGCACCAAAAATCATCAATACACTACACTTGGAATGCACTCCATAGGCGTCTTTTGTCTTCCATTCATTAAGGGCTTTTTGGACATTTCAATTATGTTGTAATAAGTCTATAAATAGGCTAGTATTAGGTCTTTATTTCTTTAGTTGTTAAATGAGATTGTAAGACATAACTTTTAACACCTTTCTTATCTCATGGAGAGTGTAACACCTTAGTTGTGAGGCTTGGAAAAGCCACCAAAATCGAAATAAGGGTGATGTTAGTGTGGAATCACTAGTATTGCAAAACATTGTTAGAAACCTTGGTGCTTGAGTGGTTAATGACCTCTTGTTTCATTATAAGAGTGTTGGTGTTACTTTTACATGTGTTAAGGGTCTTAGTGTTTAACATACACTTATGTTCTTAGATCGTGTTAGAGTTGATGTCTCACTACCTATCTTTAGCTTCTTGTAATCGTTTGTAGTGTTTCTTTCTTGTTTAGTGAAAATCATTTGGTTCTTGATATCCTTGTGTTGTTCTTCATCTTGTTGTTGTAGTTTTTTCTATTTTGGTGTGATTACACCTTTTGCATCTTGTCATTGTGTTGTATTCTCAGTTTGTGAATTGTGGCCGAGAGAGTGTGTTGTGGTGCACTTAGTTTCCTCTTGTGTTTTGAGTCTTGTTTCCGTGTTGTGGGTTGGTTCCGTTATCATTCATAAATTAAGAAAATCATGTTTCAAAGCTTACTTTCAAACTCACCACTCGACTCCTGATAGGCGATTCTAGAGTATTGACTCCAACCCCGTCTCAAGACTTAACTCCCGATCCTGACTTCTTTTTTGAATTCTTAACCCAGAGTCAGATAAGGGTAGGTTCTTGAGTCAATATCAAGAGTCGGGTCTTGATTTGGGGTTCAGGATCGAGAATTAGGGGTCGGGATCAAGGTTTGGACTTAGGATCAGGGTTGAGTTTCAAATGGAAAGTTGATTCAAGGTTGAGAGTCGGTTTGAGCATCAAAGGTGGTCCCAAATCAGCCGATGGGGTGTTGGGGTCGGAGGTCTAAACTCGGGTTATAGTCGAGAGCAGGATCGAGGTTTAGAGTCAATGTTGGGATCAACCAAGTATTAAAGAAAGACAAAATGGTTCAATGAACCCCAGTACTATATCGGTTTTGTAAGTTGGACACTTCTACTTACATGTTTGTCATCTGGACTCCTGAACCCACTAAAAACAACATTTTAAATACTTTTTTGGTGAGTGTAACACACTCTCGCCATATCAGCTTTCATGTCAGCTTACACGTCTACCACGTTTGCCACGTCAGCTGCCACATTAGTTGCCACATCAGCCGCCAAGTCATTTTTAAGTATTACATTAAATTTTATGTTATTTTTAAAATGCCACACAAGAAATTAAATATTAAAATAAATTTAATTAAATAATTTTTTTTTATAAATTGTAGAAATTCTAATACACAAATACAATAAATTTTTAATTTTCAATTATAAATTTAAAGTTTTAACTATAAATTCACATTACACAAACATAATGAATTTTCAACCTTTATCTAAATATCTTCAACAATTTGTAAAAGTTACAAAATTAATCCTAAACAAAATGAAAATTTTAAATTGAGAAAATGAATAAAAAAAAATTAAAAAGCAAATCAAGAACAATTTTGTTTTTTGACAATGAACAACAAACAACAATATCAACCACAACAAAGACCTCTTCAAGGATATATAATTTTTTTTTTTTTACAATGAACAACAACAATAACAATATCAATCAGCAAAGACCCTATTCGGGAACAACAACAATATTTTCTTTTCTACAATGAACAACAACAATATCAACCACAGCAAAGCAAAGACCCTCTTCACGGATATATAATTATTTTTGACAATGAACAACAATAACAATAACTACCAGCAAAGACCCTCTTCAGGAGCAACAACATTTTTTTTTTTGACAATGAACAATAACGACAATATCAACCACAACAAAGACAAGGAATAACATAAACTTTCGTTGAATCTTGTCAATCTTATCTCCACTAACATCCACTTTCGTTGAAGTAGCAATAACATAAGCTTGATTAACTCTCCTTAATGGAACCCATTTACCTTAAATGACCCAATAACAAGTAACAGTCCAGAACATACAAGTTGTTTCAAGAACACAACTCTTTTTTCCTTAAATCTCCCAGCTAGAATAATCAAACCAGTACCAGGTGTAATACTGGCTCTCAATTTTGTGGGTTTTGATTTATGTTCGTTGATGAGGGATTTTCCACATCATCAACTAGGTATAATTTTGATGGTTTGACGGTAGTAGTTGAGGGCGGAGCAACGACGGCGGTGGATTTTGGGTGGGTGGGGAATTTATCGCCCTTTTTCTTTTTGATAACCCAAAGGCCCTTTTTGTGGTACATTTTGGAACGGAAGAATTAGCCGATTCAGTTGATTAGGTTAGGGTTATGGGGGAATTTCTTGGCGGCCATTGCTGTGAAGTGTGCAAAGGGCATGCTTGGAGTGAAAAGGGAACAAAATGAAAGTGAAATTTAAATTGTGCAAAGGGTAAGTTTGAGAAAGTGAATAAAAAATCTTCTTTATTTTTTTTAAATTTTAATATTATTTTTAATTTTTTTAAATTAGTTTAATATAAAATTGGCAAAAAATTGACCCCCACTCGCACTTCAGGCGAGTGTAATCACTCTCCTTATCCTAGTCAGCATTTTAATGCCATATAGGCAAAGTCAACGGTCAAAGGGTTTAAAATATAGCTTTTTTGTGGTTCAGGGTCCAGATGACAAACATGTAAGTAGAAGTGCCCAACTTACAAAACCAACATAGTACAAGGGTCTAGAAGGTCATTTTGCCTTAAAGAAAAGAAGAGAAAGTGGTCCTTATTTGAGAGTCAGGGTTGGGAGTCAGAAATCGAGGTTGAGGTCAGGAGTCCAGGCCGGGATCAAGAGTTGGAAGTCATTGTCGAGGTCAGGATCGAGTCCAGGGTAGGGAGTCAGACATGATTCAAGTTTAGGAGTTGGGAGTTGAGGTCGAGGTCTAAGTTAGACTCGAGTAAATGTAAAGTACTTAAAACCCACATTAAAGGATGAATATGTAAAAAAAAAAAAAAAGTCTCAACAATTCTCCAAATTTTGAAAAACTCACTTGTTTTGAACTATGAAAAGATTCACTAAATGTGGACTAGAGGGAGTAGTTTTTAGGTTATTCAGTCAAACCTTTCTACAGTGACAGTATTTGTCTGAAAATTTTATGATTGTTATAGAGAGATGCTATTAAATATGTATGTTGTCATTTGACGTTCAGATCTCATTTAGTTGTTATAAATAAAAGTATGCAAAATTAAAAAGAGCAGTTTTTTCTTTAAATTACATATTTGTACTTTAAGTTTATTGTGTGCGTGACATTAATGATGATTATCATATATATATATATTGGTATTATATTTTGAACATAGTGTATTTCTTACAAAATATTACATAATATTTAATTTGAGTATGTCATTACACAGAGGTGATTTTATAAATAGTGTACCAATATAATAAACGTCTTTGTTGTTTTAGGTAGAATGTCGCTATAGAGAAGTATAATAAAACATGAAAAATTGGTTTCGGAGAAAATCAAGTCGCAATAGTAAAATATTTTTATAACGAGGTGATATTATAAAGAGGTCTGACTATTTATGCAAAACTCTATTTATTTTAAAAAATACTATTAATATTTTTTAGATTATCTAAAACATCACTTATGGGATTGTTGCCGGGGCACAAAATTGCTTAATCATAATTCATATGATATTCGTCATTCGATATCTATTAACTCGATTAATTTGAATACGTGAGGCGTAAAGCCTATTGAAATTGAAGAGTTTTCCGCTAACCATGAGCTATGGTAGTTCATTCTCTGCGTATCCTTAACAAAGGAATTAATTCTGGTACGTAATTTAGGTTCGTACTTGAAATGTAATGGCCGATTAATTTAAATTTGCATTGTCCAATATTATAGGGGTAATTAAAGTGTTTGTTCAAGCTAAACGTGAGGAAATTTCAATCATTTCATTGCATTACTTTGAAAATCCATTGATCAGAATAATTTAGACTCGCGTAAAATAAGTCTACTATGAGAAGAATTAGTCACTACCGAAGAAAGATTCATTCAAAATAGAACTTGAATACGAAATTTGTGATTAACGATGAAGAGATGTCAACTATTCCATCGGTACCACTTGGTAGAATCTTTTTGGTACTTTAGGACAAGTTTAACTCGAGAAAATTCAATTATTCCATTTCTCCAAGATTTCATGTACATCAAAACATAGTGAAATTTTGCACAATAACATTGTTTATCAATTACTTTTTCCATCCATTTTTACTTGTCACACATTATTTTTTGAGAGTAAAATTACCTGGACTTCGGCCAACTTTGCACTATAACATTGTTGATTGTTTATCAATTACTCACCTGTTCACTTTTACTTTTCACATACCCTTTTTTGAGGATCAAATTGTTTGAACGTTGATCTAACATTTTAAGATAGTTATTTCTCTTCACATTAATATGAAAAGAAATTCAACTTATAGTGTCTTTCGTATAGTTTTCAAACATCTAAATTTCAAATTTAAAATGTTAAATTACAACAACAACAACAAACCCTGTGTATTCCCATCTAGTGGGATATGAATTTAAAATGTAAAATTAATCTAGAAAATTGATTGGTCACGGATTAGTTCGTTCTACACCGCCATTTACCTCAATTTGACCACTCTTCTCTATTGCTGGAGAATTCTTGTAAATTTCTTCTTCTTTGTTTTTGCCCCATAGAAGAATATACATGCCAATAATAACCAAAATTGATCCCAATATGCTGTTAAAAAATTAAAAAAAAAAGGGTTTAATTAATAAAAGTAAGCATAACTTTAACTTTTTACCACATTGTTGTCTTGTTATTCATCTCTACTATTTTTATTTAACCAAAAAAATTTGTTAACATTCTTTTGATCTCTCAATTATTATTAGTAAATGCTAATTTTAGTCTTGCTGATATTTAACTAAGAAAGTTTAACCCTCAATAACATGAAATGTTCAAGTCTGATCCATTTTCTTATGAATACAATTTTTTCAGAATTATTAATTGTTCCACTATTTAATTTTCCATATATTATGTTAAACCTGCACTATTGTTCTACTCCATTCATTCCAAAATAGTTGTCATGTTTGTTGTTGAGAGTCAATTTGATTAATTTTCAAAGCTAAATTAGATTAGACCAATTTAAGATGTCAAAGTTAAAATTTAAATTTTCAAAAACTATATAAAAAATACTATAATTTACAATTATTTTTCATATCAATAAGATGAAAGTGTGTCCGGGGCTCGAGCGTGTTTTGGGTTGAAAATTGACTTGGGGCTCCTAGGCAGGCCGAGAAGCGTGGGAGTGTGGCCCAACGGCGTGGGAGGGGTCGTATGGTGGTCAAACGGGCGAAACGGCACGAACAGGCCATTTTCGGGCAAAATCGGTATGTTATAGCCCACGGTTCTGGGGTGTGCCTAAGGCCCAAGCATGTTTTGGGCCAAAAATCGACTTGAGGCTCCTACGCAGGCTGAGGAGAGAGGAAGTGTGGCCCGGCGGCGTGGGAGGGTCCGTCTGGGTAGTCAAATAGGCGAAACAACACAAACAGGCCATTTTTGGGTCAAATCGGTGTGCTATAGTCCACAGTTCAAGAGGTGTGCTAAGGGACAGGCACGTTTTAGGCCAAATATCGACCTAGCGCTTCCAGGCAGGTTGAGGAGCGGGGGAGTGTGGCTCGACGATGTGGGAGGGGTTGTCTGGCTGGTCAAACTGGCGAAACAACGGGAACGCACCATTTTGGAGTCAAATCAGTGTGCTATAGCTTAGAGTTCTTGGGGTATGCTCGGGGCCTAGCCATGTTTCGGGCCAAAAATTGACCTGGGGCTCCCAGGCAAGCTGAAGAGTGGGGGAGTATGGTCCAGCAGTGTGGAAGGGGCTGTCTGGGTGGTCAAACGGACTAAGCGGCGTGAACGGGCCATTTT
The DNA here is from genome assembly GCA_030864225.1 of Capsicum baccatum var. pendulum. Lineage (NCBI taxonomy): Eukaryota > Viridiplantae > Streptophyta > Magnoliopsida > Solanales > Solanaceae > Capsicum > Capsicum baccatum. Next base: position 282,278,967 of record CM061560.1, read on the forward strand.
CGGGCCAAATCGGTATGCTATAGCCAACGGTTCTTGGATGTGCCTAGGGCCCGACTATGTTTTGGGCTAAAAAATCGACCTGGGGTTCTCAGGTAGGCTGAGGAGCGGGGGACTGTGGCCCGCCGATATGGGAGGGTCCGTCTGGGTAGTCAAATAGGCGAAATAACACAAACGGATCATTTTTGGGCCAAATCGGTGTGCTATATAGCCCACGGTTCAAGGGGTGTGCCCGGGGCCCAGGCATATTTTAGGCTAAAAATGACCTGGGGCTCCCAGGCAAGCTGAAGAGTGGGGGAGTATGGTCCAGCAGTGTAGGAGGGGCTGTCTGGGTGGTCAAACGGGCTAAACGGCGTGAACGGGCCATTTTCGGGCCAAATCGGTATGCTATAGCCAACGGTTCTTGGATGTGCCTAGGGCCCGGGCATGTTTTGGGCTAAAAAATTGATCTGGGGTTCTCAGGCAGGCTGAGGAGCGGGAGAGTATGGCCCGACGATAGGGGAGGGTCCGTCTGGGTAGTTAAATAGGCAAAACAACACAAACGGATCATTTTTGGGCCAAATAGGTGTGCTATATAGCCAACGGTTCAAGGGGTGTGCCCGGGTCCCAGGCATATTTTAGGCCTAAAAATGACCTGGGGCTCCCAAGTAGGCTAAGGAGCGGGGGTGTGTGGCCCAACGGCGTGGGAGAGGGTTTCTGGCTGGTCAAACTGGCGAAACAATGGGAACGCACCATTTTTGGACCAAATTGGTGTGCTATAGCCCATGGTTCTTGGGGTGTGCCCTGGGCCCGGCCATATTTTAGGCCAAAGATTGACATGGGGCTCCCAGGAAGGCTGAGGAGTGGAGGAGTATGACCCAGCAGTGTGGGAGGCGTCTGGGTGGTCAAACAGGCTAAACGGCGTGAACGAGCCATTTTTTGGCCAAATCGGTGTGCTATAGCCCACGGTTCTGGGGTGTACCTGGGCCTGGACATGTTTTGGACCGAAAATTGACTTGGGACTCCCAAGATGGCTGAAGAGCGGGGGAGTGTTGACCGACAGCATAGAAGGGTCCATCTAGATGGTCAAACAGGCAAAACGTCCTGAACGGGCTATTTTTAGGCCAAATTGGTGTGATATATAGGCGACGATTCTGCGAGTGTGCCCAGGACCCGAGCATTTTTTGGACCAAAAATTAACCTGAGGATCCCAGGCAGGCTAAGAAGCAGGGAAGTGTGGCCCGACGGCATGAGAGGGGCTTTCTAGGTGGTCAAACGGGCGAAACAGCTCGAATGGCCCATTTTCGAGCCAAATCGTTATGCTATAGCCCACGGTTCTGGGGCTGTGTCCGGGCCCAAAGGGTTTTTTGGGCAAAAAATAGACCTGGATCTCCCAAGCAGTCTGAGGAGTAGGTGTGTGTGGCTCAACGGTCTGGGAGGAGGTGTCTGGGTTGTCAAATGAGCGAAATGACGTGAACGGACTATATTTGGGTCAAATCAATGTGCTATAGCCAACAGTTCTGAGTGTGTACCCGAGGCCCAAGCATATTTTGGGCCATAAATCAATCTCGGGATACAGGTAGGCTAAAGAGCGGGGGAGTATGGTCGGGAGGCGTGAGAGGGGCCGTCTGGGTGGTCAAACAGGCAAAACGGCGCGAACGGACTATTTTCGGACCATAAATTGGAGTGCTATAGCCCACAATTCTAAGGTTATGCCTAAGGCCCAGACATGTTTTGGGCCAAAAATCGACTAGGGCTTCCAGGCACGCTGAAGAGCAGTAACTGAGGCCTGACAGCGTAGGAGGGGCCTTTTGGGTGGCTAAATGGGTGAAATGGTGCAAACGGATCATTTTTTATCCAAATCGGTGAGTTATAGACCACGGTTTTGGGGTGTGATCGAGCGTATTTTAGGTTAAAATTGACTTGGGGCTCGCAAGCAGACTGAGGAGTTGGAAAGTATGGCCCGGTGGAGTGGGAGCGTCCATCTGGGTGGTTAAGCGAGTGAAACGACATAAACAGGCAATTTTTGGGCCAAAGCCCACGATTCTGGTCGTGTGCCAAAGGGCCAGGCATGTTTTGGACCAAAAATTATCTTGGGGCTCCCAGACAGACTGAGAAGCGGGGGAGTGTAGCCCAGTGGTGTGAGAGGGGCTGTCTGGGTAGTCAAACGGGCGAAATGACGCTAACAGGCCATTTTCGGGCCAAATCATTGTGCTATAACCCATGATTTTTTGGGTGTGCCCCGGGGCCCGGGTGTGTTTTAGGCTAAAAATTAACCTTGGGCTCTCAGGAAGGCTAAGGAGCTGGGTAGTGTGGCCTGACAGCGTGGAAGGGGCCGTTTGGGTAGTCAAACGGGAGAAACGACGCGAACAGGCCATTTTTGGGCCTAATCAATGTGTTATAGCCTACAGTTTTGGGGGTGTGCCTGGGCGTGTTTTTGCCAAAAATTGACCCGGGGCTCCCAGGTAGGCTAAGGAGCGGGAGAGTGTGGCCCAACGATGTAGGAGGGGCCATCTAGGTTGTCAAACGGGCGAAACAACACAAACTGACAATTTTTAGGCCAAATCAGTGTGCTATAACCCACAGTTCGGGGGGGGGGGGGGTGTGTGCCGGGGACCGGGCGTGTTTCGAGCCAAAAATTAACCTGGAGCTCCCAGGTAGGCAGGCAGGCAGGCCAAGGAGTAGGAAGGTGTGGCCCGACGGTGTGGGAGGGGCCGTCTAGGTGGTCAAATGCGCGAAACAGCGTGAACAGTCCTTTCTTGGGACAAATCAGTGTGCTATAACCCACTATCTGGGGGTGTGCCAGGGGTCCGAGCGTGTTTTAGGCCAAAAATCTACCTGGGGCTCCCAAGGAGGCTGAGGAGCGTGGGAGTGTGGCCCGACGACATGAGAGGGGTCGTCTGGGTGGTCAAACGAGCGAAATGGTGCAAATGGATCATTTTCGGACTAAATCGGTGTGCTATAGCCCACGATTCTGAGTTCAATCGAACTAGTAACCAAAGCTCTAGTTCTCCCCTTGAGGGACCAAAATGTTATCCTGAAAATTATTAGTCCTACATTTAATTTATTTGTCCTGTTTTAATTTGACACAAAATTTAAAAAGTAAGAAATTCTTAAATTTTGTACTCTTAAATTAAATATATGTCGATCTTGTGGCCGTAAACATTTAAATGTGCAAATTTAAAACTAAGAGTTGTCAATAAAAGAAATAATAAGAACTAACCTTCCTAGGCGAATTTGAGCATGAAGTATGAAGATGTCAAAAACAGCAGCAAAAATCTGATTAAATGGAGTAAATGCTGATGTGAAAACTGCACCTTTTTGCTTTACACACCATGACATTACAACATAGCAAAAACCTGATCCCACCATACCCTACATTCATTTTCATTTAATAGTTACGTGTTTGAATAAACGTGTTGTGTTAAAATTAACAGTAGGTGATTGATATGTGTGATAAAAAGTGTATTTATCAAATGCATATGTAAGATACGAAGTGGGGTCTGGGTCCAGACCAGGGTAAGTGATTAATGTGTGTGATAAAAAGTGTATTTATCAAATGCATATGCAAGATACAAAGTGGGGTTTGGGTCCCGGCCATAGTATTATTGATGTGTTTGATAAAAAGTGTATTTATCAAATGCATATCTAAGATACAAAGTGAGGTCTGGGTCATGGGAAGGGTAAAGTGTACGTAGTTCTACCATTAATTCAGAGATGAAGTAGGGACTATTTTCGAAAGACCTTCGGGCAAGATAAAATATTTTATAGAAGGACATAATATAAGAACAAGAAATAATAGGTAATATTAAACAACATATAATAACAAAAAATAAGTCTACCTAGCTCAAAATAGTACCACACTCGGTCTCTCTGAAACAACCAAACACCATCAAAACTCTAAGACCGTGATACTACAAGCAAAATACTGCGACCACTAGCACCACAGATAGCAAGACAAAACACACCTACCTACTAGATCATTTCCTGACTAAATTGACTCGTTGTTAAGGGATTTTGACGGATCAAAAAATGGGTCAAGAATGTTATCGACAAGCAAAATTCCAACATTCCATTAAAAGTTGTTGTCTAGAATTAGCGATTTTCTGATAGTGTTATAGTTATAATTAAAGGGAGGAAAAGGAGATTAATTACTTACACCGAATATGACACTAAAGATATCTAAACCTCCTTTGATTATCCATTTTGATATATTTTTGCTAAAAATAAGACTCAATATAGCTGATTGAATTGCTCCAAAAAATGACATTATTGTTGTGCTTGAATATTGATAAGGATAATCTTTGCTAATTCTTGCTTGTAATAAGAACCATGCAGACCACACAAAGGAACCTGCAACAATAATAACTATGTCTCAATTTTAAATAAGTCAAAATCAACTATATGAAGCTCGTTTCCATTATTTAAATCCATATAATATCATCATCATACAAATAAAATAAATGTGGAATATATGTGTGTCTAAACAGCAATATAATATATTCGGTGTACAAGGGCGAACCCCTTTTGACGAAAAATTACATTATTAATTTATATAAACCTAACTCCACCACCACCAATGTAGTCTCACAACTCAGTCTAGGAAGGACAAAGTGTACGCACAGGGGCGGACCTATGGCGTATTTTGTGTTGCTTCGACACCCATTAAATCTGATGCAGACTAGGTATAAGATTTATAAAAGCTCCCAGTAAATCACTTGCTTTAATTTCTAGGTGGAACTTTAAAGGCTTTGGGCATCAATATATTTGTTCAAACCAACGATGCTCACGTTCTCTAAATTTCGGATCATCCACTGTATACACATATCTTATTCCTACCTCGTAGAGATGTGTGTATAGTATAACAATAATAATATTAGAAGCAATTACCTGCAAATAAGAAGATTGGACCAAGAAGCCAACTCCTTTTGTTGTGATTTATTTCATTCGTTGATGATTTTGATGGATTTATCAATGGCATTCCTTTGTATAAAGCAAGTATTAATGCTCCACCAAGACAAACTAATGTGCCTAATATCTTTGCCCTTCCACTCTTGCAATTGATATTTACAATTTCTTGCCTGCAAAAAAATAAATAAATTTATAGGTTAGTAATTAATTGGTGCATAAAGTATGCATGTAATGCTATGTGGTTCCAACGCTTCAAATATATTGTCAAATTCATGTTGGATTCTCAAAAAATGAGTTATTTTTGAAGGATTCAACACACATTCGACTATACTTATGAAATATCCAAGCAACAATAACATAACTAGTATATCCCCACAAAATCAGGTATGAGGAGGGTAGAGAGTGTACGCAGTCTGTACCACTACCTCCAAAGTGAGAAAGAAATGTTATTTTCGATAGACCCTCATCTTGCAGTTGACGCAGAAATTATTTTCTTTTTCGTTTTAATATATATATATATATATATATATATATATATATATATATATATATATATATATATATATACATTGATTAAATCCTAATATAGTTTATCATGCTTACCTAATTAGTAATGCCAAAATAAATGTGATGATAGGTGCCATATTGAGAAAAGCACAGCTAAATGTTGTTGATGTATATTCAAGCCCAAGTAGGAAGAAATATTGAGTGAGTGTACCCCTGAAAAATCAATTTGATTCTTTAAATAATATCATAATATGGATTGGGATAAATAAGACAATTTAATCATCATAAAATAATTAAGTGAAAAGCTCACCCCAATAGTGCACTGATAAACAGAGAAAAAATAATACGAGCCGTTAATTTTGATGCCACATTTCTGCAAGACAAGTGAAGATTTTTATTCTTCTAGTTGATTTAGGAAATAAATATTCTAAGAATTTAATTTATAGACATTGATAATTTGATATTGTGAAAAAAACGTTACCATATCAATGTTATTACGGAAAAGGGTCAAAAATACTCCTGAACTATCTGAAATGGATCAAAAATACCCCTCGTTAGTTTTTTTGGCTCAAAAATACCCCTCCATTAAATGTTTGGCTCAAAAATACCCCTCCCCTTAACGGAATTCGGAAAAGGATCAAAAATACCCCTGAACTATCTGAAATGGATCAAAAATACCCCCTCGTTAGTTTTTTGGCTAAAAAAATACTCCTCTGTTAAATATTTGGCTCAAAAATACCCCTCCCCTTAACGAAAATCTACCAAGTATCCCACCTAGATAAAAAAAAAGACACGTGACTATGCCACATTACTATCCACATGTAAAATGTTAGTATTTTTTAATTATATGACATTCCTTTCTTCTTGATGAAGGAGTTAAATTAAAAAATTATATTCAGTGATGTTGATTTATTTTTCTGGACTCAATGAATATTGATAGTTTTTCTAATTTTATGTTCATCAAGTATTCTTAGAATTTTTGAAAATTTCACTTCCAGAAAAGTAAATGACATTTAATATAATCATTAGAAAAACATGGATATAATTTTCTTTAATAATCTAAGTGAAAAGTTTATCATATAATGAAAAAAATTGAATAATTTGTACTCCTTTAACAAAATTTATTTAGTACTTTCCCAATGTCGAGAAATCCCAAAAACGTTAAACTAAATCCAGTAAAAACACCGATTTATTTTATTTTAATATTTTTAGAATTTTTTAATTTTGCTGATCATATTTTTTTTTCCAGATCAATAAAACTGCTTTGCAAAAAACTAAAAATAAAAATAAAGAAGAAAAGAATGTCATATAATTAAAAAATACTAACATTTTACATGTGAATGGTAATATGGCATAGCCACGTGATTTTTTTTTTTTATCTAGGTGGCATGTTGGTAAAAATTCGTTAAGGGGAAGGGTATTTTTGAGCCAAAAAACTAATAAGAGGTATTTTTGATCCATTTCAGATAGTTCAGGGGTATTTTTGATCCTTTTCCGAATTTCGTTAGAGGGAGGGATATTTTTTAGCCAAATATTTAACGGAGAGGTATTTTTGAGCCAAAAATCTAACAAGGGGTATTTTTAAGCTATTTCAGATAATTCAGAGATATTTTTGAGCCTTTTCCAATGTTATTAATATGTTATAGCATGTAACCAATCTTATTTTGACAACTAGCTCCACTTTTATAGGAAAATTAATTAACCTATATCTATCAAGTTATTTCAATGCCAATTTGTTCTAGCAGGGTACTTTGTTATTCAAGTACTAGTAACTAATTTTCACATATTTTGAGATTAGTGGCAGTGATAGAATCAAACTACGCAAAATAATAAAACAATAGATGGTATCAAGAATCGAAGAACTAGAAACAAGAGTAATACTACGACTACTGAAATGGACCGCAAGACAATACAAGGTACCTCTAGCTACCTACTACCCTTTCTAATCTAATCCTTGTCCTCGCCACTTTTCTATTAAAGATTATATTCTCTATAAAAATTACACACATTATGCATAGTTACGTGTAATTATTATCACGATAGTATAAAGAAGTTAAACCCAAAAATAATGTGACATTACCTTTCGAAGAACCAAGCTAAGGGGGCCAAGAAAATAGCAGAAGCAGCTAGTCTATATGTTGATGCCACCAATTGATCCATTCCTCCATTTAATATTTTCTTGAATAGTGTATTTACAACAGCAAATCCCAATTCAACAATAATCATTGCAAATATTGGCTTCCATTGCTTAAAACAAGTACTCATTTTTAAGCAAAGTTTATTGATATTTGAAAAGCTATATAGCTTTTGTTTGGTTATTAGCACACAATTAAGTGAATAAATGAGCTCATGTATATATAGCAAAAAAATAATACTAAAAATTTAGGGGAGTAGTATAAAAATCTAGGAGGCAAAGGGAATAAGAAATCAATTCTTTTTAAATCACATAATTGTTGGAATAACTTTAGCAAAATGGCCAAAAAGTCCCCAATCTTTGCCCCAAATCCCAACTACTTATACTTTGCGGGGTCTTATGAACCCTAAACATTTTTAAAATGGAATTATTACACCCCTAAAGACTTATGTGGCAGAGAAAGTATATCTCACTCTCTCTGAGAGAGTGATTAGTCCGAAAATCTTAAAAAAATATATTTTACATTTCTTTTTAATGTAAAAGTATATATATATATATATATATATATATATATATATATATATATTATTTTTATTTTATTTATTTTTTCTTTCTTCTTCATCACCATCCCAAAATAAAAGGAAAGATCCGGTTCATACCTACTCCATAGGTGTCGGGGAGGGGTGGACCACTCCGGGCCTGACCTACGCGTCCTCACCCCAGCTTCGCTGAAGGGACGTTTCGAACCCCCGACCCTGGCACACCACGGTAAGCAAGCTTACCGCTGAGCCAAGGCCATCCCTCATCACCATCCCAAAATACTCCCATAAAAAGCTTCAACAACTCTTCAATGGATACCATGGCCAATCTCTTTATCTTCATCATCTCTATTTATCTTCCAAACAAGCAATATTTGGTCTCGGCCTTTTCATCTTTACCATTTTTCTCAGTGACAAAACATCAAACACTTTGTCTTCATCATTACACTCTTCTTCAAACTCTTCCTTCTCTTCATCCAATTCCAATAAACCAACATTTTTTTCCTCTTCTAAGTTCGAATTCATCAATAACCCAGTCTTACAAGACTTCATCTTTTCACTACATTTTCCATCAAAATTATTTTTGGAATAACACCCATTTCTCAATTCACTTGATTTTCCACAAAAATCACAAAAAAACGATTTGGATCCTTACAATACTGACTAAATTGCAAAACCCTCAATCCCAAATCAAACAATAACAACTCCAAAACTTTATACAATTGTCCAAGCTACCCAAACGTCCAAACCCCAAATCCCAAATTAGCATTCAAACTCAAATACTTCAGGGATTCAACACAATCCATGAAAATAAAATCCAAAAATCTCTTAGTGAATTCAAAAACTGAACACAAAATGAACAAGAAATATAAAAACGAATAATCTGATGTGGGTATCAATGTTTTATATGGCGCTGTTTCAAAATATAGAAATTTAAGCATAAAAAAACGAACAATGAATAATACTTCTTTTTTAGTTTCTAAAAGATAAAAATTGTTGATTTTTTGTAGTATCCATTGGAGCTCCGCCGATCCAAGCTCCTAGAGACGATCGTAGATTGAGGGGCCAAAAGTTAGAGAGAAGATGGAAGGTATATTAGCTTATTAAAGATGTAGAGAAAGAGAATATATATATATATATATATATATATTAAAGAATAATAATTAATTCTTTTAATATAAAAGTATAATATTACGTGAAAATTACGTGGCATGACATGGCAAGTGTATGTTGCTCACTTTCCATTACACATCTGGGTGTGAGTTTTGGGGGGATAACAATTCTATTTTTAAAATGTTTAGGGGGGGTCATAGAACTTTTCAAAGTATAAGTGTGTAGTTGAGATTTGGGGCAAAGGTTGTGGGCTCTTTTGACCATTTTCTCTATAATAACCAATGCAACATGAGCTTATAATCACTCAATTGTTCAAAAATTTCATGTTTGACATTCTCTATTTTAGTTTATGAGCTTTTCTTTTTGGTAACCTAAATTTTAGACATAATCAAAGGTGAATGGCGCAAATTTCAAATGTTGACGATGAATAATGAATCTACAAATCATGTATTGCGCTTCAAATTCGATGGATATGTGCTAGTTACTTTATCTTTCTCCACTCACTTATAAGGATCACTTTAGGCATCTAATCCCCTGCTGCTAATGGAAATTTTAATTTATTCTATTTATAATTAAGCACTACTATTTGGGAATAAGTGGGACATTATAATGACAATCTATCTAATCTTCTTTCAAAATAAGCATAAGCCAATTGGTGTTTGTAGTTGCAAGAGACTTGCACGAAAGGGTGAGATCCCACCACTAAAGGATCAAATTCAAGTTTTATGCACGGAAGATGTAAAAAAAATATATTTATTCCACCACTAAAGGATCAAATTCAAGTTTTATGCACGGAAGATGTAAAAAAAATATATTTATTCAACTAGATTACTTATAATTAACGCATATTTGAAATGAATGTACGGCGCGAGCGGGCCATTTTCGGATCAAATCGGTGTATTATAGCCCACGATTTTCGAGGTGGAGGGCGTGATTTTGGTCGAAAATTGATCGAGCTGTCCCAGGGAGGCTGAGGAATGGCTTAGTGTGGACTATTTTGGTTTTTAGGGTGGTTTGGGTGGTCAAACGGGCGAAATGACGTGAACGGGAAGTTTTCAGGTCAAATCGATGTGCTATGGCCCATAAATTTTGGGGTGGACCCTGTGGCCGAGCGTGATTTTGGCCAAAAATTGATCGGGCTGCCCTAAGGAGGCTGGAGAGCGGCCTAGTATAGGCCATTTTGGTTTTTGGGGGGTTTGGGTGGTCAAACGGGCGAAACAGCTCGAATGTGCCTTTATCAGGCTAAATCAGTATGCTATAGCCCACGATTTTTAGGGTGAGCCCAAGGGTCGGGTGTGATTTTAGCTATAATTCGACTGGGCTTCCATAGGGAGGCTATATAGAGGCTTAATGTGTGCCATTTTGGTTTTTAGGGCGGTTTGGGTGGTCAAACGAATGAAACAACGCGAACGGGCCATTTTCAGGACAAATCAGTCTGCTATAGCCTACGTTTTTTGGGGTGGGTCTGGAGTTTGGGCATTACTTTTGCCAAAAATTAACCGTCCTACCCCAGGCAGGCGGGGGAGCGACCTAGTGTGGGTCATTTTGGTTTTCTAGGTGGTTTGGTTGATTAAACGTGTGAAACGGCGAGAACGGGCCATTTTTGTGCCAAATCGGTGTGTTATAGCCCAAGGTTTTTAGGGTGGGCCCGGGATCCGGGTGTGATTTTGGCCAAAAATCAATTGGGCTGCCGCAGGAGAGCAGCTTAGTATGGGCCATTTTGGTTTTCTTGGCGGTTTGGTTGGTCAAACGGGGAAAACAACGCGAATGAGCCACTTTTAGTCCAAATCGGCGGGCTATAGTCCATGATTTTTGGGGGTGGGCTTGGGTTCAAGGCATGATTTTGGCAAAAAATCAACCAGGCTGCCCCAGGCAGGTTGGAGAGCGACCTAGTGTGGGCTATTTTAGTTTTTTGGGCAGCTTGATTAGTCAAATGTGCAAAACAGACCGAATAGACCATTTTCGAGCTAAATCGGTGTGTTATAGCCCACGGTTATTGGGGTGAACTTGAGTTTCAAACATAATTTTGGATGAAAATTGACCAGGCTACCCAGGCAGGCTGAGGAGCAGCCTAGTATGGGCCATTTTAGCTTTCTGGGTGGTTTAGTTGGTCAAACGGGAAAAATAGCATGAACGAGCCATTTTCCATCCAAATCGGTATGCCAGAGCCCATGGTTTTGGGGTGGGCCCAGAGTTCGCTCGCGATTTATGCCAAAAATCGAATGGGCTACCACAAGCATCCTGGAGAGTGGCCTAGTATGGGCCATTTTGTTTTTCTGGGAGGTTTGGTAGGTCAAACGGGCTAAACGACATGAACAGACCATTTTTGGGCCAAATTAGTGTATTAGAGCCCACGGTTTTTAGAGTGGGCTTGAGGTTCTGGAGTGATTTTGGCCTAAAATAATTGAGCTACCCTAGGTAGGCGCGGGAGCGGCCTAGTATGGGCCATTTCAATTTTTTGGGCAATTTGGTTGGTCAAACGGGCGAAATGACACGAACGAACCATTTTCAGGCCAAATCGGTGTGCTATAGCCCACTGTTTTTGGGGTGGGCCCAGGGTCCAACTGTGATTTTGGCTTAAAATTGACTAGGCTGCCCCTAGGCAGGTTAAGTAGCTACCTAGTATGGGCCATTTTGGTTTTCTGGGCAGTTTGGTAGGTCAAATGGGCGAAATAGTGTGAACGAGTTGTTTTCGAGCTAAATCAATGTTCTATAGCCCACAGTTATGGGGTGGACCCAAGGTTCGAGCATGATTTTGGCCAAAAATCGACTGGGCTGCCTCAGGCAGGCTGGGGAGTAGTCTCATATGGGCCATTTTATTTTTCTAGGCATTTTGGCTAGCTAAATAGGCGAACGACGCGAATGAGACATTTTTTAGCCAAAACTGTGTGCCATAGCCCACGATTTTTGGGGTGGACCCAGGTTCGGGGGTGATTTATGTTGAAAATCAAATGGGCTGCCATAGGCAGGTTACGAAGCAGGCTTATGTGGGATATTTTGGTTTTCTGGGCGGTTTGGTTGGTGAAATGGGCTAAACGGCGGCAAGGACCATTTTTTGGCCAAATCGATGTGCTATAGCCCTCGTTTTTTGGGGTGAGATCGGAGTCCGATCTTAATTTTGGCCTAAGATTGAACAAGCTACCCCAGGCAGGCGGAGGGGCGGCCTAGTATGGGCCATTTCAGTTTTCTAGGTGGTTTGGTTGGTAAAATGAGCGAAACGGTATGAACGAATCATTTTCGGGCCAAATCGATGTGCTATAGCCCATGATTTTTGGGTATTCCAGGGGATCGAGTGTGATTTTGGTTTAAAATCAATTGGATTGCCCCAAGCAGGCTAGAGAGAGATCTAGTGTTGGCCATTTTTGTTTTTTGGGTTGTTTGGTTGGTCAAACGGCCAAAATCGCGCGAACGAGCCATTTTCAGGACAAATCAGTGTTATAGCCCACAATATTTAGGATTGGCACATGTTTCGAGCATGATTTATGCCAAAAATCAATCAAGCTGCTACAGGCAGGTTGGGGAGCGGCCTAGTGTAGGCTATTTTGGTTTTCTGGGCGATTTGGCTGGTCAAACGAATGAAACGACACAAATAGGCCATTTTGGGCCAAATCGGTAAGCTATAGCCCACGCTTTTTGGGGTGGGCTTGAGGTCTGAGCGTGACTTTGGTTAAAATCGATCGGGCTGCCCCAGGCAGGCTGGAAAGGGGGCCTAGTGTAGGCCATTTTTGTTTTTTGGGAGGTTTGGTTGCTCAAATGGGCGAAAAAACATGAATGGGCCATTTTTGGGCTAAACCGGTGTGGTATATTGATAACGCTCAATCTACAGCTCTCGTAAGAGTGTAAAGCGATCGTTGTCAACTATATAACCCAACTGGGTTGGGTATCGATCCCACAGGGAATAGCCGGTCAACAAGTAAGCAACGATTATTAGACTTTTGGTGCAAGTCTCGTAGAAAGAGGGGATTGTAACGTGTAACCCAAAATAATAGAGTAAAAACGGAAAATAGCAAAGGAAAAAGAAAGAATGTTTAGTAAGCTATAAAACAATAATAATTGAGAAGTTGGGGTTATGTCTACCTTATGAGTTGTACGTCTCTATTGGCTATGAGTTATGCGGAATTCAGACATCATGTGCTTATAGAGAATTGTATTCTATGGTAAATCCAAGCGTCTTTCGATGTAAACAAGGACTATTTCACTTTAACTCTTTCGAGCTTAAAGCGTATCTAACGGCACAAATTCTCCAAGAGGTTAATCCAGTTACGACACTAACTTTTTACTAGGGGTTGGTGCCCTATTACCTTGACATTATCTCTTTTCCAGACATATAACTTTTCTTTCGAACAAGTTAATGCTGTACTGGCGTTATTCTATGCGTTTGCAACCACAAGAATTTGCATTAAGATGAAGAGAATAATGATATAAGCAACACACGTGTCACGAATTCACAAACTCATAGCCTTAGATAGTATCTCATAAGGCTTCCATAACCCCAACAGAGAAGTTTAGTTACCCATGAGTGCGAAGGAAATCACAATAGACATTATTATTATACCACAATAAAGATCTCGTGTAGTAAGGTGTGGTATGGCGTTTTAGGCGTGAACTCCCTTGCAAAGTAACGTTTCTCTTGTTGTGGAAATTAAGAATTGAATAGATGAATAGAAGAGAATAAGAATTAATTGAAAGAAAATTGTTTTGAATGTTGAATAGAAGAATTAATTGAAAGGTAAGATGAATGGTGAATTGTTGAATGATTCAAAATCTCTAGCAAGATAGGGTATTTATAATACCCATATCCTATTCCTACTAAGATAATGCATTACTTAACCTAATCCTACTAGGTTAATGTATCATTATCCTAATCCTAATAAGTTACTGCTAGTCCCCAAAGTCTTCAGAAATATTGTTTTTGCCCGAGACAGATTTTCCATGCGCCACTTTTGGTCCTTGGCGTCCAAGCTTTGATTTCCTCCTTTCGTGAAGCTTTCTTTGGCGTCAAGTTATCCATAAAATGCCGAATTCTGCATCATTTATACCTGGAACTTGCTAATTATGTTTGTTAGCTCACTTACAGGAAAAAGGACTAAAAGTGCATGAATTATATAATTTGTCCTCAGAACTTAGCTAAAATATGGGTAAATATAGTACTTTAGGCGTGTAAATTCGCCTATCATTAACACCCCACACTGAAAGCTTTGTTCGTCCTCGAACAAACTATCATGTCCATCTACACATCGACTTCGGATTTCACAGTAACAAGACAAAATATTCATCAAGACAAGCACAACAATTGTCAACAAAGAGTAGTTTTTCGATCATTAGTAGAAACAATTTCAACCTCCAACATAGACTCGTGATGGTGTTCAACTCATATTCAAAAGTTAAGGAACAAAGAATCATACACGACTACCCAAAACTCATCACCCATGTGTGTCTCACCAAATGTTACCCATAATCACTCACAAGTATCGTATATATTTTGAACATGGGTGTAGGATTATCCCTGCTCTCACTCTCACAAAGAATTCATATGTTGCAACTGATGACCATAGGCTTGCCCTTAGTGTAATGCTCCACTAAATGTCAGAATGCTAAGCTTAGGATCAAATAGGTCTTTTGATGGTTGTAATGTAGGCTAAGGGACGAGTAGGACTATTTTGTCCAGAAATAGTGACTATGTTCCTAAGCGCTTTAATACATCACATTATGCCGTTTACACTTTCTTTCAAACAACCTTTCTACTTTCTTTTACTCTACCACCCCTTCTCATCTCTTTTGTTTTTCAACTTTAAACATAACTAACTTTTTAGTTTTCTTTTCCTTTTTCTTTTCATAACATACCTCTTATGATAGCACTTCTTTTTCATAACAAATTCAAGCACCAATACATTCTAAAGAATCATACTCACCCAATTTCCTCTTATTTTGTCACATGAATTTACACTTTTAAAGCACTTAGGAATTTGGATCAAATTATGGTCTTGAAAAAATGGATTAGGCTTACATATGAGGCTGTTAAAGAAAATAGGCTAAAGGCTCAAAAGGGTTTAACTAGGATAAATGTTCATGGGTAGGTAAAACGAAGGTAAACAAGTATAGGTTGCCAAAGAAATGCCTAAATCATCTCCTAAACTTGCACTCTTTATTTTCGCTTTACATACATACCAGGCAAGTTCTAGCATCAGCCACAAACATAGAATATACTATATCCTCACACACACAAGGCACATGGTCGACTTTATTGGGAGTAGTATAGACTCTTGACCCAACAGATGAAGGAATTAAACCACACTTATCACGTAGTGAGTCACAATTAGAGCCTAAACGTCTTAATAGTCATGATTTTATCTCAAACTCTTGTCATAATCTCATGCTGCCTATTAGAATAATTTCATGTGAAGTTAAAAAAAAAAATTACTACTAAAAATAATTAACTACTAAAAAAAAACATAGATAGATGCAAATGCGGATAGAGAAGTATAACATGCAATTACCAGCACCCCACACTTAGACGGGACACACTGTCCTCAATGAAAAATAAATAAGAAGAACCTGGTTAGTTGGACTCCTCCTCTATGTCGGGGGTCATACCCCCTTCATCGGAATCATCATTGGAGTCGTCGTCATTAGAATTCTCCTCCACGTCGGAGTCTGGCATTCGTCGATCATCATCGGTTGGCACATCGTCATCAAGAGGTTCCTCAAAATATGTACCTACTCCATACATTGCCTTCGCGTGCTCATTCATTAGGTAGTCATAATCCAGCTGTTGGAGCTCTGTAGCAGTTGGAACACGACCCCCGCTCATCATTGTAAATCGAGTCATGCCATAAAGATGGCGAAAGAAACTCTCATCTCGAGCATGCCTTTCTGAAGTGGTAAGGTTGACTCCATGCGTGGTTTTAGCATCTTTAACCTTCGTGATATCAACCTTCTTTGGATTGTGTGGGCGTTTATGATCAGCCGATTCCTCTTCGATGTCTTCCTTCCTTAGTATTGTAGTCAACAGGTTGCCAAAACTGAAGTGGGACCTCTTGTGTAGCCTAGCTTTCCGCATTGTGGATCGAATAATTGCCCCAATGTTTATAGGGACATTCGTCATCAATATGTATACCAAGCACACTCTATCTCTTGTTATCTTGGTGTTCTGGGTCCCTGAAATTAGGCAAGAGTTGACTATTCACAACCATATCCTTGCTTCCCTATTCAAAGGGGCATATGGGAAGGTGTTGTGTCGACCGGTGTCCTTGTGTCTACTCCATCGTGCCATAGATCTTGTTCCACAAAGTGTGTGCCGAATGTCTCTATATGGAGGTCTACTGTACAGCTCCTTGAATGGTGATGGATCAACAGCAGGCAAGCCAAGAAAGGAGTTGAAGAAATCCGCATTGAGTTGTAAAACTTGGCCCTGAATCTTGACTTCACTCCCTGTGGTTTTCGGTGACCAGTTGGCATAGAATTCTCTTGTTAGATCGAGATTGCACTCTCCCATGCCTCGGAAGATAAAATCAAGATGTAACGCCATGATCTTGGCCAACATGCGCGGCTCTTTCTTTGCTAGGCTTTCCTTGTTTATCAAGTCCACATGAACATATTTTATTTCTTTATTGTTCCTATACCATTCCTTTTCTTCCTCCTCAAGAACCCATTTTATTCCAAACATGCGACATGGTAATTGTATCGAGGATGATTCTCCTTGCTCTTTTCAGCCTCTTTTCTTGCCTTTTTGTGAGGTGGTTGCCTTATCTTTGCCTTGTCTTGCTTTGGGTGCCATTGTATCTGAGACTAAAACAATGTTCATGTTAGCATCATCTCGATAGATACAATCTATAAACAAGCAGTAGGGGCACCACCCCACACTTAGTTTGTTGGTACAGACTAGTGAAGTGAAAGTTGTCGATTACTCAGACTTCATCGGCATACGTTTTAGGTGCTATATTCCAACAATAAAATCAGTGCAGTCATACTTCTTGTAATCTTGGCAATACTTTCATGTTTGATATATCAAGACTACTTCATAGGGATTGAATCAAGGTATAGTCTCTAAAATAATCACAATCTCCTATGTCAGTAGGCAACTATAATTCTTATCTCGATGAACAAGTCATTCCAACATGTAAGTATTCAAGTGACAAGATTATGCAATTTTCTTGACCATATCAATTCCGCAAAAGTATGACAGTGCATCAAAATCAAATACAAGTTTGGAACACGTTAAGATCATCCTTACATATACGTTCACTCACTTAGTTGTATCACAACAATTCAATCACATTCAAATCATCAATACTACTTCAAGATTTAACAACTCATAATAGGCGTAGTAGTGTAGTACTTACGGAATGTAAAAGAAAAACAAAGAAGGACTTACTTGATTGAAGACTTTGGATGATGTTTTTGTGAATTAAGAGAGCAAAAGGAAAATTTTTGTGAGGATTTGGAGACTATAGGAGGCGCTTATGCTAGGTTTCCAATGTGATTTTGGTTCAAGACTAAGTCTCTTATTTATAGGACAAGGTTGGGTCGGGTTTTGACCTATTTAAAATCGGATTTGGAGACAAGAAGTGACCATAGGCAGCGCCTTTTGCTTTGCCTATGCTTGGCATAGGCGGCGCCTTTTGCAAAGCATTGTTGGGCATAGACGGCGCCTCTGCCATGACATTCTTAGGCATAGGCGGCGCCTTTCACTTAGCATATGAGATTCAGAGACAAAAGGCATTGGCATAGGCGGCGCCTATGCTATGGCATACTTGGGCATGGGCGGCGCCTATGCTATGGCACACTAGATTCCGAGAGCTTAGACTATAGTATAGGCCTTTCCTTGTTCGTGGCCTAGTTTTGCATAGGCCTAGACTTGTTTGTTGCCTATATTTTCATAAGCAATGCCCAATCCATAGCCTTTTGCTTCTTCATCACTAACTTACCACCTTTATCATGCAATACGTCCAAATCAAAATATGAAACCAATCTCCTCATTTTACATCTCTTGCACCTACATTTACTCAAAAACAATAAAAACAATTAGAACGATGGGTTTCCTCCCATCAAGCGCCTTAGTTTTGGTCGTGGCACGACTCTTATTTTTGGATTTTTATTTATCAAAAGCAAACACGTAATAGAGTGAAATAAAGACAAAAAAATGAAAAACGATGGGTTGCCTCCCATCTAGCGCTTGATTTATTGTCGCGGCACGACATAGTTACCTCGAGTACTTAGACTTCGTCGAGATAAGTGATGGCCGTATAGTTTATCGAATCAAGAGGACCGATATACAGTTTTACTCTTTGGCCATTCACTATAAAGACAACACTGTTATTGTCTTTCAACTCAACTACTCCAGACGAGTAGACTTGGTTAACTTTGTACGGACCAGACCACTTGGACTTCAACTTACCTGGGAATAGCTTCAATATGGAATTGAGGAGAAGTACCATATCATCCTTTTGAAAGTTTCGTTGAACAATCCGTTGATCATGACTTTTTCATTCGCTCCTTGTAGAGGTCCGATCTCTCATAAGCATGTAGACGGAATTTATCCATCTCGTTCAGTTGCTCCAACCTCAGATTCATGGCATTATCCCAATTCAAATTTATCCACTTCAAAGCCCACAATTCCTTATGCTCAAGCTCAATGGGCAAGTGACATGCCTTCCCGTAAACTAATTGGTTTGGGGACATGCCAATTGGCGTTTTGAATGCAGTCCGATAGACCCATAGTGCATCGTCCAACTTCCGAGACCAATCTTTCCAATTAGCATTTACCGTCTTTGCAAGGATTTGCTTGATCTCTCGGTTGGAAACCTCTACCTGTCCACTAGTTTGTGGGTGATAAGGTGTGGCCACCTTATGTTGCTTAACACCATATTTTGCCAACACGAATTTGAATATCTTGTTGCAAAAGTGAGATCCTCCATCGCTTATGATAGTGTGTGGTAATCCAAAACGAGAGAAGATATTCTTCTTCCAGAATGCTACAACCCGCTTTCCCTCATTGTCATCCAACGCTACTGCTTCAACCCATTTTGAGAGATAATCTACAGCTACTAGGATGTATTTCATTCCAAGCGAATTTACGAATGGACCCATGAAATCTATACCCCATACATCAAAGAGCTCTACTTCAAGGATTTTCGACATGGGCATCTCATGGTGTTTCGAAATAGCACCTTGTCGCTGGCATTGGTCGCATCTCCTAACAAAGTCATAGGCATCTCTAAATATCGAAGGCCAATAATATCCACTTTACAGTACCTTTCTTGCTGTTCGATTACCTGCGTGATGTCCCCCAACTTGGGAAGTGTGACATGCTTCCAATATATTAGGCACCTATACATGGGATATGCATCGTCGGATAACACCATCCGCGCATCGTCAAAACAAATATGGCTCATCCCAAAAGTAGTGTTTTACATCATGCATAAACTTCCTCTTTTGATGGTAAGATAAGTTTGCAGGTATCACATTACTCACCACGAAATTCGCAAAGTCGGCATACCATGGTAAATTTTCCATTATTGTCGCTAAGATCTCCTCATCAGGGTATGCATCATCAATCTCAATTTCAGGCTGTGCTATATGCTCGTTTTCGAGTCTAGATAGATGATCAGCCACTTGGTTCTCGCAACCTCTTCTATCTTTAACCTCGAAATCAAATTCTTGCAGAAGCAATACCTATCAAATTAGTCTTGGTTTTGCATCCTTCTTTGTCATTAAATACCTCAGAGCTGCATGGTCTGTATGAACGATCACTTTGGTTCCCAACAAATAAGCATGAAACTTCTCAAACGCATACACAACCGCTAGGAGCTCTTATTCTGTGACAGTGTAGTTCTTTTGGGCTTCGTTCAGGACCTTGCTAGCGTAGTAGATAGGATGGAATAACTTCTCCTTTCTCTGACCAAGTACAGCACCAAACGCTACCCCACTAGCGTCACACATGACTTCAAACGGTAAAGACCAATCTGGTGCTACCATGATAGGAGCTTCAATTAGTTTTCCTTTGAGGCATTCGAATGCCTTCAAACAATCTTCATTGAAGTCAAACTTTGCATCTTTCTCCAAAACTTTGCATAATGGACTAGCAATTTTGGATAAGTCTTTGATGAACCGCCAATACAAACCTGCGTGCTCGAGGAAACTACGAACACCCTTCACGGAAATTGGAGGTGTTAGCTTCTCGATAACTTTAATTTTAGCTCAATCAACCTCAATTCCTCTTTCAGAGATTTTATGCCCAAGAACAATACCTTCTTTAACCATAACGTGGCACTTCTCCCAATTCAGCACTAGATTGAATTCTACACATCTTTGCAACGCCATACTTAGGTTTGCCAAGCATGCTTCAAACGTCTCGCCAACAACCTAAAATTCATCCATGAATACTTCCAAAGTATCTTCAACCATATCAGAGAAAATGGACATCATACAACGTTGAAAGGTGGCTGGTGCGTTACATAGCCCGAATGGCATTCGTTTGAAGGCAAACATACCATATGTATATGTGAACGTTGTCTTCTCTTGGTCTTCGGGGGAAATACAAATCTGATTATAGCCTGAATAACTATCTAAGAAACAAAACCATCCTTTCCTCGCTAATCGATCTAGCATTTGGTCCATAAATGACATTAGAAAGTGATCTTTGAGCTTGCATGAATTCAGCTTTCGGTAGTCCATGCATACTCTCCATCCAGTGACGGGTCTGAGTGGAATAAGCTCATTCTTTTTATTCGCGACTACCGTTATACCTCCTTTCTTGGGAACACATTGTACCGGGCTTACCCATGTACTGTCAGAGATTGGATATACAACCCCCGCATCTAACCACTTGATAATTTCTTTCTTTACCACTTATTGCATTGGTGGATTTAGACGCCTTTGATGCTCAATGGTGGGTGTGTAATTTTCTTCAAGCTGAATCTTATGTGTACAAATCCCAGGTGGAATACCAATAATGTCAGCGATGATCCATCCAATGGCTCTTATGTACTTCCATAAAATAGCAATGAGAGCTTCAACTTGTTTCTCACCCAAATCTGCCGCCACAATGACTGGAAGTGTGTTTCCATCTCCTAAGAATGCATACTTTAAATGACTAGGCAGTTCCTTCAATTCTAACGTGGGTGGCTCTTCAATAGATGACTTAGCTGGTGGTGTGGGTCAATTTTTGAGATCAAGGTTCAGCTTCTTGGGAGTGTGAGGGTATTAACCTAATCCTGTCAGAGCACCAATAGTTTCTTCACAATTTTCAGCGTCCTTACTCTCACCATTCATGAGCACGACCGCCAATGGGTCATCAATAATTTGCTCTTCTTCAAGTAATTCTTTTTCATCATCAAAGTAAACATTAGCCACCGAAAATACGTTCAGATCTTTGGGTTTCTTCATTGATTTGCACACATTAAAGCGAACTACTTCGTCATTTATTCGGAATGAAAGCTCATTAGCCCTCAAATCAATAAGCACACTTCCCGTAGCAAGGAAAGGGCGCCCCAAGATTATGGAAACTTCTGAGTCTGCCTCACAGTCCAATATAACAAAGTCTGCTGGAAAGATGAATGAAGAAACCTTCACCAATACATCACATAGAATACCAACAGGTCGTTTTACCGACCTATCCGCCATTACGAGCCTCATATTGGTTGGGGTAGGATCAACCAACCCCAACTTTTTATAGATAGATAATGGCATCAAATTGATGCTGGCTCCTAAGTCGCATAATGCCTTGGCAAAATTCAAAGATCCGACCGTGCAAGGAATAGTGAAAGCACCGGGGTCAGCCTTCTTCTGAACTAATGATCGGGTAGCAATTGCACTGCAGTGATGAACCGTATCTTTTAACTTAGATCTTGCTGCACGCTTCTTTGTCAAAAGATCCTTCATGAATTTCGCATACCCAGGCATTTGTTCTAGTGCCTCCACCAACGGAACATTAATGGTCAGCTGCTTTAACATAGTCATGAATTTGCTGAACTTTGTATCATCCGCAATCTTCTTCAATCTTTGAGGAAAAGGTGGTGGTGGATATGGAATTATTTTCTCCACGGCTTTCTTCTCCTCTTGCTTCCGAATTTTGGTAGAACCGCTGGGGGTGACGTCGTGGATGTCGTGGCCAACTTCTGTGGAATCTTCTCCTTTCGCTTTATCATCTATGTCCTCTACTTCGTTAACCACTTGCTTACCTTTTGCTGAAGTTTCCAGCACCTTACCACTTTGGGTAGTAATAGCCATGCATGACCCATCGTTTCTTGGGTTTTGCACAGTGTCTCTAGGTAAAGTGCCAGCCTTTCTTTGATTGAGTGCTGCTGAAAGTTGGCTTAATTGCTGCTCTATTTACTTTATTGAAGTGGAATGTGAGTCAACCAATTGTTTCATTGAGGACAAGTCATTTATTACCTCCGTTACTCCAGTGCTAGTTGCTTCCACTCCTTTCAATATTTTAGCCATCATGTCTTCCATACTTCCAGAACCAGATATAGTGGTGTCATGTCTTCCTGGGGGAACGTACAAACCACTCTTGTCATTCTTGTTCTTCCAACTACCTTGGTCCTTATTTCCAGATTTATCATAATACTTCCGACCTTTGTTTCCTTGGGTATTGCCTCAGAAACCCCCCTGATTGTTTAAGTAGTTGGCCTCTTCTTTCGAATCAGATTTGTCTCTTCCTTTTGACGCAACAGCTTTAACTTTTTCGGTCTTCCCTGATAATAGATGCTTTGTAAGAAGATCCACTTGTGTTTTCATGTGCACCATATCTTGATCACGTTCTTCTTCTCTTCTCCTTTGGTCTGCAGTTATGCCAATAGATAAAGTGGGGCTTGCTACCTCAGAATCCCTGGTATGCCAAGCTCTACTTTGCTTCGTTATCTGATCTAGCATATTGCTTGCTTGACCAAAGGTGAGATCCATGAATGATCCTCCAGCCGCATTATCCACCATTGGTTTAGTTATTGAATTCAAGGCTCTATATAGTATCTCCATTAGGTGAACATTGGTCATATGATATTTTGGGCATCTCATTAGCTTCGTCTTGAACCTCTCCCATGTTTCATGAAGGGCTTCAGTTGGAAGCTGACGAAAGTTGCTGATTTCATCTCTCAATTGTGATCTTTTGGATGACGGAAAGAATCTTTCTAGGAAAGCGTCTCTCAATTGCATCCAATTTGTAATAGAATCAGGAGTCAGCCCATTCAACCATAGAGTTGCCTCCCCAGACAGAGACAATGGAAATAGACGTAATCGAATTGCATTCTGACCAAAGCCAGGATTGTCAAATGACTTGCATGTAGAAATAAAGTTGATGAGATGCATATTCGGATCATCGCCTGCTAGTCCACCAAATAATCCCTTGAGTTGCAATAACTGAATCATGGTGCTCGTGAAGTTAAAGTTGGCTCGGGGCGCTAATGGTGGAGGAATTATGGCTCCTGTGGCTCCGGCTCCATCAAGGTCTTCATCATCATCGTCGAAAGCTGGTTGCATAACTCGGCGTTCAGGCCTAAACCTAGCTTGACGATCTCTTCTGTTGGCAGGTGTTGCGATCTCAGCGGCATGCCTAGGGTTTAGTAACTCATCATCACCTAGGTCCTCGTTGTCAGGATTTATTGCTCGCCCAGGGTTATCAATATTTTGTTGATGCACTTGAGCGGCGACTAGAGCAGCTAGTCTCGCCTGTTCCTGTTGAGCAGCCATCCTTTCAATTTCGTGTTTTGCTTTCATTCTGCCAATACGTTGTGGTTCAGGATTTATAGGTAATAACGGTTGACCAAAACTTCGAGTATGGGGCATGCACTGAATAAAAACCTGCAGAAAACAAAAACAAAAACTAAAAGTAAAAGTACGAGATTATCACAAACTTAATTGACACTCGTATTCCCCGATAACGGCGCCGATTTTTGATAACACTCAATCTACAGCTCTCGTAAGAGTGTAAAGCGGTCGTTGTCAAATATATAACCCAACTGGGTTGGGTATCGATCCCACAGTGAATAGCCGGTCAACAAGTAAGCAACGATTATTAGACTTTTGGTGCAAGTCTCGTAGAAAGGGGGGATTGTAATGTGTAACCCAACATAATAGAGTAAAAACGGAAAATAGCAAAGTAAAAAGAAAGAATGTTTACTGAGCTGTAAAATAATGAGAATTGAGAAGTTGGGGTTATGTCTACCTTATGAGTTGTACGTCTCTATTGGCTATGAGTTATACGGATTTCAGACATGCATGTGCTTATAGAGAATTGTATTCTATGGTAAATCCAAGCGTCTTTCGACCTAAACAAGGACTATTTCACTTTAATTCTTTTGAGCTTAAAGCGTATCTAACGGTCCAAATTCTCCAAGAGGTTAATCCAGTTACGGCACTAACTTTTTAATAGGGGTTGGTGCCCTATTACCTTGACATTATCTCTTTTCCAGACATATAACTTTTCTTTCGAACAAGTTAATGCTATACTGGGATTATTCTATGCGTTTGCAACGACAAGAATTTGCATTAAGATGAAGAGAATAATGATATAAGCAAGACACGTGTCACGAATTCACAAACTCATAGCCTTTGATAGTATGTCATAAGGCTTCCATAACCCCAACAGAGAAGTTTAGTTACCCATGAGTGCGAAGGAAATCACAATAGACATTATTATTATACCAAAATAAAGATCTCGTGTAGTAAGGTGTGGTATGGCGTTTTAGGCGTGAACTCCCTTACAAAGTAATGTTTCTCTTGTTGTGGAAATTAAGAATTGAATAGATGAATAGAAGAGAATAAGAATTAATTGAAAGAAAATTGTTTTGAATGTTGAATAGAAGAATTAATTGAAAGGTAAGATGAATGGTGAATTGTCGAACGATTCAAAATCTCTAGCAAGATAGGGTATTTATAATACCCATATCCTATTCCTACTAAGCTAATTCATTACTTAACCCAATCCTACTAGGTTAATGTATCATTATCCTAATCCTAATAAGTTACTGCTAGTCCCCAAAGTCTTCAGAAATGTTGTTTTTGCCAGGGACAGATTTTCCATGCGCCACTTTTGGTCCTTGGCGTCCAAGCTTTGCTTTCCTCCTTTCATGAAGCTCTCTTTGGCGTCAAGTTATCCAAAAAATGCTGAATTTTGCATCATTTATACCTGAAAACTTGCTAATCATGTTTGTTAGCTCACTTACAGGAAAAAGGACTAAAAGTGCATGAATTATATAATTTGTCCTCCGAACTTAGCTAAATTATGGGTAAAATATAGTACTTTAGGCGTGTAAATTCGCCTATCATCATATATCCCACGGTTTTTGGGGTGGGCCCGGGGTCCAGGTGTGATTTTGGCCAAAAATTGATCGGGTTGCCCCACGCAGGCTAAGGAATGGCCTAATGTGGGCCATATTGTTTTTTCGGCATTTTGGTTGGTAAAACAGGCAAAACGATGCGAACGGGCCATTTTCGAGCTAAATAGGTGTGCCATAGCTCTCATTTTTGGCGGTGGGGTCGAAGTCTGAACGTGATTTTGGCCAAAATGGATCGGGCTGCCACAGACAGGTTAGGGAGAGTCCTAGTATGGGCCATTTTATTTTTCTGGACGATTTGGTTAGTCAAATGGGCAAAACAGTGCGAACGAACCATTTTTGGGCCAAATTGGTGTGCTATATAGCCCACGATTTTTTAGGTGGGCTTGGGATTCGAGCATGATTTTGGCCAAAAATTGATCGGGTTGCCTTGGGTAGGCTGCCGAGCGGCCTAGTGAGGTCCTTTTTTATTTTTTGGGCAATTTGGATGGTCAAACTGGGGAAACGGAATGAACGGATCATTTTTGGGCCAAATCGGTGTTCTATAACCCCCGGTTATAAGGGTGGACTCGGGGTTTAGGTGTGATTTTCGTGTAAAATTGATCGGGATGCCCTAGGAAGGCGAGGAGCGGCCAAATGTGGGTCATTTTGATTTTCTTGTCAATTTGGTTGGTCAAACGGGTGAAACAGCACGAACTAACCATTTTCGGGCTAAATCGATGTGCTATAGCCTACGGATTTTAGGGTGGGTATGGGGTCCGATCGTGATTTTGTTGAAAATCGATAGAGTTGCCGCAGGCAGGCTTGGGAGCAACCTAATATGGGCCATTTTGGTTTTCTGAGCGTTTTGGCTGGTCAAATGGGCAAAACAGCGCAAACGGTCCATTTTAGGGCTTAATTGGTGTACTGTAGCCCACGATTTTAGGGTTTGGCTTGGGGTTCAAATGTATTTTTGGCCAAAAATCGATCGGGCTTCCCCCAACAGGCTTAGGAGTAGCCTAGTGCGGGCTATTTTATTTTTCTAGGTTGTTTGGTTGGTCAAACATGCGAAACAGCGCAAACGGGCAATTTTTAGGCCAAATCGGTGTGCAATAGCCTACGATTTTTGGGGTGGGCCTAGGTCAGGGCTTTATTTTAGCCAAAAATCAATTGATCTGCCCCAGGAAGGCTAGGGAGTGACCTAGTATGGGCTATTTTTGTATTCTGGGTGGTTTGGCAGGTCAAACTAGCAAAACAGTGCGAACGGTCCACTTTCAGGCCAAATGGGTGTGACATAGCCAATGATTTTTGGGGTGGACCCAAGGTTCGTGCGTGATTTTGACTGTTAATCTATCGTCCTACCCCAAGCAGGCTGGGGAGCGACTTAGTATGGGCTATTTTAGTTTGCTAGGCGGTTTGGTTAGTAAAACGGGCGAAACGACGCGAACGGGCATTTTTCGGACAAATCGGTGTGCCGAGGGTCCGAGAGTAATTTTGATCGTAAATCGACGGTCCTATCACAGGAAGGTTGGGGAGCAAATTACTATGGGTAATTTTGGTTTTCTGAGCGGTTTGGTTGGTTAAATGGGCAAAACGATAGAAACGGGCCATTTTCGGGCAAAATCGATGTGCTATAGCCTATGGTTTCTGGGGTGGGCCCGGGCATTATTTTTTCAAAAAATTGATCCGGCTGCGCTAGGTATGCTGCGAAGCAGCCTAGTATGGGCTTTTTTGGTTTTTTGGGCGGTTTGGTTGGTCAAACAGGCTAAACGACGTGAACGGGCCATCTACGGCCCAAATCGGTCTGCTATAACCCATGGTTTTTAGTGTGGGCTCGGGATTCGGCAGTTATTTTGGTAGAAAATCGACTGAGTTGCCCCAGGCAGGCTGAGGAGCGACCTAGTGCGGGCCATTTTGGTTTTCTAAGCGGTTTGGTTGGTTAAACGGGCTATTTTTGAGCCAAATCGGTGTGCTATAGACCACAGGTTTTTGGGTGGGCTTGGGGTTTGGTCATTATTTTTGCTAAAAATTGACCAAGCTTCCCTAGGCAGACTGGGGAGAAGCCTAGTGTGGGCCATTTTGGTTTTCTGAGCAATTTAGTTTGTCAAATGGGCGAAACAACGCGAACGAGCCATTTTCAAGCCTAATCGATGTGCTACAGCCTTTGTTTTTTTGGGTAGGTCTTGGTTCGAGCGTGATTTTGGTAGAAAATTGACTTGGCTTTCCCAGGCAGTCTAGGGAGAGACCTAGCATGGGCCATTTTAGTTTTCTGGGCAATTTGGTTGATCAAACAGGTAAAACAGCATGAACGGGCTATTTTTGGACTAAATCGGTGTCCTATAGCCCACAATTTTTGGGGTGGGCCCAATTTTCGAGAGTGAATTTTGCCAAAAATAAACCGAGCTGCCCCTGTAGGCTGGATAGTGGCCTAGTGTGGGCCATTTTGGTTTTCTGGGTAGTTTGAGTTTGTTAAATGGGTAAAACGATGCGATGAGCCATTTTTTAGCAAAATCGGTATGCTATAGCCCACGATTTTTGAGGTAGGCCTGGGTTCCTGGAGTGATTTTTGTTAAAAATAGATCAGGCTGCCCTAGGCAGGCTGGGGAGAAGCTTAGTGTGAGTCATTTTCTTTTTTTGGGCAGTTTGGTTGGTCAAACGATCGAAATGGCGCGAATGAGCCATTTTTAGGCCAAATCGGTATGATATAGCCCACAGTTTTTGGGGTGGGCTCGGGGGTGATTTTTATCAAAAATCGATCGGAATACCTCGAGCAAACTGGGTAGTGGCCTAGTTTGGGTCATTTTTGTTTTCTGGGTGGTTTGGATGGTCAAACGAGTGAAACGGTGCCAACGGGCCATTTTTTGGACATTGATGTTCTATAGCTCACAATTCCAGGGTTTGGGCATGATTTTTGCCCAAAATAGAATGGGTTTCGCAGGTAGGCGGGGGAATGGCTTAGTATGGGCCATTCTTATTTTCTAGGAGGTTTGGTTGGTCAAATGGGTAAAACGGCGCGAATGGGCCATTTTCGAGCCAAATCGGTGTGCTATACCCAAAGGTTTTTGGGTAGGCCCGAGGTTCAGTCGTGATTTTGGCCAAAATTTGATCGGGTTACCCCAGGCTAGCGGAAGAATGGTCTAGTCTGGTCCATTTTGGTTTTTTGGGTGGTTTGGTTTGTCAAACGGGTGAAACGATGCGAATGGGCAATGTTTGGGCCAAAATGGTGTGCTATAGCCCATGATTTTTGGGGTGGGCTCAGGGTGCGACCGTGAATTTGGTTGAAAATCGACCGGGCTACCACAGATAGTCTGGACAGCTACCTAATATGGGCTATTTTGGTTTTCTAGGCAGTTTGATTAGTCAAACGGGTGAAACGACTCGAACAGGTCATTTTTGGGCAAAATTGGTGTGCTATAGCCCATGATATTTGGAGAGGGCTTGGGGTCTGAACGTTATTTTAGCCATAAATTGATTGGGCTGCCTTGAGTAGTCTGGGGAGCAGCCTAGTATTGGCCATTTTGGTTTTTTTGTGCGGTTTGGCTGGTCAAATGGGGGAATCGGCAGAAACAGGCCATTTTTGGGCCTAATTGGTGTGCTATAGCCTATGATTTTTGGGGTGGGCCCAAGGTTCGGGCAAAATTTTTGTTAAAAATCGACAGGGATGCCCCAGGTAGGTTAAAGTGTGACCTAGTGTGGGCTAATTTTGGTTTTCTGGGCGGTTTGGCTGGCCAAACAAACAAAACGGTGTGAACGGGCCATTTTTGGGCCAAATTAGTGTGCTATAGCCCACTGGTTTTGGCTTGGGCCCGGGGTCTGAGCATTTTCTTGGTCAAAAATTGACTGGGTTGCCCCAGGCTGAGAAGCAACCTAGTGTGGTCCATTTTATTTTTTGGGGTAATTTGGTCAGTCAAACATGTGAAACAGCACGAACGAGTGATTTTTGGGCCAAGTCGGTGTGCAATCGCCCATGGTTTGGGCGTGATTTTGGCCAAAAATCAATCAGGCTACCATAGGCAGGCTTGAGAGTGGCCTAGTGTGGGACATTTTGGTTTTCTGGGCGGTTTGGTAGGTCAAATGGGAGAAATGACGTAAACGGGCTATTTTCGAGCCAAATTGGTGTGCTATAGCCCACAGTTTTTGGGGTGAACTCAGGATCTGGGCGTAATTTTGGAAAAATATCGACTGCGCTGCCCTGAGCAGGCAGCCGAGCAGCCTAGTATAGACCATTTTGTTTTTTTGGGTGGTTTGGCTGGTTAAACGGATAAAACATTGCGAACGGGCCATTTTCAAACTACATAGGTTTGCTATAGCCTAAGGTTTTTCAAAAATTGATCGGGCTTCCCCTGGTAGGCTAGGAAGCGGCCTACTGTGGGCTATTTTTGTTTTTCTGGGCAGTTTTACAGGTCAAACAGGCGAAACAGCACAAACGAGCCATTTTTAGGCTAAACCGGTGTGCTATAGCCCATATTTTTAGGGTGGGCCTGGGGTCCAGGCATGATTTTATCCAAAAATCGATCGAGCTGGCCCAGGAAGGCTGAGAAGTGGCCTAATCTAGGCTATTTTGGTTTTTTGGGCATTTTGGTTTGTCAAATGGGTGAAATAGCGCGAAAGGGCCATTTTCTGGCTAAATCAGTGCGCCATAGCCCCCAGTTTTTGGGGTAGGCCCGGGGTCCGGGCGTGATTTTGGCCAAAATCGATCAGGCTGCCACAAGCAAGCTGGGAAGCGGCCTAGTATGGGCCATTTTGATTTTCTGGGTGGTTTGGTTGGTCAAACGAGCGAAATGGCATGAACGGACCATTTTTAGGCTAAATCGGTATGTTGTAGCCCATAGTGTTTGGGGTGCGCCAGGGATCCAAGCATAATATTTGCCGAAAATCGATCGGGCTGCCCCATGCAGGCTGGCCAGAGACCTAGTGTGGGCTATTTTAGTTTTCTGGGAAATTTCATTGATCAAACGGGTAAAGCGGAGTGAACGGGCCATTTTCAGAACAAATCAATGTGCTATAGCCCACGATTTTTTGGTGGGCTCGGTGTTCGAGCGTAATTTGGGTTGAAAATTAATCAGGCTGCCTCAGGAAGCTGGGGAGTGGCCTACTGTGGACTATTGTGGTTTTCTGGGCGGTTTGATTGGTCAAACGAGAAAAACGGTGCAAACGAACCATTTTTGGGCAAAAATGGTGTGCTATAGCCCATAATTTTTGGGGTGGGCCCAAGGTCTTAGCATGATTTTGGCCAAAAATTGACCAAGCTGCCCAGGCAGGCTGGGAAGCGGCTTAGTGGGGGCCATTTTGATTTTTTTGGTGGTTTGGTTGGTCAAACAATTGAAACGGCGGGAATGAGCCTTTTTAGGGATAAATTGGTGTGCCATAGCCCACGGTTTTTGGGGTGGGCCTGGGGTTCGAACAAGAGTTTTGTTGAAAATCAATCGGGCTGTCTCAGGCAAGTTGGGGAGAGACCTAGTGTAGCCATTTTTATATTCTGGGGGGTTTGGCATGTCAAACGAGGGAAATGGTGCGAATGGGCTATTTTTGAAAAAAATTGGTATCCTATAGCCCATGGTTCTTGGGATGGGCCTTGGGTTGGGGAGTGATTTTTGCCCAAAAAAGATTGGGCTAACCAATCAGGCCGGACCATTTTGGTTTTCTAGATGGTTTGGTCTGTCAAACGGGCGAAACGACGCAAACATGCCATTTTTGGGTCAAATCGGTGTGCTATAGCCCTAGGTTTTTGGGGTAGGCCTGGGTCCATGCGTGATTTTGGTCAAAAATCGATCGGGCTTCCCCAGCAGCTGAGGCAGCGACCTAGTCTAGGTCATTTCAATTTTTTGGGTGGTTTGGTTGGTTAAACGATTGAAACGGCGCGGTCAGTCCATTTTCGAGCCAAAACTGTGTGCTATAGCCCAGGATTTTTAGGGTGGGCCAGGGGTTTGGGTGTGATTTTGGCCAAAAATCGACCGGACTACCCTAGAAAAGTTGGGGAGTGACCTAATATGGGCCATTTTGGTTTTCTAGGCGGTTTGGTTGGTCAAACAGGCCAAACAACATGAATAGGCTATTTTGGGGCAAAATTAGTGTGCTATAGACCACGGTATTTCGGGAGGTCTCGGGGGTCGAGCGTGATTTTTGCCACAAATTAATTGGGCTACCCCAAGCAGTCTGAGGAGCGGCCTAATGTGGGTTTTTTTAGTTTTCTGGGCGGGCTTGAGAATGGCTTAGTGTGGGCCATTTTTGTTTTCTGGGCGGTTTGGCTTATCAAACGGGGGAAACAACACAAACGGGCTATTTCTGTGCCAAATTGATGTGCTATATCTCATGATTTTGGGGGTGAGCCTAGAGTCCGAGCCTAGAGCCTAGGCCATTTAGTTTTTTTGTGCGATTTGGTTGGTCAAACAGGAGAAACGGCGTGAATGGGCCATTTTTGGGCTAAATCAGTGTTCTATAGCCCACAGTTTTTGGGATGGGGTCGGATTTCGGGCGTGATTTTGGGTGAAAATTGATTGGGCTGCCTAGGCAGGCTGGGGAGCAACCTAGTATGAGCCATTTAGGTTTTCTAGGCGGTTTGGTTGGTGAAAGAGAGAAACTGCGCGAATAGGCCTTTTTAGACCAAATCGATTTGCTATAGCCCACAATTTTTGGGGTGGGCCTGGGGTCCGAGTGTGATTTTTGATAAAAATCGATTGGGCTGCCCAGGCAGGCTGGGGAGAGACCAAGTGTGGGCCATTTTATTTTTTTTGAATGATTTAGTTGGTCAAACGAGCAAAACAGAGCGAACGGGCCATTTTCGATCCAAATCGGTGTGTTATAGCCCTTGGTTTTTGGGTTGGGCCAGGGTACTAGCATGATTTTGGCCCAAAATTGACTGGGCTGACCCAGGCAGGCTGGGAAGCATTCTAGTATGGACCATTTTGGTTTTCTGGGTGCTTTAGTTGGTCAAACGGACGAGACAACACGAACGGGCCATTTTTAACCCAAATTGGTGTGCTATAGCGCACGGTTGTTAGGGTGGGCCCAGGGTCCAGGTGTGATTTTGGCTGAAAATCAATCGAGCTACCCAGGCTTGTTGGGGAGTGATCTATTGTAGGCCATTTTGGTTTTCTTGGCGGTTTGGATGGTCAAATGGGCAAAACGGTGCAGACGAACCATTTTTGAGCCAAATCGGTGTGCTATAGCCCATGATTTTTTGGGTAGGCCCGAGGTCCGTGCGTAGTTTTGGTCGAAAATCGATCGTCCAACCCTAGATAGGTTGGGAAATGAATTAGTGTGGGCTATTAGTTTTTTTGGGCGGTTTGGTTTGTCAAACAATTGAAACTCTGCGAATGAGCCATTTTTTAGCCAAATCGATGTGCTATAGCCTACGGTTTTTGGGGTGATCCTGGGGTCCAAGCGTGGTTTTGGACGAAAATTGATTGAGATGCCCCTGTCAGGCTGGGGAATGGCCTAGTGTCAGCCATTTTGCTTTTCTGGGCATTTTGGTTGGTTTAAAAGGCGAAAAAGCACAAACGATCCCATTTTTAGCCAAATTGGTGTGTTATAGCCCACGGTTTTTGGGGTGGTCCTGTGGTCCGAGCGTGATATTAGCCAAAAATCAATCGAGCATCCCCAGGTAGGCTGGAGAGCAACCTAATGTGGGCCATTTTGGTTTATTGGGAAGTTTGGTTGGTCAAACGAGGGAAAAGACGCGAACGAGCCACTTTTGGGCTAAATCAGTATGCTATAGCCCACGGTTTTTGGGGTGGACCTAGGGTCTGGGCGTTATTTTATCCGAAAATTGACCGTGCTGTCCTTGATAGGTCGGGGAGTGGCCTAGTGTGGCCATTATTTTTTGGGTAGTTTGGTTTGTCAAACGGACGAAATGATGCGAACGAGCCATTTTTGAGCTAAATCGGTGTGCTATAGCCCACGGTTTTTAGGGTGGGCTTAGAGTTCAAGCATTATTTTGGCCAAAAATCGATCGAGATACCCCAGTCAGGATCAATTGAGATGCCCCAATCATGCTGGATAGTGTCCAAGTGTGGACCATTTAGTTTTCTGGGCGGTTTGGTTGGTTAAACGGGCGAAACGGTGTGAACGAGCCATTTTTGAGCCAAATCGGTGTGCTATTTGGCTCAAAAATGATTCGTTTACTTCATTTCTCTTGCTTGACCAACCAAACTGCCCAAAAAACTAAAATGGCCCATATTAGGTCACTCACGCCTGAGGCATCCCGGTCGATTTTCGACAAAAATAATGCCCAAAGCTCGGGCCTACCCTAAAAATCATGGGCTATAGCACATCGATTTTGACTGAAAATGGTCCGTTCACGATGATTCTCCCGTTTGACCAACTAAATCGCCCAAAAAAACAAAATAGCCAACACATGGTCGTTCCCCAGCTTGCCTGGGACAACCCAGTCGATTTTTGGCCAAAATAACACTCAGACCTTGGGCCCACCATAAAAATAGTAGGCTATAGTACACTGATTTAGCTCAAAAATAGCCCATTTGCATTGTTTCACTTGTTTTACCAACCAAACTGCCAATAAAATCAAAATAGCCCACACTACGCTGCTTTCTAGCTTGCCTCGAGCAGCCCGATCGATTTTCAGCCAAAATCACGTCCAGATCCTGGGCCAACCCCAAAAATTGAGGGCTATAGCACACTGATTTGGCCTGAAAATGGCTTGTTTGTGTTGTTTCGCCCGTTTGACCGACCAAACCGCCTAGAAAACCTAAATGGTCCATAATACACCGCTCCCCGGCTTGCTTGGGAAGCTCGATCAATTTTTAGCCAAAATAACGCCTACATCCAAGGCACACCCCAAAAATCGTGGGCTATAGCATACCGATTTAACTTGAAAATGACACATTCGCGCCGTTTTGCTTGTTTGACCGAGTAAACTGCCTAGAAAACCAAAATGGCCCATACTAGGCCGCTCCCCAGCTTGGCTGGGGCAACCCAATTATTTTTGGCCAAAATTGCGCCTGTACCTCGAGCCCACCCCATAAATTATGGGCTATAGCATACTGATTTGGGCCAAAAATGGTCGGTTCTTGTCGTTTCGCTCGTTTGACCAACCAAACCACCCAGAAAACCAAAATGACCCATATTAAGCTGCTCTTCAGCCTGCCCGATCAATTTTTGGCCAAAATCACGCTCGAAACCCGGGCTCAGCCCAAAAAGCTAGAGCACACTGACTTATCTCAAAAATGTCCCATTCGCGCCGTTTCGCCGTTGACCAACCAAACCGCCCAGAAAACTAAAATGGCCCACCCTAGGTTGCTCCCTAGCTTGTCTAGGGCAGCCCAATCGATGTTCGACTAAAATCACGCTCGAACCCCTGAACCACCCCAAAAACCATGGGCTATATCACACTAATTTGGTTCGAAAATAGCCGATTCACGTCGTTTCGCCTGTTTGACCAACCAAACCGTCCAAAAAATCAAAATGTCCCACACTAGGCTGCTTTTAAGCCTGCCTGGGCAACCCGATTGATTTTTGACAAAAATCACGCCACAGACCTTAGGCTCACCGCAAAAATTATGGGCCATAGCACACCGATTTAGCCCAAAAATGGCCTGTTCTCGTTGTTCTGCCCGTTTGACAAACCAAACCGCCCAAATAACTAAAATGGAGCATATTAGGCCACTCCCCAACCTGTCTGGGGCAGCCCAGTTGATTTTTGGCTAAAATCATGCCCGAACCCTGGGCCCACCCAAAAAACTATGGGCTATAGCATATCGATGTTGCCCGAAAATGGCTCATTCGCTCTGTTTTGCTCGTTTGACCAACCAAACCACCGAGAAAATTAAAATGGCCCACACTAGGCCACTCCTCAATCAAATCACGTGACTATGCCACATTACCATCCACATGTGAAATGTTAGTATTTTTTAATTCTATGACATTCCTTTCTTTTGATGAAAGAGTTAAATAAAAATATTATATTCAGTGATGTTGATTTATTTTTTCTGGACTCAATGAATGTATTTAGTTTTTCTAATTTTATGTTCATCAAGTATTCTTAGAATTTTGAAAATTTCACTTTCAGAAAAGTAAATGACATTTAATATATTTTAATCATTAGAAAAACATGGATATAATTTTCTTTAATAATCTAAGTGAAAAGTTTATCATTTAATGAAAAAAAATTGAATAATTTTTACTGCTTTAACAAAATTTATTTAGTGCCTTCTCAATGTCGAGAAATCCCAAAAACGTTAAACTAAATCCATTAAAAACACTGATTTATTTTATTTAAATATTTTTAGAACTATGTTATTTTGATGATCATATTTTTTTTTAGATCAGTAAAACTGCTTAGCAAAAAAATAAAAATAAAAATAAAGAAGAAAGGAATGTCATATAATTAAAAAATACTAACATTTTACACGTGGATGGTAATGTGGCATAGCCACGTATTTTTTTTTTATCTAGGTGGTATGCTTGATGAAATTTCGTTAAGGAGAGGGGTATTTTTTAGCCAAAAAACTAACAAGGGGTATTTTTGATTCATTTCAAATAGTTCAGGGGTATTTTTGATCTTTTTCCGAATTCTGTTAGGGGGAGGGGTGTTTTTGAGACAAATATTTAACGGAGGGGTATTTTCGAGCCAAAAATCTAACGAGGAATATTTTTGAGCTATTTCAGATAGTTCAGAAATATTTTTGTCTTTTCCAATGTTATTAATATATTATAGCATGTAACCAATCTTATTTTGACAACTAGCTTCACTTGTATAGGAAAATTAATTAACCTATATATTTTAAGTTATTTCAACGCCAACTTGTTCTAGCAGGTAACTTTGTTATTCAAGTACTCCAAGATCCTAATTTTCACATATTTTGAGATCAGTGGCATTGATATAATCAAAATATGCAAAATAATAAAACAATAAAGAGTAGCAAGAATCGAAGAACTAGAAATAAGAGTAATACTATGACTACTGAAATGGACCACAAGACAATACAAGGTACCTCTAGCTACCTACTACCCTTTCTAATCTAATCCGTGTCCTTGTCACTTTCCTATTAAAGATTATATTCTCGATAAAAATTACCCACATTATGCATAGTTACGTGTAATTATTATCACGATAGTATATAGAAGTTAAACCCAAAAATAATGTGACATTACCATTCCAAGAGCCAAGCTAAGGGGGCCAAGAAAATAGCAGAAACAGCTAGTCTATATGTTGATGCCACAAATTGATCCATTAATACTTTCTTGAATAGTGTATTTACAACAGCAAATCCAAATTCAACAATAATTATTGCAAATATTGGCTTCCATTGCTTAAAACAATTACTCATTTTTAAGCAAAGTTTATTGATATTTGGAAAGCTATATAACTTTTGTTTGGTTATTAGCATACAATTAAGTGAATAAATGAGCTCACGTATATATAGCAAAAAAATAATACTAAAAATTTAGGGGAGTAGTATAAATATCTAGCAAGCAAAGGGAATAAGAAATCAATTTTTAAATCACATAATTGTTCGAATAACTTTAGCTCTAGATATAATAACCAATGCAACATGAGCTTGTAACCACTCAATTGTTCAAAAATTTCATGTTTGACATTCTCTATTTTAGTTTATGAGCTTTTCTTTTTGGTAACCAAAATTTTAGACATAATCAAAGGTGAATGCAGCAAATTTCAATTGTTGACGATGAATAATGAATATACAAATCATGTATTGCGCTTCAAATTCGATGGATATGTGCTAGTTACTTTATCTTTCTCCACTCACTTATAAGGATCACTTTAGGCATCTAATCCCCTGCTGCTAATGGAAATTTTAATTTATTCTATTTATAATTAAGCACTACTATTTGGGAATAAGTGGGACATTATAATGACAATCTGTCTAATCTTCTTTAAAAATAAGCATAAGCCAATTGGCGCGAACGGGCCGTTTTCGAATCAAATCGGTGTGTTATAGCCCACGATTTTCGAGGTGAGACCGAGGATCGGGCGTGATTTTGGCCGAAAATTGATCGGGATGCCCCAAGGAGGCTGGGGAACGGCTTAGTGTGGGCCATTTTGGTTTTCAGGGCGGTTTGGGTGGTCAAACGGGCGAAATAACGTGAATGAAAAGTTTTCAGGCCAAACCGGTGTGCTATGGCCGACAATTTTTAGGGTGGGCCATGTGGCCGAGCGTGATTTTGGCCAAAAATCGATCGGGCTGCTCTAAGGAGGTTCGAGTGCTACCTAGTATAGGCCATTTTTATTTTCGGGGGTGGATGGTCAAACAAGATAAACGACGCAAACGTACCTTTATCAGGACAAATCGGTGTGCTATAGCCCAAGATTTTTTGGGGTGCCCAAAGGTCGGGTGTAATTTTGGTTGTAATTCGACTGGGCTGCCATAGGAAGGCTAAAGAGCGGCATAGTATGTGCCATTTTGGTTTTCGGTGCGGTTTGGGTGGTCGAGCAAGTAAAACAACGCGAATGGATCATTTTCAGGCCAAATAAGTGTGCTATAGCCCACGTTTTTTAGGGTGGGTCCAGATTCGGGCATTATTTTTGCCAAAAATTGATTGGTCTACCCCAAGCAGGTGGAGGAGCGACGTAGTGTGGGCCATTTTGATGTTCTAGGTGGTTTGGTTGGTGAAACGTGTGAAACAGCGAGAATGGGCCATTTTTGTGCCAAATCGGTGTGCTATAGCCCACGATTTTTAGGGTGGGCCCAGGATTCGGGCGTGATTTTGGCCAAAAATCAATCGAGTTGCCTCAAGAAGGCTGGGGACCAGCTTAGTGTGGGCCATTTAGGTTTTATAGGCGGTTTGGTTGGTCAAACGGGCAAAACAGCGCGAATGACCCTTTTTGGGCCAAATCGGCGTGCTATAGCCCACGATTTTTGTGGTGGGATTGGGTTCATGGCATGATTTTGGTAAAAATTTAACCGGGTTAACCCAGGCAGGTTGGAAATCAACCTAGTATGGGCCATTTTATTTTTTTGGATCGTTTGCTTAGTCAAATGGGTAAAACGGCACAAATGAGCCACTTTCGAGCCAAATCTGTGAGCTATAGCCCACGGTTATTAGGGGGAACTTGAGGTCCGGACATAATTTTAGTTGAATATCGACCAGGCTTCCCCAGGTAGGCTGAGGAGCGGGCTAGTGTGGGTCGTTTTAGTTTTCTGCTCGGTTTGGTTGGTAAAATGGGAGAAATGTCATGAACGGGCCATTTTCTGGCCAAATCGGTGTGCCAGTTCCTATGATTTTTAGGGTGGGCCTGGGGTCCGGGCGCGATTTATGCCGAAAATTGAATGGGCT
Organism: Capsicum baccatum var. pendulum; assembly: GCA_030864225.1. Classification (NCBI taxonomy): domain Eukaryota; kingdom Viridiplantae; phylum Streptophyta; class Magnoliopsida; order Solanales; family Solanaceae; genus Capsicum; species Capsicum baccatum. The sequence goes on from CM061560.1 coordinate 282,317,660, forward strand.
GCCACAAGCAGGTTGGAGAACGACCTAGTGTGGGCCATTTTGTTTTTCTGGGCGGTTTGGTTGGTTAAACGGGCGAAACAACACGAACAGATTATTTTTGGGCCAAATTGGTGTATTATAGCTTACGGTTTTTAGAGTGGGCTCGAGGTTCAGACGTGATTTTGTCCCAAAATCAATCGAGCTACCCTAGGCAAGTAGGGGAATGGCCTAGTGTGGGCCATTTCAATTTTTGGGCGGTTTGGTTGGTTAAACGGGCAAAACCGCATGAAAGAACTATTTTCAAGTCAAATCGGTGTGCTATAATCCACAGTTTTTGGGGTGGGCCCAGAGTCCAGCCGTGATTTTGGCCAAAAATTGATCAGGATGCCCCTAGGCAGGTTAAGGAGCTGCCTAGTGTAGGCCATTTTTATTTTCTGGGCGTTTGGTAGGTCAAACGGGCGTAATGGCGCGAACGAGTAATTTTTTAGCTAAATCGATGTGCTATAGCCCACAGTTTTAAAGTGGGCCTAAGGTTCGAGCATTATTTTAGTCGAAAATTAACTGGGATACCTCAGGCAGGCTGGGGAGAAGTTTAGTTGGTCAAACCAGCAAAACAACACAAACGGGACATTTTCAGACCAAATTGGTGTGCTATAGGCCACGGTGTTTGGGGTGGCCCCAAGGTCCTGGCGTGATTTTGGTCGAAAATCGGTAGGTGTACCCTAGGAAGATTGGGGAGTAGCCTATTGTGGGCCATTTTATTTTTTTAGGAGGTTTCGTTGGTCAAACGGGCGAAATGGTGCGGCCGGGCCATTTTCTGTCTGAATCGGTTTGCTAGTCCATCGTTTTTGGTATAGGCCCTAGTCCAAGCATGATTTTTTCCAAAAATCAATCGAACTGCCTCAGGCAGGCTGAGGAATGGCCTGGTGTGCTATAGGCCAAATCAGTGTGCTATAGCCTATGATTTTTGGGGTAGGCCGGGATTTCAAGCATGATTTTGGCCAAAAATCGACCGTGATGCACCAGATAGGCTGGAAGCATCCAAGTGTGGGCTATTTAGGTTTTCTGGGCAATTTGGTTGGTCAAAAGGGCAAAACTGCATGAACGGGCCATTTTGAACCAAATTGGTGTGCTATAGCCCACAGTTTCTAGGGTAGTGTCGGGGTTCGAGCATGATTTTTGTAGAAAATTGATTGGGCTGCCCCAAGCAGGCTAGGGACCAGCCTAGTATGGGCCATTTTGGTTTTCTGGGTAGTTTAATTTGTCAAATGGGAGAAACGACGCGAACCAGCCATTTTTAGGCCAAATCGATGTGCTATAGCCCACAGGTTTTGGAGGGCTAAGTATCCGAGCATGATTTTGGTCAAAAGTTGATCGAGATGCCCCGGGCAGGCTGGAAAGTGGCCTAGTGTAGGCCATTTTGGTTTTCTGGGAGGTATAACTGGTCAAACGGGAGAAACGGGATGAATAGGCCATTTTCGAGATAAATCGGTATGCTATAGCCTATGGTTATTGGGGTGGGATCGGGGTCTGGGTATGATTTTGGCTAAAAATTGATCAAGCTACAGCAGGCAGGAGGAGGATTGGCCTAGTGTAGGCCATTTTAATTTTCTGGGCGGTCTGGTTGGTCAAATGGGCGAAACGGCAAGAATGGACCATTTTCAAGCCAAATTGGTGTGCTATAGCCCACGCTTTTTGGGGTGGGCCTGGGGTCCGAGCGTGGTTTTGGCCAAAAATCGACAAGTCTTTCCCTGGAAGCATGGGGAATGACCTAGTGTAAGCCATTTTAGTTTAGGCGGTTTGGTAGGGAAAACGGGTGAAACGGTGCGAACGGACTATTTTCGAGCCAAATTGGTGAGCTATAGCCCCCAGTTTTTGGAGTGAGCCTGGGGTTCGGGCGTGATTTTGGTTAAAAATTAAATGAGCTACTCTGGGCGGGCTGGAGAATGACCTTGTGTGGGCTATTTTGGTTTTCTGGGTAGTTTGGCTGGTAAACGGGGGAAACGGCATGAACGGGCTATTTTCGTGCCAAATCGGTGTGCCATATCTCACTTTTTTGGGGTGGGCCTAGAGTTCGGGCGTGATTTTGATGAAAAATTTAAAGATCGACCTAGTGTGGGCAATTTTGGTTTTCTGGGTGGTTTGGTTGGTCAAACAGGAGAAACGGCACAAATGGGTCATTTTCGTGCTAAATCGGTGTTCTATAGCCTATGATTTTTGGGGTGGGGCCGAGTTTCGGGCATGATTTTGGATAAAAATCGATTGGTTTTCCCCAAGAAGGCTGGAGAGCGGCCTAGTATGAGCTATTTAGATTTTTTGGGTGGTTTAGTTGGTCAAAAAGGCAAAACTGCACGAACGGGCCTCTTTTGGACCAAATCGATGTGTTATAGCCCACAGTTTTTGGGGTAGGCCTGGGGTCCCAGCGTTATTTTTGACAAAAATCAATTGGGCTGCCCCAGGTAGGCTGGAGAGTGACCTAGTGTGGGCCATTTTGCTTTTCTGGGCGGTTTGGTTGGTTAAAAGAACAAAACAAAGCGAACGGGCCATTTTCGAGCCAAATCGGTGTGCTATAGCCCATGGTTTTTGGGTTGGGCTCGGGTTCCTAGCATGATTTTGGCCCAAAATTGATTGGACTTCCCCAGGCAAGCTGGGGAGTGGCTTAGTGTCTGCCATTTTGGTTTTATGGCTGGTTTGGTTGGTCAAACAGGCGAGACGGCACAAACGGGCCATTTTTTGCCAAATCGGTGTGTTATAGCTCACCGTTATTGGCGTGGGCCCGGGGTCCAGGAGTGATTTTAGATAAAAATTGATTGGGCTACCCCAGGCACGTTGGGGAGCGATCTAGTGTAGGCCATTTTGGTTTTCTGTGCGGTTTGGATGGTCAAACGGGCGAAACGGCGCAAACGGACTATTGTTGAGCCCAATCAGTGTGCTATAGCCCACGGTTTTTGGGGTGGGCCCGAGGTCCAGGTGTGATTTTGGTCAAAAATCAACTATGCTACCCTAGATAGGTTGGGAAGCGGCCTAGTGTGGGCCATTAGGTTTTCTGGGCGGTTTGGTTGGTTTAACGGTTGAAACGCTGTGAATGAGCCATTTTCGGGCTAAATCGGTATGCTATTACCCCCAGTTTTTGGGGTGGGCCTAGGTTTCAAGCGTATTTTGGACAAAAATTGATTGAGATGCCCCAGTCAGATTGGAGAGTGGCCTAGTGTCAGCCATTTTTGTTTTCTGGGCGCTTTGGTTGGTTAAACAGGCAAAAAACCACAAACGGTCCATTTTTTAGCCAAATTAGTGAGCTATAGGCCACGGTTCTTGGGGTGGTGTTAGGGTACTGATGATAGGCGAATTTACACGCCCATAGCACTAGATTTTGCCCATATTTTAGCCATGTTTTGAGAACAAATTATACATTTCATACACTTTTAGTCCTTTTTGCCTGTAAGTGAGCTAACGAACATGATTAGCAAAGTTTCAGGTATAAATGATGCAGAACTCAGCATTTTATGGATTACTTGACGCCAAATAAAGCTTCACGAAAGGAGAAAAGCCAATCTTGGACGCCAAGGACTAAAGATGGCGCATGGAAAGTCTGTCCCGGGAAAAAATAGCAATTCTGAAGACTTTGAGGACTAACAGTAATTTATTAGGATTAGGATAATGATACATTAACCTAGTAGAATTGGGTTAAGTAATTTATTAGCTTAGTGGGAATAGGATATGGGTATTATAAATACCCTATTTTGCTAGAGATTTTTATTCATTCATCAAACTTCCACATTCTACTCTTAATTCACCTTTCTATTCTTCCATTAATTCTATTTTTCTTCTTCTATTCATCTATTCTTAATTTCCGCAATAAGAGAAACGTTACTTTGCTAGGAATTCACGCCTAAACGCCTACCACACTACGACTACACGAAATCTTTATTGTGGTATAATAACAATGTCGATTATGATTTCCTTCGCACTCATGGGTAACTAAACTTCTCTGTTGGGGTTATGGAAGCCGAATGAGATACTATTTATTGCTGTGAGTTTGTGAGTTCGTGACACGTATGCTGCTTATATCATTATTCTCTTCATCTTAATCTAAATTCTTTATGGTTGCAAACGCATAGAATACGCCAGTATAACATTTAACTTGTTCGAAAGAAAAGTTATATGTCTGGAAAAGAGATAATGTCAAGGTAATAGGGTCCCATCCCCTATTAAAAAGTTAGTGCCGTAACTGGATTGACCTCTTGGAGAATTTGTACCGTTAGATACGCTTTAAGATCGAAAGAGTTAAAGTGAAATAATCCTCGAATAGGTCGAAAGACGCCTGGATTTACCATCGAATACAATTCTCTATAAGCACATGCATGTCTGAATTCCGCACACTCATAGCCAATAGAGACGTATAACTGAGAAGGTGGACATAACCCCAACTCCTCAATTCTCATTGTTTCACAACCTACTAAACATTCTTTCTTTTTACTTTGCTATTTTCAGTTTTTACGTTAATATTTTGGTTACTTTACTTGGACTACAAAACTCCCCCCTTTTTACGAGACTTGCACTAAAAGTCTAGTAATCGTTGCTTACTTGTTGACCAAGCTATTCCCTGAGGGATCGATACCCAACCCAGTTGGGTTCTATATTTAACTACGATCGCTTTACACTCCCACGAGAGCTGTAGATTAAGCGTTATTAAAAATTGGCACCGTTGCCGGGGAATACGAGTGTCAATTAAGTTTGTGATAATTACTAGACCCTTTGGTCAAAGATTCTCGTACTTTTACTTTTACTTTTTTTTTTGTTTACTGCAGGTTTTTATTCAGTGCATGCCACATACTCGAAGTTCTGGTAAACCGTTATTACCTATCAATCCTGAACCACAACAAATTGGATGAATGGAGGCACAAACGAAAATCGAAAGAATGGCTGCTCAACAGGAGCAGGCAAGATTAGCTGCTCTTGCCGCCGCCAAAGTACACCAACAAAACATTGATAACCCTGGGCGAGCAACAAATCCTGACGATGAGGATTTAGGTGATGACGAGTTACTAAACCCAAGGCATGATGCTGAAATCGCAACACCTGCCAACAGAAGAGGTCGTCAAGCTCGGTTTAGGTATGATCGCCAACCCATGCAACCAACTTTCGACGACGATGATGATGATCTTGATAGAGCCGGAGCCACAGGAGCCATTATTCCTCCACCATTGGCGCCCGAAGCCAAGTTCAACATCACAAGCACCATGATTCAGTTATTGCAACTCAAGGGATTATTCGGTGGACTAGCAGGCGATGATCCGAATATGCATCTCATCAACTTTATTTCTATATGCAAGTCGTTTGACAATCCTGGTGTTGGTCAGAATGCAATTCGATTACGTCTATTTCCATTGTCTCTGTCTGGGGAGGCAACTCTATGGTTGAATGGGCTGACTCCTGATTCTATTACAAATTGGAGGCAATTAAGAGACGCTTTCCTAGAAAGATTCTTTCCGTCATCCAAAAGAGCACAATTGAGAGATGAAATCAGCAACATCCACCAGCTTCCAACTGAAGCCCTTCATGAAACATGGGAGAGGTTCAAGACAAAGATAACGAGGTTCCCAAACCATCATATGACTAATGTTCACCTAATAGAGATATTATACAGAGCCTTGAATTCAATAACTAAACCAGTGGTGGATAATGCGGTTGAAGGATCTTCTATGGACCTCACCTTTGGTCAAGCAAGCAATATGCTAGATCGTATGACAAAGCAAAGTAGAGCTTGGCATACCAGGTATTCTGAGGTAGCAAGCCCCACTTTATCTATTGGCATGACTGTAGACCAAAGAAGAAGAGAAGAAGAACGTGATCAAGATATGGCGCACATGCAAACACAAATGGATCTTCTTACAAAGCATTTATTATCAGGGAAGACCGAAAAAATCAAAGCTATTGCGTCAAAAGGAAGAGACAAATCTGATTCGGAAGAAGAGGCCAACTACTTGAACAATCAGGGGGTTTCCGTGGGAATACCCAAGGAAATCAAAGTCGAAACTATTATGATAAATCTGGAAACAAGGACCAAGGTAGTTGGAAGAACAAGAATGAAAAGAGTGGTTTGTACGTTCCCCCTGGAAGACGTGACGCCACCACATCTAGTTCTGGAAGTATGGAAGACATGATGGCTTAACTGTTGAAAGGAGTGGAAGCACCGAGCGCAGGAGTAACAGAGGTAATAAATGATTTGTCCTCTATGAAGCAATTAGTTGATTCACATTCCTCTTCAATCAAGCAAATAGAGCAGCAATTGAGCCAAATTTCAGCAGCACTCAACCAAAGAAAGGATGGGACTTTACCTAGCGACACCGTGTAAAACCCATGGAATGATGGGTCATGCATGGCTATTACTACCCGAAGTGGTAAGGTGCTGGAAACTTCAGCAAAAGGTAAGCAAGTGGTTGACGAATCAGCGGACACTGATGATAAAGCAAAAGGAGAAGCATCCGCAGAAAATGGCCACGACGTCCATGACGTCACCCTCAATGGATTACAACCTGAAACTACTGAAAAACGGAAGCAAAAGGGGAAGAAAGCCGTGGAGAGAACAATTCTATACCCACCACCACCTTTCCCTCAAAGATTGAAGAAGGTGGTGGATGATACGAAGTTCAACAAATTTATGACTATGTTAAAGCAGATGACTATTAATGTTCCATTGGTGGAGGCACTTGAACAAATGCCTGGGTATGCGAAATTTATGAAGGATATTTTGACAAAGAAGTGGGCAGTAAGCTATGAGTTGAAAGATAATATTCATCACTGCAGCGCAATTGCTACCTGATCATTAGTTCAGAAGAAGGCTGACCCCGGTGTTTTCACTATTCCTTGCACCATCGGATCTTTGAATTTTGCCAAAGCATTATGTGATTTAGGTTCCAGCATCAATTTGATGCCACTATCTATTTATAAAAAGTTGGGGTTTGGTGATCCTACTCCAACCAATATGAGGCTCGTAATGGCGGATAGGTCGGTAAAACGACCTGTTGGTATTCTATGTGATGTATTGGTAAAGGTTTATTCATTCATCTTTCCAGTAGACTTCATTATACTGGATTGTGAGGCAGACTCAGAAGTTCCCATAATCTTGGGGAGCCCTTTCCTTGCTACAGGAAGTGTGCTCATTGATTTGAGAGCTAGTGAGCTTTCATTCCGAATAAATGACGAAGTAGTTCGCTTTGATGTTTGCAAATCAATAAAGCAACCCAAAGATCTGAGTGTATTTTCAGTGGCTGATGTTTACTTTGATGATGAGAAAGAATTACTTGAAGAAGAGCAAATTATTGATGACCCATTGGCGATTGTGCTCATGAATGGAGAGAGTAAGGATGCTGAAAATTGCGAAGAAGCTATTTGTGCTCTATCAGGATTAGGGACATATCGCCATGCTCCTAAGAAGATGGACCTTGATCTCAAGAATCGATCCACACCACCAGCTAAACCATCTATTGAAGAGCCACCCACGTTAGAATTGAAGGAGCTGCCAAGTCATTTAAAGTATGCATTCCTAGGAAACGGAAACACACTTCCAGTCATTGTGGCAGCAGATTTGGGTGAGCAACAAGTTGCAGCTCTCATTGCTATTCTACGTAAGTATATACAATCCATTGGATGGACCATTGCGGATATTATTGGTATTCCACCTGGGATTTGTACACATAAGATTCAGCTTGAAGAAAATTGCACACACACCATTGAGCATTAAAAACGTCTAAACCCACCTATGCAAGAAGTGGTAAAGAAAGAAATTATCAAGTGGTTAGACGCGGGGGTTGTGTATCCAATCTCTGATAGTACATGGGTAAGCCCGGTACAATATGTTCCCAAGAAAGGAGGCATGACGGCGGTCGCGAATGCGAAGAATGAGCTTATTCCACTCAGACCCGTCACTAGATGGAGAGTATGCATGGACTACCGAAAGCTGAATTTTTGGACGCTCAAAGATCAATTTCCAATGCCATTTATGGACCAAATGCTAGATCGATTAGCGGGAAAAGGATGGTTCTATTTCTTAGATGGTTATTCAAGCTATAATTAGATTTGCATTGCCCCCGAATACCAAGAGAAGACAACGTTCACATGTCCATATGGCACGTTTGCCTTCAAACGTATGCCATTCGGGATATGTAACGCACCAGCCACCTTTCAATGTTGTATGATGTCCATTTTTTTGATATGGATGAAGACACTTTGGAGATATTTATGGACGATTTTTCAGTTGTTGGTGAGTCTTTTGAAGCGTGTTTGACAAACCTAAGTATGGCATTGCAAAGATGCGTAGAATTCAACCTAGTGCTGAATTGGGAGAAATGTCACTTTATGGTAAAAGAAGGTATTGTTCTTAGGCATAAAATCTCTAAAAGAGGAATTGAGGTTGATCGAGCGAAAATTAAAGTTATTGAGAAGCTACCACCCCCAAACTCGGTGAAGGGTGTTCGTAGTTTCCTCGGTTACGCAGGTTTCTATCGACGGTTTATCAAAGATTTCTCTAAAATTGCTAGTCCATTGTGCAAACTCTTGGAGAAAAATGCAAAGTTCGACTTCAATGAAGATTGTTTGAAGGAATTTGAATGCCTCAAACTAAAACTAATTAAAGCCCCTATCATGGTAGCACCAGATTGGTCTCTCCCGTTCGAAGTCATGTGTGATGCTAGTGGTGTAGCCGTTGGTGTTGTACTTGGCCAGAGAAAGGAGAAGATATTCCATCCTATCTACTATGTGAGTAAGGTACTGAACGAAGCCCAAAAGAACTACACTATCACAGAACAAGAGCTCCTAGCGATTGTGTATGCGTTTGAGAAGTTTCGTGCTTATTTGTTGGGTACTAAAGTGATCGTTCATACAGACCATGCATCTCTAAGGTATCTAATGACAAAGAAGGATGAAAAACCAAGACTAATTCGATGGGTGTTGCTGCTGTAAGAATTTGATTTTGAAGTTAAAGATAGAAGAGGTTGCGAGAACCAAGTGGTTGATCATCTATCTAGACTCGAGAACGAGCATATGGCGCATCCTGAAATTGAGATTGACGATGCATTCCCTGACGAGGAGGTCTTAGCGACGAGAATGGAAAAGTTACTATGGTATGCCGACTTTGCAAATTTTGTGGTGAGTAATGTGATACCTGCAAACTTATCTTACCATCAAAAGAGAAAGTTTATGCATGATGTATAACACTACTTTTAGGATGAGCCATATTTGTTTCGACGATGCGCGGATGGTATTATCCGCCGATGCATATCCCATGTAGAGGTGCTTAATATTTTGGAAGCATGCCACACTTCCCAAGTTGGAGGACATCATGCAGGTAATCGGACAGCAAGAAAGGTATTACAAAGTGAATATTATTGGCCTTCAATATTTAGAGATGCCTACGACTTTGTCAGAAGATGCGACCAATGCTAGCGACAAGGCGCTATTTCAAAACACCATGAGATGCCTATGTCAAAAATTCTTGAGGTAGAGCTCTTTGATGTATGGGGTATTGATTTCATGGGTCCATTCGTGAATTCGTTTGGAATGAAGTACATCTTAGTTGTTGTAGATTATGTCTCGAAATGGGTTGAAGCTGTAGCGTTGGCCGACAATGAGGGAAAGCGTGTTGTAGCATTCTTGAAGAAGAATATCTTCTCTCGCTTTGGAGTACCACGTACTATCATAAGCGATGGAGGGTATCACTTTTGCAACAAGCTATTCAAATCCGTGTTGGCCAAATATGGTGTCAAGCAACATAAGGTATCCACACCTTATCACCCACAAACTAGTGGAGAGGTAGAGGTTTCCAATCGAGAGATCAAGCAAATCCGTGCGAATACGGTAAATGCTAATAGGAAAGATTGGTCTCGGAAGCTGGACGATGCACTATGGGTGTATAGGACTGCATTCAAAACGCCAATTGGTATGTCCCCATACCAACTAGTTTATGGGAAGGCTTGTCACCTACCCATTAAACTCGAGCATAAGGAATTGTGGGCTTTGAAGCGATTGAATTTGAATTGGGATGCTGCAATGAATCTGAGATTGGAGCAACTGAACGAGATGGATGAATTCCGTCTCCATGCTTATGAAAGATCAGACCTATACAAGGAGCGGATGAAAAAGTATCATGATCAGCGAATTGTTTGACGAAACTTTCAAAAGAATGATATAGTACTTCTTTTCAATTCCAGGCTGAAGTTATTCCCAGGTAAGTTAAAGTCCAAGTGGTCTGGTCCATACAAAGTTATCCAAGTCTACTCGTCTGGAGTAGTTGAGTTGGAAGACAATAATGGTGTTGTCTTCAAGGTGAATGGCCAACGAGTAAAACCCTATATCGGTCCTCTTGATTCGATAAGTTATATGGCCATCACTTATCTCGACGAAGTCTAAGTACTCGAGGTAACCATGTCATGCCGCGACAATAAATAAGGCGCTAGATGGTAGGCAACCCATCGTTTATCGTTTATCGTTTTTCATTTTTTTTGTCTTTCTTTCATTCTAGTATGTATTTTGCTTTTGATAAATAAAAATCCAAAAATAAGAGTCGTGCCACGACCAAAACTAAGGCACTTGATGGGAGGCAACCCATCGTACTAATTGTTTTCATTGGTTTTAAGCAAATGTAGGTGCAAGAGGTATACAAACAGGAGATCAGTTTCAAATTTCGATTTGGACGTATTGTATGATAAAGGTGGTAAGTTAGGAATGAAGATGCATAAGGATATGGATTGAGCATTGCTCATGAAAATATAGGCATCGAACAAGGCTAGGACTAGGTAAAACTAGGACAAGAACAAGGCAAGGCCTATACTATGGCGTAAGGTCTCGGAATTTAGTGTGCCATAGCATAGGCGCCGCCCATGCTCAAGTATGCCGTAGCATAGGCGCCGCCTATGCTAAAGCCTTTTGTCTCTGAATCTCATATTTCATGCTAAAGGCACCGCCTATGGTCACTAAAGGCTTTGCACTAGGTGCCGCCTATGCTCACCAAAGGCTTTGCTAAAGGCGCCGCCTATGCCAAGCATAGGCAAAGCTAAAGGCGCCGCCTATGGTCACTTTTTGTCTCCAAATCCGATTTTAAATGGGTCAAAACCCGACCCAATATTTTTCTATAAATAGGAGACTTAACCTTGAATCAAAAACACATTGAAAACCTACCTTAGGCGCCGCCCATAGTCTCCAAATCATCTCAACACTTTTCTTTTTGCTCTCCCACTTCACAAGAACATCTCCAAAGGCTTCAATCACGTAAGTACTCTTTTGTTCTTCATTTATTTTTCGTAAGTACTATGTTACTATGTCTATTATGAATTTCTAAATCTTGAAGAAATATTGGTGATGTTAATGTGTTTGAATTGTTGATACAAAACCAAGTGAGTGAACATATACGCTAGGATGATCTTAACTTGTTTCCGACTTGAATTTGATTTTGATGTATTGTCATACTACTTGCGGAATGGCTATAGTCATTAACATTGCATAATCTTGTCACTTGAATACTTATATGTTGGAATGACTTGTTCATCGGAATAAGATTATAGTTGCCTACCAACATAGGAGGTTGTGATTATTGTTAGATGCTATACCTTGATTCAATCCCTATGTAGTAGTCTTTCTATATCAAACATGAATGTATTGCCAAGATTATAAAAAGTGTGACTGCTCTGATTTTATTGTTGGAATATAGCACCTAAAACGTATGTCGATGAAGTCTGAGTAATCGACCACTTTCACTTCACTAGTTTGTCCAACAAACTAAGTGTGGGGTGGTACCCCTACAGCTTGTTTATATATTGTATCCATCGAGATTATGCTAACATGAACATTGTTCTAAGTCTCAGGTACAATGGCACCCAAAGCAAGACAAGGCAAAGATAAGGCTACTACTTCCCAAAAGGGCAAGAAAGAGGCCGCAAAGAGCAAGGAGAATCATCCTCAATGCAATTACCACGCCGCATGTATGGAATAAAATGGGTTCTTGAGGAGGAAGCCAAGGAATGGTATAGGAACAACAAGGAAAGAAAATATGTTCATGTGGACTTGATAAACAAGGAAAGCCTAGCGAAGAAGGAGCCGCGCATATTGGCAAAGATCATGGCATTACATCTCGATTTCATCTTCCGAGATATGGGAGAATGCAATCTTGATTTGATAAGAGAATGTTATGCCAACTGGTCGCCGAAAACCACAGGCAGCGAGGTCAAGATTCGGGGCCAAGTTTTACAACTTAATGTGGATTTCTTCAACTCCTTTCTTGGCTTGCCTTCAGTCGATCCAACACCATTAAAAGAGCTGTACAGTAGACCTCCATATAGAGAAATTCGACACACACTTTGTGGAAGTAGATCCATGGCAAGGTGGAGCAGACATAAAGACACCGGACGACACAACACCTTCCCATATGCTCCTTTGAATAGGGAAGCAAGGATATGGTTGCGTATTGTCAACTCTTGCCTCATACCAGGGACCCATTACACCAATATAACAAGGGATAGAGTGTGCCTAGTATACGTATTAATGACGAATGTCCCTATCAACATTGGGGCAATCATTCGCTCCACAATGCGGAAAGCTAGGCTACACAAGCGGTCCCATTTCAGCTTCGGCAACCTATTGACTGCAAGCTTAAGGAAGGAAGGTATCGAAGAAGAACCAGCTGATCATAAACTCCCACACAATCCAAAGAAGGTTGACCTCACAAAGGTCAAATATGTTGAAACCACACATGGCGTCAAACTTACTACGGCAGAGAGACATGCTCGGGATGAGAGTTTCTTTCGCCATCTTTATGGCATGACGCGGTTTACAATGATGAGCGGAGGTCGAGTTCCAACTACTGCAGAGCTCCAACAGCTGGATTATGACTATCCAATGAATTTGCATGCAAGGGAGATGTGTGGAGTAGGTACATACTTTGAGGAACCTCTTGATGACGATGTGCCGACCGATGATGAGCGACGAATGCCAGACTCCGACGTGGAGGAGAATTCTGATGACGACGACTCCTATGATGATTCCGACGAAGGGGGAATGACCCCCGACATAGAGGAGGAGTCTGACTGACCAGGTTCTTCGTATTTATTTTCCACTGAGGGCAGTGTCCCGTCTAAGTGTGGGGTGGTGGTATTTGCATGCTTTACTTCTTTATCCGCATTTGCATTTATGTTTGTTTGTTTGATTTAGTTTTTTTTTCTTTCGTTTTTTGTAGTAAAAAAAAAAATTTTACTTAGCTTTGCATGAAATTATTCTAATACGCAGCATGAGATTATAACAAGAGTATGAGCTAAAATCATGACTATTGAGACATTTAGGCTCTAATTGTGACTCAATATATGATATTGTGTGGTTCAATTCCTTCATCTATTGGGTCAAGAGTCTATACTACTCCCAATAAAGTCGACCATGTGCCTTGTGTGTGAGAGAGATAATAGTATATTCTATGTTTGTGGCTGATGCTAGAACTTGACTGGTATGTGTGTGAAGCGAAAATAAAGAATGTAAGTTTAGGAGATGATTTAGGCTTTTCTTTGGCAACCTATACTTGTTTACCTTCTTTTTACCTACCCGTGGACATTATCCTAGTTAAACCCTTTTGAGCCTTTAGCCTATTTTCTTTGACAACCTCATATGTAAGCCTAATCCATTTTTTTTCAAGACCATAATTTGATCCAAATTCCTAAGTTCTTTAAAGTGTAAAGTCATGTGACAAAATAAGAGGAAATTGGGTGAGTATGATGCTTTAGAATGTATGCTTGAAATCGTTATGAAAAAAAAGAAGTGTTATCATAAGAGGTATGTTATGAAAAGAAAAAGGAAAGGAAAACTGAAAAGTTAGTTATGTTCAAAATTGAAAACAAAAGAGGAGAAAAGGGGTGGTAGAATAAAAGAAAGTAGAAAGTTTGTTTGAAAGAAAGTGTTAATGACATAATGTGATGTATTAAAGCGCTTAGGAACATAGTCACTATTTCTAGCCAAAATAGTCCTACCCGTCCCTTAGCCTACATTACAACCATCAAAAGACCTATTTGATCCTAAGCTTAGCATTCTGACATTTAGTAGAGCATTACACTAAGGGCAAGCCTATGGTCATCAGTTGCTGCATATGAATTCTTTGTGAGAGCGAGAGCAAGGATATTTTCATACCCATGTTTGAAAAATATGCTATACTTGTGAGTCATTATGGGTAATATATTGTGAGACACACATGATTGATGAGTTTTGGGTAGTGGTGTATGATTCTTTGTACCTTAACTTCTGAATATGAGTTGACTACCATCACGAGTCTATATTAGAGGTTGAATTGTTTCTACTAATGATCGGAAAACTACTCTTTGTTGATAATTGTTGTGCTTGTTGATGATAGGAGAAATTACGCGCCTATATCAATATATTTTGCCCATATTTGTGCCTAGTTTTGAGAACAAATTATATATTTCATGCACTTTTAGTCCTTTTCCTATAAGTGAGCTAACGAACATGATTAGCAAACTTTCAGGTATAAATGATGTAGAATTCAGCATTTTATGGCTTACTTGACGTAAAAGAAAGCTCACGAAGGAAGGAAACGGAGTTTACACGCCTAAGGACCAAAAACGCTGCATGGAAAATCTGTCCCGGGCTAAAACAGCATTTCTAAAGACTTTGGGGACTTGCAGTAACTTAGTTGGATTTGGACAATGATACATTAACCTAGTACAATTGGGTTATGTATTTCATTAGTTTATTTGGATTATGATAATGTTACATTAACCTAGTACATTTGGGTTAAGTATTCCATTAGCCTAGTAGGATTTGGTTAGATATTTATTTACCTAGTAGGACTAGGATATGGGTATTATAAATACCCTATCATGCTAGAGATTTTTATTAATTCCTCCCTTAATGGAGAGACCATTCACCATTCCCCCATTCCATTAACTTCCGTCCATCCATCCATCAAAACAATTCTTTTTATTAATTCTTATTACTTTCTCTTCATCTATTCTTAATTTCTGCAACAAGAGAATCGTTACTTTTGCAAGAAACCACGCCTAACGCCTACCACTCTTGTGCTACACGAAATCTATCATTATTGTGGTATAATAACAATGTCAATTGTGATTTCCTTCGCATTTATGAGTAACTAAACTTCTCTATTGGGGTTATGGAAGCCGTATGAGATACTATCTATTGCTATGAATTTGTGAGTTTGTGACACGTATGATGCTTATATCATTATTCTCTTCATCTTAATGCAAATTCTTGTGGTTGCAGATGCAAGAATACGCTAGTATAACATTTAACTTCTTCGAAAGAAAGGTTATTTGTCTAGAAAAGAGATAGTGTCAAGGTAGTAGGACACCCTTTCCTATTAAAAAGCTAGTGTCGTAACTGGATTAACCTCTTGGAGAATTCGTACCGTTAGACACGCTTTAAGCTCGAAAGGGTTAAAGTGAAATAATCCTCGAATAGGTCAAAAGACGCCTGGATTTACCATCGAATATAATTCTTTATAAGCAGTTGCATGTCAGAATTCTACACACTCATAGCCAATAGAGACGTATACCTCAGAAGGTGGACATAACCCCAACGCTTCAATTCTCATTGTTTACAACTTACGTAACAATCTTTCGCTTTTTAGTTTGCTATTTTCAGCTTTTGCTTTAATATTTTGTTTACTTTACTTGCACGACAAGAATCCCCCCTTTTTACGAGACTTGCACCAAAAGTTTAGTAATTTTGCTTACTTGTTGACCAAGCTATTCCCTGTGGGATCGACACCCAACCCAGGTTGGGTTCTATATTTGCTAACGACCGCTTTACACTCCTACGAGAGCTGTAGATTGAGCGTTATCAAAAATTAGCGCCGTTGTCGGGGAATACGAGTGTCAATTAGTTTGTGATAATTACTAGACCCTTTGGTCAAAGTTTCTCGTACTTTTACTTTTAGTTGTTGTTTTTGTTTTTTTTAGGTTTGTTCAGTGCATCAATGGATGCACAATGTGAAATTGAAAGGATAGCTGCTCAAGTGCATCAACAGAATATTGATAACCCAGGGCGTGCAACAAATCCTTATGATGAAGACCTGGGTAATGAGGAGCTACTAAACCCACCGCATACTGCTGAGATGGCGGCACCCATGCAGAGGAGATATCGTCAAGCGCGATTGAGGCCTGATCACCGAGCTATGCAAATTCCTTTTGATGACGATGAGGACGATCTGGACGGACCTGGTGCCACCGGAGCTATTCTTCTTCCGCCATTGGCACCCGGAGCCAAGTTCAATATCACTAGCACCATGATTCAGCTTTTGTAACTCAAGGGATTATTTGGTGGACTAGCAGGAGATGATCCAAATATGCATCTGATCAACTTTATTTCTACATGCAAGTCATTTGACAATCCTGGTGTTGGTCAGAATGCAATTCGATTACGTCTATTTCCATTATCTCTATTTGGGGAGGCAACACTATGGTTGAATGGGCTGACTCCTGATTCTATTACAAATTGGAGCCAATTGAGAGACGTTTTCCTAGAAAGATTCTTTTTGCCATCCAAAAGGGCACAATTGAGAGATGAAATCAGCAACTTTCGTCAGCTTCACACTGAAGATCTTCATGAAACATGGGAGAGGTTCAAGACAAAGCTAGCGAGATGCCCAAACCATCACATGACCAATGTCCACCTAATGGAGATCTTGTATAGAGCCTTGAATTCAATAACTAAACCAGTGGTGGATAACGCAGCTGGAGGTTCATTCATGGACCTCACCTTTGGTCAAGCAAGCAATATGCTAGATCGTATGACAAAACAAAGTAGAGCTTGGCATACCAGGAATTCTGAGGTAGCAAGCCCCACTTTGTCTATAGGCATGACTGCAGACCAAAGAAGAAGAGAAGAAGAACGTGATCAAGCTATGGCGCATATGAAAACACAAATGGATCTTCTTACAAAGCATTTATTATCAGGGAAGACCGAAAAAGTGAAAGCCATTGCGTCAAAAGGAAGAGACGAATCTGATTCAAATGAAGAGGCCAACTACTTGAACAATCAGGGGTTTTTTGAGGGAATACCCAAGGAAACCAAGGTCGGAACTATTATGATAAATATGGAAACAAAGACCAAGGTAGTTGGAAGAACAAGAATGAAAAGAGTGGTTTGTACGTTCCCCCTAGTAGACTTGACAACACCACTTCTAATTCTGGAAGTATGGAAGACATGATGGCTAAATTATTGAAAGGAGTGGAAGCAACGAGCGCGGGAGTAACAGAGGTAATCAATGATTTGTCCTCCATGAAACAATTAGTTGATTCACATTCCACTTCTATCAAGCAAATAGAGCAGCAATTGAGCCAACTTTCAGCAGCACTCAATCAAAGAAAGGCCGGCACTTTACCTAGCGATACTGTGCCAAATCCAAGAAATGATGGTTCATGCATGGCCATCACTACCAGAAGTGGTAAGGTGCGAGAAACTTTAGCAAAAGGCAAGCAAGTGGTTGACGAAGTTGCGGACATGGATGACAACACAAAAGGAGAAGATGCTGCAACACCCACTCCTGACGTCAAGGACGCCACATCCAGCACTGTGCAACTTGAAAAAGTGGAAAAACGGAAGCAAGAGGAGAAGAAAACCGTGGAAAGAACACTTCCATACCCACCACCACCTTTTCCCCAAAGATTAAAGAAGGTGGCGGATGATACAAAGTTCAGCAAATTCATGAATATGTTAAAGCAGTTGACCATTAATGTTCCATTGGTGGAGGCACTTGAACAAATGCCTGGATATGCAAAATTTATGAAGGACCTGTTGACAAAGAAGCGGGCAGCAAGTTATGAGTTGAAAGATGATGTTCATCACTGCAGCGCAATCGCTACAAGGTTGTTAGTTCAAAAGAAGGCAGATCCTGGAGCTTTCACTATTCCTTACACAATTGGATCGTTGGATTTTGCCAAAGCATTGTGCGATCTAGGTGCTAGCATCAATTTGATGCCACTATCCATCTACAAGAAGTTGGGTCTAGGCGATCCGACAGCAACCAATATGAGGCTCGTGATGGCTGATAGGTCGGTAAAACGACCTGTGGGTATCTTGAATGATGTGTTGGTGAAAGTTTCTTCATTCATCTTTCCTGCAGACTTCGTCATTCTGGATTGTAAGGAGGATTCTAAAGTTCCCATAATCCTGGGACGTCCTTTCCTTGCAACCGGAAGTGTGCTTATTGACATGAAAGATAATGAGCTTTTGTTTCGAATTAATGATGAAGTAGTACAGTTTGATATATGCAAATCCATGAAGCAGCCCAGCGATACGAATGAGTTATCTGTAGCTGATGTTCATCAAGAGGATATGAAAGCATTATCTATAGAGAAACAGCCTACTGTTGAGCCATTGTCTGCTGCGCTACTGGATGTTGAGCATGAGGATAATGAAGATTATGAAGAACTTATGGGTGCTCTAACAGAAATAGAGTCTTATACTCCTAAGCAATCGGATTGTGATCTCAAGAATCAACCAACAACGAAGACTCCCATTGACGAGCCACCAATGCTAGAATCGTAAGAGATCCCCGATTATCTAAGGTATGTGTTCTTGGAAAGTAGAAATATACTTCCGGAGAGTGCAGATGATTTAAGTGAACAGCACGTAGAAGCTCTCATCTCTGCTCTAAAGAGATACAAGAGAGCTATGGGTTGGACGATTGATGACATAATTGGTGACCCTCCGGTGAGACATATGAGTCATCTTGAAGAAGATTGCATGCCCACAAGTAAGCCTCATTGTCGTCTAAATCCTTTCAGAAAACAATCCACCATTTACCTCGATGAAGTCTGAGTACTCGAGGTAACTATGTCGTGCCACGATAATAAATAAGGCGCTAGATGGGAGGCAACCCATCGTTTATCATTTTTCATTTATCGTTTATCGTTTTGTCTTTCTAGTACTTGTTTTGCTTTTGATAAATGAAAAACCAAAAATAAGAGTCGTGCCACGACCAAAACTAAGGCGCTTGGTGGGAGGCAACCCATCGTACTAATCGTTTTTATTGTTTTGAGCAAATATAGGTGCAAGAGGTATTCAACGAGGAGATTGGTTTCAAATGACGATTTGGATGTATTGAATGGTAAAGGTGGTAAGTTAGGTATAAGGATGCATAAGGGTATGGATTGAGCATTACTCATGCTTAAATAGGCATCGAGGAAGGCTAGGCCTAGGTAAAACTAGGCCACGAACAATGCAAAACCTATCCTATATCCTAAGGTCTCGAAATCTAGTGTGCTATACACTATACGCCACCCATTCCTAAGTGTGCTTTTGACTATGCGTCGCCTATGCTATAGCATTAGGTCTCAGGATCTCATATTCCATAGACTATGTGGCGCATATGTGACTAAATTCCATAGACTATGTGCCGCATAGTATATGGCATTCTTTTCAAAATGCATGGCATAGTGTATGGCATTCTTAAATAAATGCATGACTTATGCTATGGCATTCTGCTCAACTAGGCAAAGCATTAGGCACCGCCTATGGTCACTTTTGGTCTCCAAATCCGATTTTAATGGGTCAAAACTCAACCCAACCTTTACTTATAAATATGAGACTTAATCTTGAACCAAAAACACATTGGAAACCTAGCTTATGCACCACCTATAGTCTCCAAAACCTATCAAAAAGTTTCCTCTTGCTCTTTTTCTTCACAAGGACATCATCCAAAGGCTTCAACCAAGTAAGTACTACTTTGTTCTTCATTTATACTTTGTAAGTACTACATTACTACACCTATTATGAATTGCTAAATCTTGAAGAAGCATTGGTGATATTCATGTGTTTGAATTGTTGATACAAAACCAAGTGAGTGAACATGTACGTTAGGATGCTCTTAACTTATTTCCGACTTGAATTTGATTTTGATGCATTGTTATACTACTTGCGGAATTGCTATAGTAATGAACATTGCATAATATTGTCACTTGAATACTTACATGTTAGAATATCCCGTTCATCGGAATAATACTTATAACTGCCTACCGACATAGGAGGTTGAGTTTATTGATAGAAACGATACCATGATGTAATCCCTATGTAGTAGTCTTGTTATACCTAACATGAAAGTATTGCAAAGGTTGCAAGAAGTGATATATCTCTGATTTTCTCATTGGAATATAGCTCCTAAAACGCATGTCGATGAAGTCTAAGTAATCGACCACTTTCACTTCACTAATTCGTATGAACAAACTAAGTGTGGGGTGGTACCCCTACTACTTATGTATAGATTGTATCCATTGATATTGTGCTACCATTAACACTATTTCAAGTCTCAGGTACGATGGCACCTAAAGAGAGACAATGCAAGGAGAAGGCTACCACTTCCCAAAAGGGCAAGAAAAGAGGCCGCAAGGAGCAAGGAGAACCCTCCTCGCTGCAAATACCTCGACTCACACTTGGAGTTAAGTAAGATACTTATGAGGAACTTATGAGGATGACGACTCTGATGATGATTCTGATGCAAGGGGTATGATTTGGTTAAGTATTCCATTAGCCTAGTAGGATTTGGTTAGATATTTATTTACCTAGTAGGACTAGGATATGGGTATTATAAATACCCTATCATGCTAGAGATTTTTATTAATTCCTCCCTTAGTGGAGAGACCATTCACCATTCCCCCATTCCATTAATTTCCGTCCATCCATCCATCAAAACAATTCTTTTTATTAATTCTTATTACTTTCTCTTCATCTATTCTTAATTTCTGCAACAAGAGAATCGTTACTTTTGCAAGAAATCACGCCTAACGCCTACCACTCTTGTGCTACACGAAATCTATCATTATTGTGGTATAATAACAATGTCAATTGTGATTTCCTTCGCATTTATGGGTAACTAAACTTCTCTGTTGGGGTTATGGAAGCCGTATGAGATACTATCTATTGCTATGAGTTTGTGAGTTCGTGACACGTATGATGCTTATATCATTATTCTCTTCATCTTAATGCAAATTCTTGTGGCTGCACACGCAAGAATACGCCAGTATAACATTTAACTTGTTCGAAAGAAAGGTTATTTGTCTGGAAAAGAGATAGTTTCAAGGTAGTAGGACACCCTTTCCTATTAAAAAGCTAGTGCTGTAACTGGACTAACCTCTTGGAGAATTCGTACCGTTAGACACGCTTTAAGCTCGAAAGGGTTAAAGTGAAATAATCCTCGAATAGGTCGAAAGACGCCTGGATTTACCATCGAATACAATTCTCTATAAGCAGTTGCATGTCAGAATTCTACACACTCATAGCCAATAGAGACGTATACCTCAGAAGGTGGACATAACCCCAACGTTTCAATTTTCATTGTTTACAACTTACGTAACAATCTTTCGCTTTTTACTTTGCTATTTTCAGCTTTTGCTTTAATATTTTGTTTACTTTACTTGCACGACAAGAATCCCCCCTTTTTACGAGACTTGCACCAAAAGTTTAGTAATTTTGCTTACTTGTTGACCAAGCTATTTCCTGTGGGATCGACACCCAACCCAGGTTGGGTTCTATATTTGCTAACGACCGCTTTACACTCCTACGAGAGTTGTAGATTGAGCGTTATCACTTGTCCTGACGAATATTTTGTGTTGTTGCTGTGAAACCCTAAGTTGATGTTTAGATGGACATGATATTTTATTCGAGGACGAACAAAGCTTCAAGTGTGGGGTGTTGATGATAGGCGAATTTACACGCCCATAGCACTAGATTTTGCCCATATTTTAGCCATGTTTTGAGCACAAATTATATATTTCATGCACTTTTAGTCCTTTTTCCTGTAAGTGAGCTAACGAAAATGATTAGCAAAGTTTCAGGTATAAATGATGCAGAACTCAGCATTTTATGGATTACTTGACGCCAAAGAAAGCTTCACGAAAGGAGAAAAACCAATCTTGGATGCCAAGGACTAAAGATGGTGCATGGAAAGTCTGTCCCGGGTAAAAACAGCAATTCTGAAGACTTTGGGGACTAGCAGTAATTTATTAGGATTAGGATAATGATACATTAACCTAGTAGAATTGGGTTAAGTAATTTATTAGCTTAGTAGGAATAGGATATGGGTATTATAAATACCCTATTTTGCTAGAGATTTTTATTCATTCATCAATCTTCCACATTCTACTCTTAATTCACCTTTCTATTCTTCCATTAATTCTATTTTTCTTCTTCTATTCATCTATTCTTAATTTCCACAACAAGAGAAACGTTACTTTGCTAGGAATTCACGCCTAAATGCCTACCACACTACGACTACATGAAATATTTATTGTGGTATAATAACAATGTCGATTGTGATTTCCTTCGCACACATAGGTAACTAAACTTCTTTGTTGGGGTTATGGAAGCCGAATGAGATACTATCTATTGCTGTGAGTTTG
Organism: Capsicum baccatum var. pendulum; assembly: GCA_030864225.1. Lineage (NCBI taxonomy): Eukaryota > Viridiplantae > Streptophyta > Magnoliopsida > Solanales > Solanaceae > Capsicum > Capsicum baccatum. Next base: position 282,340,045 of record CM061560.1, read on the forward strand.
TGAGTTCGTGACACGTATGCTGCTTATATCATTATTCTCTTCATCTTAATTTAAATTCTTTGTGGTTGCAAACGCATAGAATACGCCAGTATAACATTTAACTTGTTCGAAAGAAAAGTTATATGTCTGGAAAAGAGATAATGTCTGGTAATAGGGTCCCATCCCCTATTAAAAAGTTAGTGCCGTAACTGGATCAACCTCTTGGAGAATTTGTACCGTTAGATACGCTTTAAGCTCGAAAGAGTTAAAGTGAAATAATCCTCGAATAGGTCGAAAGACGCCTGGATTTACCATCGAATACAATTCTCTATAAGCACATGCATGTCTGAATTCCGCACACTCATAGCCAATAGAGACGCATAACTCAGAAGGTGGACATAACTCCAACTCCTCAATTCTCATTGTTTCACAACCTACTAAACATTCTTTCTTTTCACTTTGCTATTTTCAGTTTTTACGTTAATATTTTGGTTACTTTACTTGCACTACAAAACTCCGCCCTTTTTACGAGACTTGCACTAAAAGTCTAGTAAGCGTTGCTTACTTGTTGACCAAGCTATTCCCTGAGGGATCGATACCCAACCCAGTTGGGTTCTATATTTGACTACGACCGCTTTACACTCCCACGAGAGCTGTAGATTGAGCGTTATCAGGTACGTGTGTGATATTGGACAAAAATCTACCGAGCATCCCCAGGTAGGCTGGAGAGCAACCTAGTGTGGACCAGTTTGGTTTACTAGGAGGTTTGGTTGGTCAAACGGGGGAAAAGAAGCGAATGAGCCATTTTTGGGCCAAATTAGTGTGTTATAGCCCAAGGTTTTTGGGGTGGGCCTGGGGTCTGGGCGTGATTTTGGCCAAAAATTGACCGTGCTCCCCCAGATAGGTCGAGGAGTGGCCTAGTGTGGGCCATTAGATTTTATGGATAGTTTGGTTAGTCAAATGGACAAAACGGTGCGAACGATCCCTTTTCGAGCTAAATCGGTGTGCTATAGCCCACAATTTTTGGGGTGGGCCTCGGGTTCGGGTGTTATTTTGATCGAAAATCGATAGAGATGCCCCAGTCAGGATCGATCGAGATTCCCCAGTCAGGCTGGATAGTGGCCTAGTATGGACCATTTTGGTTTTCTGAGCGGTTTTGTTGGTTAAACAGGCAAAACAGAGTAAACGGGCCATTTTTGAACCAAATCGGTATGCTAATATAGCACATTGATTTGGCTAAAAATGGCCCATTCACGCCATTTCTCCTGCTTGACCAACCAAATCGCCTAAAAAATCAAAATGGCCAACACTAGGTCACTCATGCCTAGGGTAGCCCAGTCAATGTTTGATAAAAATAATACCCGGACCTCGGGCCCACCCCAAAAATCATGGGTTATAGCACATTGATTTTTAATGAAAATGGCCTGTTCATGTCAATTCGCCCATTTGACCAACCAAACCGTCTAGAAAACTAAAATAGCCCATACTATGCCATTCCCCAGCCTGCCTGGGGAAACCCAGTCAATTTTTGGCCAAAATAGCACTCAAACCATGGGCCCACCCTTAAGATACTGGGCTATAGTACACCAATTTGCCCCGTTTGCGACGTTTCGCCTATTTTACCAAGCAAACTGCCCAGAAAACCATAATATCCCACACTACGCTGCTTCCCAGCTTGCCCCAAGCAGGCCAATCGATTTTCGGCCAAAATCACGCCCAAATCCTAAGCCAACCCAAAAAACTTTGGGCTATAGCACGCTGATTTTGCCTAAAAATGACTTGTTTGCGCTGTTTTGCCCGTTTGACCAACCAAACCGCCCAGAAAACTATAATGGTCCACAATAGGCTGCTCCCCAGCTTACCTGGGTTGCCCGATCAATTTTTGGCCAAAATCACGCCCACACTCAGGGCACACCCCAAAAACCATGGGTTATAGCATATTGATTTGGCCTGAAAATGGCCCGTTCTTGTATTTTTACCTGTTTGACCAAGCAAACTTCCCAGAAAACCAAAATGGACCTCACTAGGCTGCTCCCCAGCCTGGCTGGGGCAGCTGATTGATTTTTTCCCAAAATCACGCCTGTACCCTGAGCCCACTCCTTAAATTATGGGCTATTGCAGACTGATTTAAGCAAAAAATGGTCGGTTCATGCCGTTTCGCTCGTTTGACTAACCAAATCACCCAGAAAACCAAAATGGCCCATACTAGGCTGCTCTCCAGTCCTCCTGGGGAAGCCCGATCAATTTTTGGCCAAAATAGCGCTCGAAACCTGGGCCCACCCCAAAAATTGTAGGCTATAGCACACCGACTTATTCCGAAAATGTCCCGTTCACGCCGTTTTATCCGTTTGACCAACCAAACCACCCTAAAAAACAAAATGACCCACACTAGGTCGCTACCCAGCCTGTCTGGGGTAGCCCAATCAATTTTTGAATAAAATCACGCTCGAACCCCTGAACCACCCCAAAAACCATGGGGTATAGCACAACAATTTGGCTTGAAAATGACCGGTTGAAGTTATTTTGCCCGTTTGATCAACCAAACCGCCCAAAAAATAAAAATGGCCCACACTAGGCTGATCTTCAGCCTGCCTGGGGCTGCCCGATTGATTTTTGACAAAAATGACACCCCGGACCCTTGGCCCACCCCAAAAAGCGTGGGTCATAGCACACCGATTTAGCCCAAAAACGGCCCGTTCGCGCTGTTCAGCCCGTTTAACAAACTAAACTGCCTAGATAACTAAAATGGTGCATATTAGGCCGCTCCCTAATCTGCCTGGGGAAGCCCAGTCAATTTTTAGCTAAAATTATGCCCGAACCCTGGGCCTACCCCAAAAACACGAGTTATAGTACATCGATGTTGTCCGAAAATGGCCCATTCGCTCCGTTTCGCCCGTTTGACCAACCAAACCGTCGAGAAAACCAAAATAGCCCACACTAGGCCACTCCTCAACCAAACCACGTGACTATGTCACATTACCATCCACATGTGAAATGTTAGTATTTTTTAATTATATGACATTCCTTTCTCTTGATGAAGGAGTTAAATAAAAAGATTATATTCATTGATGTTGATTTAATTTTTCTAGACTCAATGAATGTTGATTGTTTTTCTAATTTTATGTTCATCAAGTATTCTTAGAATTTTTTGAAACTTTCACTTTCAGAAAAGTAAATGACATTTAATATAGTTTAATCATTAGAAAAACATGGATATAATTTTCTTTAATAATCTAAGTGAAAATGTTATCATATAATGAAAATAATTGAATAATTTTTATTCCTTTAACAAAATTTATTTAGTACCTTCCCAATGTCGAGAAATCCCAAAAACGAAAAACTAAATCCATTAAAAACACTGATTTATTTTATTTAAATATTTTTAGAAATTTTTAATTTTGCTGATCAAATTTTTTTTCAGATCAATAAAACTCCTCTGCAAAAAAATAAAAATAAAAGTAAAAATAAAAATAAAGAAGAAAGGAATGTTATATAATTAAAAAATACTAACATTTATATGTGGATGGTAATGTGGCATAGCCACATTTGTTTTTTTTTATCTAGGTGGCATGCTTGGTGAAATTTAGTTAAGGGGAGGGGTATTTTTGTGTCAAATATTTAACAGAGGGGTATTTTTGAGCCAAAAAACTAACAAGGGGTATTTTTGATCCATTTCAGATAGTTCAGGGGTATTTTGATCCTTTTTCGAATTTCGTTAGAGGGAAGGGTATTTTGAGCCAAATATTTAACGGAGGGGTATTTTTGAGCCAAAAATCTAACGAGGGGTATTTTTAAGCTATTTCAGATAGTTCAAGGATATTTTTGAACCTTTTCCAATGTTATTAATATATTATAGCATGTAACCAATCTTATTTTGACAACTAGCTCCACTTGTATAGGAAAATTAATTAACCTATATATATTAAGTTATTTCAACGTCAACTAGTTCTAGCAGGTTACTTTGTTATTCAATTACTCCTAGAAACTAATTTTCACATATTTTGAGATTAGTGCCATTGATATAATCAAACTACTCAAAATAATAAGACAATAGATAGTAGCAAGAATTGAAGAACTAGAAACAAGAGTAATACTACTGAGTACTGAAATGGACCGCAAGACAATACAAGGTACCTCCAGCTACCTACTACCCTTTCTATAATCTAATCCATGTCTTCGTCATTTTCCTATTAAAAATTATATTCTCAATAAAAATTACATAGATTATGCATAGTTACGTGTAATTATTATCACGATAGTATATAGAAGTTAAATCCTAAAATAATGTGACATTACCTTTCCAAGAACCAAGATAAGGGGGCCAAGAAAATAGCAGAAACAGCTAGTCTATATGTTGATGCCACCAATTGATCCATTAATACTTTCTTGAATAGTGTATTTACAACAGCAAATCTAAATTCAACAATAATCATTGCAAATATTGGCTTCCATTGCTTAAAACAATTACTCATTTTTAAGCAGAGTTTATTGATATTTGTAAAGCTATATAGCTTTTGTTTGGTTATTAGCACACAATTAATGAATAAATGAGCTCACGTATATATAGCAAAAAAATAATACTAAAAATTTAGGGGAGTAGTATAAAAATCTAGGAAGCAAAAGGAATAAGAAATCAATTCTTTTTAAATCACATAATTGTTCGAATAACTTTAGCTCTAGATATAATAACCAATGCAACATGAGCTTATAATCACTCAATTGTTCAAAAATTTCATGTTTGACATTCTCTATTTTAGTTTATGAGCTTTTCTTTTTGGTAACCTAAATTTTAGAGATAATCAAAGGTGAATGGCGCAAATTTCAAATGTTGACGATGAATAATGAATCTACAAATCATGTATTGCGCTTCAAATTCGATGGATATGTGCTAGTTACTTTATCTTTCTCCACTCACTTATAAGGATCACTTTAGGCATCTAATCCCCTGCTGCTAATGGAAATTTTAATTTATTCTATTTATAATTAAGCACTACTATTTGGGAATAAGTGGAACATTATAATAACAATCTATCTAATCTTCTTTAAAAATAAGCAAAGCCAATTGGTGTTTGTAGTTGCAAGAGACTTGCACGAAAGGGTGAGATCCCACCACTAAAGGATCAAATTCAAGTTTTATGCACGGAAGATGTAAAAAATATATATTTATTCAATTAGATTACTTATAATTAACGCATACTTGAAATGAAGGTACGGCGCGAGCGGGCCATTTTCGGATCAAATCGGTGTATCATAGCCCACGATTTTCGAGGTGGAGGGTCGGGCGTTATTTTGGCTGAAAATTGATTGAGCTGCCCCAGGAACACTGGGGAGCGGCTTAGTGTGGACCATTTTCGTTTTCAGGGCGGTTTGGGTGGTCAAACGGGCGAAACGGAGCGAACGTGCCTTTATCATAACAAATCGGTGTTCTATAGCTCATAAAATTTTGGGATGAGCCCAAGGGCTAGGTATGATTGTAACACCCCGTACTTAATTACGTGCATTAGCCATTGTTATATGTGTTGGAGTATATGTATTGATCCTAAGTTAGGTACATATGAGTTTAAGTATGAGTATTGATTATTTTGAGATGGTTTCAAGTGTATAGTTTGATTATATGTGTATAGGAATCGACCTTATTTATACCGGAATTTTCCTGTCGATGTTTCCATACGAAGGTTATTGAATAAGCTTTCCAACGATATAAAGATTTTCAAAAACGGATAAGTTTCGGATATAAGCGAGCACGTTCGAAACTATAAAATGGTGGCCGGGATGTGAACAGTAAATGTGCAGAAAAACTGAGGCCTGCCAGTTTTTGGGTCAACTTTGAATGGTCATAACTCCCTCAATATAATGAACTGGGCGAGCTACCAAATATCAAAAGAAATATCTTTGAGTCTTCTTTCTACTGAAATTGGTTTCATCCAAATCCAACATCTTCGTAAGGAGTTATATGCGTTTTACTTCAGCCTCTCAAAACAGATTTTTAGGGTCAACTTCAAACGATCATAACTCCTTGTACAGGACGAACTGGGTGTCCTAATTTATATGAAATGAAAGCCCTTTGAATTATATTTACAATGATACCAATTTCACCCAAATACGATATCGTAGCAAAGAGTTATGGTCTATCTACTTCAGCTTGTCAAAACAGTCCACCGGAGGACATATTTGACATTATTTAAATTTTAAGGGCACTTTGGTCATTTTATATGGTATTATGGACGGGAATATGTGTATATATACATGTATATGAGTTCAAAAACTCATATTTATCATCAATTATAGGAAAGAACAAACCCTAGCCTAATTTTCAACTCTAATTATCTTGTGATTCAACTGTGGAAAGTCCAAATTGATTCCGTAGTTGTGTTCATCGTCTCAAGGGCTTCGAGAAGCACCCCTTATTTGTGCCAACAGGACTTCAAAACCCAAAGGGCCATTCTATGGTAAGGATGTAAATTATGTTGGTGTTATTTATCTGGATATGTATATATATATATATATATATATATATATATATGCATGTGAGCATAAGAAGTATGTTATTTGATTGTTGTTGAAAGATGATTGGAAATGATGTTGGATCATTCTTGTGCATGGTTGGATTATATTGAATTGTGAAGGGATGATGTGGTATTGATGATATGGTATTGAAATGATGATTATATATATATATATACACATAAACCTATTGCTCAAGTTGGTTTTTGGAATGCTTTGCAAATATTGGTTGTATGGAATTATGGAAGAGAATTGTGGTGTTGGGTTGCTAATACTAGATGTCAAATATTTCATTGTAGATAAGTGATTTGTAAAGGCGGGAAGTTGTATTGAATTGGTATCCGAATCTACAACGAGGTATGTAAAGCATACTCTAACGATGTTCTTTGGCATGAAAACACCAATGTTCCATCAAGTAAGATTCCGAGATATCCAAACACATGTATTGTTCTACATTACCAATGAAGTTGTTTCCATTCTATAAAGTGTCAAAATGTTTCATTGATATACCAAGAGGCCCCTATTTCATTGTTGTAATATTGATGATTCTAAAACATACTGTTGATGTACCAATGAGTCCTTATTACATCGTTATTGTATAGAAGGTCTATTACTTGATTCCTATTGATGTATCATTGTTCCAAAGGTACTATATTGGCATGAATACTAATGTAATAATCTCAAAATCTTTTGAACTAAGTTATTGGAAAAATCTCTTATGTGTTACTTGATATACGTGTGGGTGGTATCCCAGGGGCATAAGCCTAGCATGGGTCGATCCCTATTTATGTGTTTATGGGTGGTATCCCAGGGGCATAAGCCTAGCATGGGTCGATCCCAATTGATATGTACTGGGGGCAGCCTAATGGTCACAGTACGGTACAGTATTGATTATTGTTAGGTGGCTGGAGGTTCGGGAGGAGGAGGTAATGGCGAATAATAATTGTAAAGAATGAAATGAACGAATGTATACCGTTCCACAAATGTGTTTGAATTCAAGAACCCAATTCAGATTAATGATAATGTTCATGATCCTAAAAATGTTTATGAAGTGTGGTTCACTTCTACTATGATTTATTCACTTGTGTCTGATTTTCTTGATCCCCCATATCACATATGATTATTTACAGCTTTACATACTCAGTACATATTTTGTACTGACGTCCCTTACGGGGGACCTGCATTTCATGCTGCAGACACAGGTACCTCAGCTCATACACCGCACCAGTAGGAGCCAGGTCATACAGCTACGGTTGGTGAGCTCCAGTTTACTTCGGAGCTTTTCGAGTCGGTTCCGTATATTTTGTTATTGTACAGAAGTCATGTGTGGGCGGGGCTTTGTCCCGACCCTAGTTATGTCATGTATATCCTAGACGCTTTGTAGACATAAGGAAGGGTAAAGTCATGGAAGTTTATATAGTGATGTTATATTCGTATATGGGGTGGTCCCGACGGCCAAGTATTTAATATATATATATATATATATATATATATATTTGTGTGTGTTGTGCTGATACAGGTAATTTGACCCTTTTATATGCAGCGAAGTGCTGCCCAAATTTTTGGTGACATGTAAGTGAAAGTACAGGTATTTGAACGGGTTCTCCCGGGCCTTCTCGGCTTCGGGTCCCAGTCCGGCCCGATGGGATTTTGGGCCATGACAAAAGTGGTATCAGAGCGGTTCGTCCTAGTGAGTCTACAAAGCCGTGTCTACGTAGAGTCTTGTTTATCGGTGTGTTATGCACCACATCTATAAACAAGAGGCTATGGACATTTAGGAATTGTTTCTTTCTTCATGTCTTAGATCGTGCGATAGAGCTTATATTGTATATGAAGTCATAGTTGACCACTGAATCAGTTTGTTTCTCTTATTATAGTAATGATGCCAGTTACCAGAAGCAAGAATACCGGTAAGCAAGTAGATGTGGCTGCCTGAGAGGGGACTAGTAAGTCACCCACTATACCAGCTAATCAAAGTGAGGCTCCAGCTGAGCATGCATCAGAAACTTTCCCCAGTCTAGAAGAAATAAGGGGGAGGAGAACTATATCCCCAGAGCCACCTATTAATGTTGTTGATTAAGATCTTAGAAATGCAGTGCAACTTTTGACTCGTATAGTTGCTGGGCAAGTCCAAGGGCAAGCCATTCCTGTCGCGGGTTATAGCAGTACTGTTAGGGCGGCTAGTCTTCGGACACAAGATTTTCTTAAGATGGATCCGCCTACTTTTACCGAATCCGATCTTAATGAAGATCCATAGGACTTTATTGATCAGATCCAAAGGGCCCTAGAGGTGATGCATGTATCGGGTAGAGAGACAGTGGAGTTACCCGCGTATAGATTCAAAGATGAGGCTATATATTGGTATGAAGACTGGAAATGGTCGAGGGGAATTGATGCACCCCCAGCTACTTGGAAAGAGTTCAAAGAGGCATTTATTGATCATTATCTTCCATATGAGACTCGTCAGGCCCGTGCGGATCAGTTCTTAAATCTTCGGCAGGATAATACAAGTGTGAAGGAGTATAGTCTTCGATTTAATTCCTTGTCCAGATATGCTCCTAATGTTATAGCTACTATGGATGACAGAGTTCATCGGTATGTGAACGGATTGGATCCGTATTTGGTTAGGGATTGTACTATTGCTACACTGAATAAAGATATAGATATAGCTAGGATCCAAGCATTTGCACAGAAAATGGAAGATCAGAGGCAAAGAAGAAGAACACAGGAATTTGAAAGCGGATCTTCTAAGAGGGCCAGGTCTACAGGGCAGTTTATGTCGCCACAGGGAGGTTTTAGACCTTAATTTTCTGCTAGACCACCTAGGCCATTATTTTCTTATTCTGCAGCTAGTGCTCCACCACAGCATCAGGGGTTCAGAGGCAATCAAATTGGGCAAAGAAGTGAGGGTCATAGTTCGCGATCAGTGGGTTATCATGGGCAAGGGAATATGATCCAGCTGAGACCTCCTCGAGAGCCATGCAATAAGTGTGGAAGGCATCATATGGGCGCATGTCGAATGGGAACAAATGTTTGTTATTGGTGCGGTATGACGGGGCATATGATGAGAGAATGCCCACGAAGGGGCGCAAGTGGTGTAGCACGACCTTCGGGATCAGCTATTGCATCATCATCACCGGTATCTTATTCTGGTAGAGGCGCACGACCCGTGGGTCACGCTAGAAACGAAACAAGAGTCGCCAGTTCCAGCGGGACTCAGAATCGCACTTATGCTTTAGCGGATCGACAGAATCTAGAGGCTTCCCCAGATGTGGTTACGGGTACGTTGTCCGTATTTTCATTTGATGTATATTCTCTAATTGATCCCGGTTCTACATTATCATATGCTACTCCTTTGGTTGCTGGAAAGTTCAAAAGAACCCCCGAATTGTTCGATAAGCCGTTGGAAGTGTCTACCCCGGTTGGGGAATCTATTATTGCTAGAAGGGTTTATAAAGATTGTGTAGTATCTGTGTGTGGTCGAGACACGATGTCCAATCTCGTGGAACCAGAAATGGTAGATTTTGATGTTATAATGGGTATTGATTGGTTGGCGTCTTGTTATGCCAAAATTGACTGTTGTACAAAAAAGATGTATTTAAATTTTCCGAATGAAGTAGTTATTGAATGGCAAGGTAAGATTGGCGCACCAAAAGGTAGATTTATTTCTTATTTCAAAGAAAGAAAAATAATTTCCAAGGGATACCTATATCATTTAGTTAGAGTAAGGGATACAGAAGCGGAGCCACCAACTCTTCACGTTGTTCCGGTGGTAAATGAATTTCCTGATGTATTTCCTGAAGATCTTCTAGGTTTGCCTCCTGAACGAGAAGTAGAGTTTGGTATTGATGTAATTCCAGGCACCCAACCAATCTCCATTCCTCCATATAGAATGGCCCCAGCAGAATTGCGAGAATTGAAAGAGCAATTGAACGATTTGCTAGAGAAGGGATTCATAAGGCCTAGTATGTCCCCCTGGGGAGCACCAGTGTTATTTGTGCGCAAAAAGGATGGCTCGCTGAGGATGTGTATTGATTATCGGCAATTGAATAAGGTGACTATTAAGAATAAATATCCTCTCCCAAGAATTGATGATTTATTTGATCAGTTACAGGGCGTCAAGTGCTTTTCTAAGATTGATTTGAGGTCAGGTTACCACCAAGTGAGGGTCAAAGAAAAAGATATACCCAAAACAACTTTCCGAACAAGGTATGGTCATTATGAGTTTCAAGTTATGTCATTTGGTCTAACAAATGCACCTGCAGCTTTTATGGATTTGATGAATAGGGTGTTTAAGCCATTCCTGGATGTATTTGTGATAGTTTTTATAGATTATATTGTAGTTTATTCTAGATCAGAAGAGGACCATGTCAATCACTTACGACAGACATTGCAGACTCTTCGTGATTGTAAGCTTTATGCAAAGTTCTCTAAATGTGAGTTTTGGTTAAAGTCGGTGGCATTTTTGGGTCATATTGTATCTAGTGAAGGGATAAAGGTTGATGCTCAAAAGATCAACGCCTACGGAGATTCGTAGTTTTCTCGGGTTGGCCGGTTATTATAGGAGGTTTGTTAAAGACTTTTCTTCCATTTCAGCACCCTTAACCAAGCTAATTCATAAAGCATCCAAGTTCCAATGGAATGATACGTGTGAGGAGAGTTTCCAAGAATTGAAAAATAAGTTGACTTCTACACCTGTGTTGGTACTTCCAAAAGGTACAGAAGGGTATACAGTGTATTGTGATGCTTCTAGAATTGGTTTAGGATGTGTATTGATGCAGCATGGTAAGGTAATAGCATATGCTTCTAGACAATTGTGGCCACATGAGAAAAATTATCCTACACACGATCTTGAGCTGGCAGCGGTTATATTTGATTTAAAAATATGGCGCCACTATTTATATGGGGTTCATGTTGATATATATACTGATCACAAGAGCTTACAATATATTTTCAGTCAGAAGGATCTAAATCTGAGGCAGCGAAGGTGGATGGAACTATTAAAAGATTATGATGTCGATATTTTGTATCATGCAGGGAAAGCGAAAATAGTAGCTGATGCGTTAAGTCGTAAGGCTATGATGATGCCTATAGAAAGGCAAGGGATGATTAAAGATCTTCACCAGTTAGCTAGTTTGGGAGTTCGCCTTCTTGAAACTCCGAACAAAGAGTTTATCGTACATAATGCTGCAAAATCTTCATTAGTAGCTGAAGTGAAAGAGAGGCAATATGCAGATCCTATTTTATTACATCTTAAGGAGAATGTTCAGAGTGGTGCAACCAAGGCATTTGAGCTTACGCGAGAAGGAGTACTTCAGTGCCAAAACCGATTGTGTGTGCCGAATGTAGACGGGCTAAGAAAGAAGATTATGACAGAGGCACATTTTTCAAGGTATTCCATTCATCCAGGATCAACCAAAATGTATCAAGATTTGAAAGATATGTATTGGTGGAATGACATGAAAAGGAACATCGCAGAATTTGTAGCTGGATGTCCAAATTGCCAACGAGTTAAAGTGGAACATCAAAAGCCCGGAGGCTATATGCAATGCATAGATCTTCCAACTTGGAAGTGGTACATGATCAACATGGATTTTGTTACAGGTTTGCCTCGTACAGCTCGGAAATTTGATTCTATATGGGTGATTGTGGATAGGCTTATTAAATCCGCACATTTCTTACCCGTTAAGACCACTTACACAGTTGAAGAATATTCGAAGCTATATGTTAAAGAAATAGTCCGATTACATGGAGTGCCAACTTCTATTATATCAGATCGGGGAACTCAATTTACTGCAAACTTTTGGAAGTCTTTCTAATGGAGTTTCGGAACACAAGTGAATCTGAGTACAGCTTTTCACCCTCAGACGGATGGACAAGCAGAGCGCACCATTCAAACACTTGAAGATATGCTACGAGCATGTGTTATAGATTTTAAAGGCAGCTGGGATGATCATTTACCTCTTATTGAGTTTGCCTACAATAATAGCTATCATTCAAGTATCAAAATGGTACCATATGAAGCTTTATATGGGAGGAAGTGTAGATCACCAATAGGATAGTTCGAAGAGGGTGAAACTCTTATGTTCGGACCGGATATTGTGTATCAAGCCATAGAAAAAGTCAAGGTGATTCAGCAATGGTTGAAAATAGCCCAAAGTCGACATAAGTCATATGCGGATAGTAGAATGGTCATAACTCCCTCAATATAATGAACTGGGCAAGCCACCACATATCACAAGAAATATCTTTGAGTCTTATTTCTAATGAAATTGGTTTCATCCAAATCCAACATCTTCGTAAGGAGTTATACGCGTTTTACTTCAGCCTCTCAAAACAGATTTTTAGGGTCAACTTCAAACGATCATAACTCCTTGTACAGGACGAACTGGGTGTCCTAATTTATATGAAATGAAAGCCCTTTTAATTATATTTACAATGATACCAATTTTACCCAAATACGATATCGGATAAAAGGGTTATGGTCTATTTACTTCAGCTTGTCAAAACAGTCCACCGGAGGACATATTTGACATTATTTAAATTTTAAGGGCACTTTGGTCATTTTATATGGTATTATGGACGGGAATATGTGTATATATACATGTATATGAGTTTAAAAACTCATATTCATCATCAATTATAGGAAAGAACAAACCCTAGCCTAATTTTCAACTCTAATTATCTTGTGATTCAACCGTGGAAAGTCCAAATTGATTCCGTAGTTGTGTTCATCGTCTCAAGGGCTTCAAGAAGCACCCCTTATTTGTGCCAACAGGACTTCAAAACCCAAAGGGACATTCTATGGTAAGGATGTAAATTATGTTGGTGTTATTTATATGGATATGTATATATATATATATATATATATATATATATATATGCATGTGAGCATAAGAAGTATGTTATTTGATTGTTGTTGAAAGATGATTGGAAATGATGTTGGATCATTCTTGTGCATGGTTGGATTATATTGAATTGTGAAGGGATGATGTGGTATTGATGATATGGTATTGAAATGATGATTATATATATATATATATATACACATAAACCTATTGTTCAAGTTGGTTTTTGGAATGCTTTGCAAATATTAGTTGTATGGAATTATGGAAGAGAATTGTGGTGTTGGGTTGCTAATACTAGATGCCAAATATTTCATTGTAGATAAGTGATTTGTAAAGGCGGGAAGTTGTATTGAATTGGTATCCGAATCTACAACGAGGTATGTAAAGCATACTCTAATGATGTTCTTTGGCATGAAAACACCAATGTTCCATCAAGTAAGATTCCGAGGTTTTCCAAACACATGTATTGTTCTACATTACCAATGAAGTTGTTTCCATTCTATAAAGTGTCAAAATGTTTCATTGATATACCAAGAGGCCCCTATTTCATTGTTGTAATATTGATGATTCTAAAACATACTGTTGATGTACCAATGAGTCCTTATTACATCGTTATTGTATAGAAGGTCTATTACTTGATTCCTATTGATGTATCATTGTTCCAAAGGTACTATATTGGCATGAACACTAATGTAATAATCTCAAAAGCTTTTGAACTAAGTTATTGGAAAAATCTCTTATGTCTTACTTGATATACGTGTGGGTGGTATCCCAGGGGCATAAGCCTAGCATGGGTCGATCCCTATTTATGTGTTTATGGGTGGTATCCCAGGGGCATAAGCCTAGCATGGGTCGATCCCAATTGATATGTACTGGGGGCAGCCTAATTGTCACAGTACGGTACAGTATTGATTATTGTTAGGTGGTTGGAGGTTCGGGAGGAGGAGGTAATGGCGAATAATAATTGTAAAGAATGAAATGAACGAATGTATACCGTTCCACAATGTGTTTGAATTCAACAACCCAATTCAGATTAATGATAATGTTCATGATCCTAAAAATGTTTATGAAGTGTGGTTCACTTCTATAATGATTTATTAACTTGTGTCTGATTTTCTTGATCCCCCATATCACATATGATTATTTACAGCTTTACATACTCAGTACATATTTCGTACTGACGTCCCTTACGGGGGACCTGCATTTCATGCTGCAGACACAGGTACCTCAGCTCATACACCGCACCAGTAGGATCCAGGTCATACAGCTACTGTTGGTGAGCTCCAGTTTACTTCGGAGCTTTCCGAGTTGGTTCCGTATATTTTGTTATTGTACAGGAGTCATGTGTGGGCGGGGCTTTGTCCCGACCCTAGTTATGTCATGTATATCCTAGACGCTTTGTAGACATAAGGAAGGGTAAAGTCATGGAAGTTTATATAGTGATGTTATATTCGTATATGGGGTGGTCCCGACGGCCAAGTATTTTATATATATATATATATATATATATATATATATATATTTGTGTGTGTTGTGCTGATACAGGTAATTAGACCCTATATGCAGTGAAGTGCTGCCCAAATTTTTGGTGACATGTAAGTGAAAGTACAGGTATTTGAACGGGTTCTCCCGGGCCTTCTCGGCTTCGGGTGCCAGTCCGGCCCGATGGGATTTTGGGCCGTGACAATGATTTTGGCTGTAATTCGACTGGGCTTCCACAGAGAGGCTAGAGAACGGCCTAGTGTGTACCATTTTGGTTTTCGTGGCGGTTTGGGTGGTCAAAAGATCGAAACTGCGCGAACATGCCATTTTTAGGCCAAATCAGTCTGCTATAGCTCACATTTTTGGGGGTTGGTCCAGAGTTTGGGCATTATTATTTCCAAAAGCTGACCGGGCTGCCCCAGGCAGGCGGAGGAGTGACCTAGTGTGGGCTATTTTTTTTTCTAGGTGGTTTGGTTGGTCAAACGTGTGAAACAGCGACAACGGGCCATTTTTATACCAAATCGGTCTGTTATAGTCCACGGTTTTTAGGGTGGGCCTGGGGTACGGGCGTGATTTTGGCAAAAAATCGACCGAACTGCCTAAGGAAGGTTGAGGAACAGCTTAGTGTGGGCTATTTTGGTTTTCTAGGCGGTTTGGTTGGTCAAACGAGCAAAACAGCGTGAATGGGCTATTTTTGGGCCAAATCGGCACGCTATAGCCCACAATTTTTGGGGTGCGCTCGGGTTCAGGGCATGATTTTGGTCAAAAATCAACCGGGCTGCCCCAAGAAGGTTGGAGAGTGACCTAGTGTAGGCCATTTTGGTTTTTTTAGGCGGTTTGGTTAGTCAAACGGGCCATTTCTGGGCCAAATCCGTGTGCTATAGCCACGGTTATTGGGGTGAACTCGACGTTCGGGCATACTTTTGGATGAAAATCGACCAGGCTCCCCTAGAAAGGCTGGGGAGTAACCTAGTATGGGCCATTTTAGTTTTCAGGGTGATTTAGTTGGTCAAATGGGTGAAACGACATGAACGGGCCATTTATCGGCTGTCACACCCCTTTTTGCCCGCGTATTCCAAAAACATGGAATATTTTTAAGTTCGAAAGGGTTTTATTATTTAAGTGACAAGAAAATGAAAATTTGTTTCGAAAAAGGATTATTTGCATTTTTTATTCAGAGTCACCACTTGACATAATCCGGTGTGCCAAGTCACCTTTGGAAAATCCTTTTCGAAACCATTTGACTCTTAAACCGGTTTACGATCAGAGATTCTGGCTAAGGAATTCTGTTCATCGAGGGGAAGGTGTTAGGCACCCCTCGATCCCGTGATTGGTCTAAAATTTGCCAACCCGAACCTATATTGCCTATCCGGATCGACCTATTATGATACTATCCCATAGTCACTGATGAATTAAAACAAACTTCAACTTATTTGATTATCAAATTTTTAACCCCGTCCCCCAAATCAACAAGTTTAATTCTGGAGCCATGGTTAGCAAATTTTCCGATTATCAAACACTTTTCAAAAGTCTAAAATCAACTTCAAACATATACATCCAACAAAGATTCGAACTTAGACATACAAGTCATCCACACCAACAATTAATTTTTTTTTTTGCTCGAAATATTAACAGCCACACCACAAACTTATGACATTAACCAATTTCAAGATAAAAGAGTAGAGTCAAGAGATGGACCTTCGAAGAACAGATTTGTTGATAATAAGGAAATTCGAAGACCAAACTTGATCGGAGAACCTTACGACGAACAATCAACTCGGTATTAAAATAATAAACCGGACAACTCCAAAACGTAGATCGAGATCCGGGGATCTACGGTGACGGAGAGCCGGCGGCACTGGCGTCAATGGTGACTGTTGTCACCGGAGGGAGGGAAGGAGGAGGAGGAAGCGGCGGACGGAGCTGGTTTCGCCGGTTGAAGATTCGACGCGCCGCGGTCGGAGTTGGCCGATTCTCGGCCGGCGAACGGTGTTGTCACCGGTGACGAGCCGTGGCAGATCTGGTTGGATCTGATGGTGACGCAGCTGAGGTGGCGCGGCAGATCTGGCGGTGGTTCGGAGATAGCGTCGGCCGGAGCTCCGGTCGATCGTCGCGGATTCTTTTTTTTTTTTTTTTTAGTTTTGGGGAGAGAGATATGATAGAGAGTAGGAAAATATGGTGGTGTTGTGGTGGTCGGAGCTCCGATCGACGGCAAAACAGAGTTTAAAAGAGAGGAAGAGAGAGGATTTTTTAGAGAGAGAGTGTGCTGATTTTTTTTTCTTTTCTTCGATGCTTTTTGGTTGATTTCCTTGTTCTTCTGCGTGTGTGTGTTGTGTATGTATGTGTTTTATTTTGGAGATAAGAAAAAAGGCAGTGAGGGGTGGGGTAACGTGGGGTAGTGGGTAGTGATGAGTGGGTGGAAGAAAAAATGATGATGTTTTTTTTTTATTTTTTGTTAAAGGAGTATTTGGTTTGTTAGGTGGATGTTTAAAGAGTTGTTTGATTAGGTAGGGTAGGTAGGGTAGGGGTAGGATAGGAGGAAAAGGTAAAAATGAGTAGAAATTAATATTTGGGCGGACAAAATTACGTGTCTACATCGGCCAAATCGGTGTGCCAGAGCCCATGGTTTTTGGGGTGGGCTCGGGGTTCGGGCGTGATTTATGCCAAAAATCGAATGGGCAGTAGGCTAAAGAGCGGCATAGTGTAGGCCATTTTGTTTTCTCTAAGTGGTTTGGTTGGTCAAATGGACGAAACAACATGAATGGACCATTTTTGGGCCAAATTGGTGTATTATAGTCCACGGTTTTTAGAGTGGGCTTGGGGTCCGGGCGTGATTTTGGCCTAAATTCAATCGGGATTCCCTAGGCAGGCGGGAGAGCAGCTTAGTGTGGGCCATTTTAGGTTTTTGGGCGGTTTGGTTGGTCAAACAAGCAAAACGGCAAAACCGAACCATTTTTAGGCCAAATCAGTGTGCTATAGCCCATGGTTTTTGGGGTGGGCCTAGTGTCCAATCATGATTTTGGCCAAAAATTGACCGGGTTGCCCCTAGGCAGGTTGGGGAATGGCCTAGTATGGGCCATTTTGGTTTTCTGGGCGGTTTGGTAGTTAAAATGGGCGAAATGGCGCTAACGAATCATTTTCGGGCTAAATCAATGTGCTATAGCCCACAATTTTAGGGTGGGCCCAAGGTTCAAACGTGATTCTGGACAAAAATCGACCGAGCTACCTCAGGCTGTTCCTCATGCCTCTGGCAGGCTGGGGATCATCCTCATATGGGCCATTTTGTTTTTTCTGGGCATTTTGGTTGGTTAAATAGGCGAAACAGCGCGAACGGGCCATTTTTGGGCCAAATCGGTGTGCCATAGCCCACCTTTTTTGGGGTGGGCCCAGGGTCAGGGTGATTTATGTTGATAATCAAATGGGCTACCACAGGCAGGTTGTAGAGCGGCCTTGTGTCAGCTATTTTGGTTTTTCGGGTGGTTTGATTGGTCAAATGGGCAAAACGGCGCGAACGAACAATTTTTGGGCCAAACCGATGTGCTATAGACCTCAGTTTTTTGGCCTAAAATTGAACAAGCTGGCCTAGGCAAGCGAGGGAACGGCCTATTATGGGCCATTTCTATTTTCTGGGTGGTTTGGTTGGTCAAACGGGCAAAACGTGTGAACGAACTATTTTTGGGCCAAATCGATATGCTATAGCAAATGGTTTTTAGGTGTGCTTGAGGTCCTGGCATTATTTTGGCTAAAACTCAACCTGACTACCTCGGGCAGGGCTATTTTGTCTTTTTGGGTTGGTTGGTTGGTCAAACGGTCGAAATCGCGCGAACAAGCCATTTTTAGGATAAATTGGTGTGCTATATCACACGGATTTTAGGATTGGCCCAGTGTTCGAGCGTGATTTATGCTGAAAATTGATCGAGCTACTACAGGCAGGCTGGAGAGTGGCCTAGTGTAGGCCATTTTGTTTTTTTGGGCGGTTTGGCTGGTCAAACGGATGAAACGACACAAACGGGCCATTTTTGGGCTAAATCAGTGAGTTATAGCCCACGATTTTTGGGGTGGACCTGGGGTCTGAGTGTGACTTTGGCTAAAATCAATTAAGATACCCCAGACAGGTTGGAAAAGGGGCCTAATAGGGGCCATTTTAGTTTGCTGGGTGATTTGGTTAGTGAAACGGACGAAACGGCGCGAACAAACATTTTCGGGCTAAATCGATGTGCTATAGCCCACGATTTTTTGGGTAGGCCTGGGGTCCTGCAGTGATTTTTGTCGAAAATCGACCAGGATGCCCCAGACAAGCTGGGAAGCAACTTAGTGTAGCCATTTTCATTTTTCAAGTGGTTTGGTTGGTCAAACGGTCGAAATGGAGCGAACGAGTCATTTTTGGGCAAAATAAGTGTGATATAGCCCACGATTTTTGGGGTAGACTCGGCGTCCGGGCGTGATTTTTATCAAAAATCGACCGGATGCCTTGGACAGGTTGGGTAGTGGCCGAGTTTGGGCCATTTTAGTTTTCTGGGTGGTTTGGCTGGTTAAACAGGGGAAATGGCGTGACCAGACTATTTTCAGGACAAATCGATGTGCTATAGCCTGTGAGTTTTTGCCCAAAATAACAAGAGCTGCCCAGGCAGGCGGGGGAGCAGCCTAGTGTGGGATATTTTAGTTTTCTAGGCGGTTTGGTTGGTCAAACAAGTTAAACGGCGCGAATGAGCCATTTTCAAACCAAATCGGTGTGCTATAGCCCGCGGTTTTTGGGGTAGGCCTGGGGTCCAGTCGTAAGTTTGGCCAATAATTGATTGGGCTTCCCCAGGCTGGCTGGAGAGAGGCCTAGTCTGGTCTATTTTGGTTTTCTGGGTAGTTTGGTTGGTCAAACGGGTGAAACAACGCAAATGGATGATTTTCAGGCCAAAATGGTATGCTATAGCCCATATTTTTGGGGGTGGGCTCGGGGTACAAGCGTGATTTTGGCTAAAAATTGACCAAGATTCCCCAAATAGGCTGGAGAGTGACCTATTGTTGGCCATTTTGGTTTTCTAGGTAGTTTGGTTGGTCAAACGGGTGAAATAGCGCGAATAGGACATTTTGGGGCCAAATCGATGTGCTATAGCCCACGATATTTGGGCAGGGCTCAGGGTCCAAGCATGATTTTTGCCAAAAATTGATTGGTCTACCTCCAGAAGTCTAGGGAGCGGCCTAGTATTGGCCATTTTGGTTTTCTATTCGATCTAGCTAGTCAAATGGTGGAAATGGTAGAAACGGGCCATTTTTGGGCCAATTCGGTGTGCTATAGCCCACGGTTTTGGGGGTGGGCCCAAGGCCCGGACATGATTTTCATCAAAAATTGATAAGGCTTTCCCAGATAGGCTGGAGAGTGACCTAGTGTAGGCCATTTTGGTTTTCTAGGTGATTTGGCTGGCCAAACGGACAAAACGGCACGAACGGGCCATTTATGGGCCAAATTAGTGTGCTATAGTCCACTATTTTTGGGTTGGGCCATTTTCTGGAAAAATCGATGTCCCATAGCCCACAGGTTTTGGGGTAGTCCCGGGGTTCGGGCGTGATTTTGGCCAAAATCGGCCGAGCTGCCACAGGCAGGCTAAAAAATGACCTAATATGGGCCATTTTGGTTTTTTGGGTAGTTTTGTTGGTCAAATGGGCGACACAACGCGAACGGGCCATTTTTTGGCCAAATCGATGCGCTATCGCCCATAATATTTGGGGTGGGCCTGGGATTCGAGCGTAATTTTTGTCGAAAATTGATCGGGCTACCCCAGGTAGGATGGGGAGAGACCTAGTGTGGGCTATTTTGTGTTTCTAGGTAGTTTGGTTGATCAAACGGGTAAAATGGTGTTAATGGGTCATTTTCGGGCTAAATCGATGTGCTATAGCCCATGATTTTTTGGTGGGCTCAGGGTCCGGGAGTAATTTTGGTGAAAAATTAATTAGGATGCCCCATGCAAGTTGGAAAGAGGCCTAGTGTGGACCATTTTGGTTTATTGGGCAGTTTGGTTGGTCAAACGGGCAAAATGGCGCAAACGAGCCATTTTTGGGCAAAAAAGGTGTTCTATAGCCCATGATTTTTGGGGTGGGCCAGGGGTCCTAGCTTGATTTTGGCCAAAATCGACCAGGATGCTCCAGGAAGGCTGGGAAGAGTCTTATTATAGTCCATTTAATATTTTAGGTAGTTTGGTTGGTCAAACGGTTGAAACGACGTGAACGAGCCTTTTTGGGGCTAAATTAGTGTGCTATAGTCCATGATTTTGGGGTGGGCCTAGGGTCCGTGCATGATTTTATAAAAAATCGACCAATCTACCTCAGGCAAGCTGGGGAATGGCCTAGTGTAGGCCATTTTATTTTCTTGGGTATTTTGGCATGTCAAACGAGGGAAACAGTGCGAATGGGCCATTTTGGGGCAAATCAGTATACTATAACTCAGGATTTTTGGGATGGGCCTGGGGTTGGGCCATGATTTTTGCCCAAAATAGATTGGGCTGCCCAGGCAGACGGGACCATTTTGATTTTCTGGATGGTTTGGTTGGTCAAAAGTTTGAAACGGTGCAAACGGGCCATTTTTGGGCTAAATCGGTATGCTATAGCCCACAGTTTTTAGAGTAGGCATGGAGTCCGTGCGTGATTTTGGCTAGAAATCGACTGAGTTTCACCATGAAGGTGGAGCAGCGGCCTAGTCTGGGCCATTTCAATTTGTTGGGTGGTTTGGTTGGTCAAACGGGTGAAACGGCGCAGACGGGCCATTTTTGAGCCAAAACGGTGTGCTATAGCCAGGATTTTTAGGGTAGGCCGGATGTTCCAGCATGATTTTGGTCGAAAATCGACCGACCTTCCCCAGACAGGTTGTGGAACGACCTAATTTGTGCCATTTTGGTTTTCTTGCCAGTTTAGTTGGTCAAATAGGCAAAACGGCGCGAACAAGCCATTTTTGGGCAAAAGTAGTGGGCTATAGACCATGGTATTTGGGGAGGTCCTGGGGACCGAGTGTGATTTTGTCCACAAATTGATCGGGCTGCCCTAGACAGTCTGAAAAGTAGCCTTTTATAGGTTATTTTGATTTTCTATGCGGTTTGGCTGGTCAAATTGGGGAAACGGTGCAAACGAGCCATTTTTGGGTCAAATCGGTGTGCTATAGCCCACAGTTTTTGGGGAGAGCCCGGGGATCGTGGGTTATTTTTGAAAAAAAAAGTTTTGGCTACCCCAGGCAGGTGGAGGAGCGGCCTAGTATGGGTCATCTTATTTTTCTAGGTGGTTTGGTTGGTCAAATGGGTGAAACAAACTCGATTGGGCCATTTTGGGGCCAAATAGGTGTACTATACCCCATGGTTTTTGGGGTGGGCCTGGGGTCAAGGCATGATTTCTACCAAAAATTGATCGGTCCATTTTCAGGTTAAATGGGTGTGCTATAGCCCACGGTATTTGGGGTGGTCCCAGGGTCCGGGCGTGAGTTTGACCAAAAATTGATAGGGCTACCCAAGGTAGGCTGGGGAGCGTCCTATTGTGGGCCATTTTGGTTTTCTGGCGGTTTCATTGGTCAAACGAGTGAAACAGCACGATCGGGCTATTTTTGGGCTAAATTAGTTTGCTCTAGCCCACGGTTTTTGGTGTGGGCCCAAGGTCCGAGCATGATTTTTGCTAAAAATCAACCGAATTGCCACAGGAAGGGTGAGGAGTGGTATAATGTAGACCATTTTTGTTTTCTAGGCAATTTGGTTGGTCAAAGAAGCAAACTGGTGCAAACGATCCATTTTCTGGCCAAATCGATGTGTTATAGCCCACAGTTTTTTGGGTAGGCCGGGGGTTTAATCGTGATTTTGTCCGAAAATTGACCATGCTTCCCCAGATAGGCTGAGGAGAGACCTACTATGGGCCATTTAGGTTTTCTGGGCAGTTTGGTTGGCCAAAAGGGTAAAACAGCGTAAACGTGTCATTTTCGAGCCAAATTAATGTGCTATAGCCCACAGTTTAGCTAAAAAATGGCCCGTTCATGCTATTTCATCCATTTGACCGCTCAAACCGCCCAGGAAACCAAAATAGCCCATACCAGGCCACTTTTCCACCTACCTGGGGCAGCCCAATTGATTTTTGGCAAAAACCACCCCCATGCCTAGGCCACTACCCAACCTGCCTGTGGCAGCCTGATCTATTTTTGGGCAAAATCATGCCCAGAACTTGGGCCCACCCCAATAATCGTGGACTATAGTACACCAATTTATCTTGAAAAATGGCCCGTTCGCGCCGTTTTGCCCGTTTGACCAACCAAACTTCCCAGAAAACTAAAATGGCCTCACTAGGATGCTATCCAGCCTACCTGGGGATGCTCAGTTGATTTTTGGAAAAAATAATGCTCGGACCCTAGGCCCACCCCAAATATTATGGGCTATATCACATTGATTTGGCCCAAAAATGGACCATTTGTGTTATTTCGACTATTTGACCAACCAAACTACCTAGAAAACCAAAATGGCCCATACTAGGCCACTCCTCAGCCTTCCTGGGGATGCCCGGTCAATTTTTTGCAAAAATCACCCTCAAAACCTGGGCCCACCCCAAAAACGGTGGGCTATAGCACACCAATTTAGTCCAAAAATAGATCGATCACACTGTTTTTCCTATTTGATCAACCAAACCACCTAGAAAACCAAAATGGCCCATAAAAGGCTGCTCTAGAGCGTGCTTGGGGCTGCGCGATTGATTTTTGGAATAAAGGACACTTGGACTCCAGGCCGACCCTAAAAACCATGAGCTATATCACACCAATTTGGCCCAAAAATGGTCAATTTGCATCATTCGTCCGTTTGACCAACAAAACAGCCTAAAAAAACCAAAAAAGGCCAACACTAGGTCGCTCCCCAGCCTGTCTGGGGTAGCCCAATAGATTTTTGGCGCAAATCACGTCCGGAACTCTGGCTTACCCCAAAAACCGTGGGCTATAGCACATTAATTTGGATCTAAAACAGCCCATTCGCGCCATTTCGCCCACTTGACCAACTAAAACTACCCAGAAAACTAAAATGGCCTACACTACGTTGCTCCCCAACCTGCCTTAGGTTGTTCGGTCAATTTTTAACTAAAATCAAGCCTGAATATTGGGTGAACCCCAAAAACCGTGGCCAATAGCACACGGATTTAGCCTAAAAATGGCCCATTCGCTCCGTTTGACCAACCAGACCACCCAAAAAACTAAAATATCCCATACGGCCACTCCCCAACCTACCTGGGGAAACTCGGTTGATTTTTGGCCAAAATTATGCTCGAACCCTGGGCCCACCCCAAAATTCATGGGTTATAGCACATCGATTTTGCTCAAAAATAGTTCATTCGCGCCATATCGCTCATTTGACACACCAAACCATCCAGAAAACAAAAATGACCCACCCTAGGTAGCTCCCCAGCCTACCTGGGACAGTCCGATTATTTTTTGGCTAAAATCACGCTCGGACCTTGTGCCCACCATAAAAACCGAGGCTATAGCACACTGATTTAACCAACCAAACTGCCCAGAAAACCAAAATGGCCCATATAAGGCCTCTCCCCTGCTTGCTTAGGGCAGTCCAATTGATTTTTTACCAAAATCACGCTCATACCCCGGGCCCACCCAAAAACCATGGGTTATAGCACACTAATTTGGTTCGAAAATGGACTGTTCGCGTCGTTTTACCTATTTGACCAACCAAACCGCACAGAAAACCAAAATAGCCAAAACTAGGCTGCTCCCCAAGCTGCCTGAATAAGCTGAATTAAATTTTGGCCAAAATAATACCTCGACCCCGAGACCAACCTAAAAAACATGGACTATAGCATACCAATTTGGCTCGAAAATAACTCGTCCGCACCCTTTCGCTCGTTTGACCAACCAAACCAACCATAAAACCAAAATAGTCCAAAATAAGTCACTCTTCAGCCTATCTGGGGTAGTTCGCTCGATTTTAGACCAAAATAAAGCTCGAACCTCGGGCCCACCCCAAACAACGTGGCCTATAGCATAACAATTTTGCCCAAAAATCTCCCGTTCATGTCGTTTTACACGTTTAACCAACCAAAGTTCCTAGAAAACTAAAATAGCCCACACTAGATCGCTTTTTGACAAAAATCACGTTCGGGCCCCGGGCCCACCCCAAAAACATAGGCTATAGCACACCGATTTATCTTGAAAATAGCTCGTTTGGGATGCTTTGCTCGTTTGACTAACCAAACTGCCCATAAAACCAAAATGGCCTACATTAGGTTGCTACCCAGCCTACTTGGGGTAGCCTATTCAATTTTTGGGTAAAATCATGCTCGTATCCCGGGCCCTAAACTAATATTGTGGGATGTAGTAGACCGATTTGGCCTGAAAAAGGTCCATTTGCGCCGTCATGCTCGTTTGAACTGCCAAACCGACCAGAAATCAAAAATGTCCCACACTAGGTCACTCCCCAGCCTGCTTGGGGAAACCCGATCAATTTTTTGCCAAAATCACGCTCGAACCCCGAACCCACCCCAAAAACAGTGGGCAATAGTACAACATCAATTTGGCCTAAAAATGGCCATCGATTTGGCCTAAAAATGATGCATTCACATCATTTCGCCCATTTGATCAATTGAATTGTTGTTTTGTCCCCAAAATGTCCCATTCACGTCGTTTTGCCCTTTTGACTAACCAAACCATCTAAAAAAACAAAATGACCCACACTAGGTCACTCCTTAGCCTGCCTGGAGAAGCCTGATCTATTTTTGGCTTAAATCATGCCCAAACCATTGGCCCACCCTAAAAACCGTAGGTTGTAGCACACCGATTTGGCCCGAAAATGTCCCATTTACATCGTTTCGCTCGTTTGACCAACCAAACCATCCAGAAAACTAAAATAGCCCACACAAGGCCATTCCCCACCTGTTTAGGGCAGCCCAGTCAATTTTTAGCAAAAATCATGCATGAACCCAGGGACATAAAAAAATCGTGGGCAATAGCACACCTATATGGACCAAAAATAGCCTATTCACACTGTTTCCCTCGTTTGACGGCCAAATCGCCCTGAAAACAAAAATGTCCAACACTAGGCCGCTCCCAGCCTGTTTGGGGCAGCCCAGTTGATTTTTGACCAAAACCACGCCTGGATCCTGGGCCACCCCAAAATCTATGGGCTATATCACACTGATTTAGCCCCAAAATTGCCCGTTCATGCCATTTTGCCCGTTTGACCAACTAAACTACCCAGAAAACCAAATGGCCCATACTAGGATGCTCCAAAGCTTACTTGGGGCTGGACGATCAATTTTTTACCAAAATCAAGCCCGTACCCTAGGCCCACCAAAAAATCGTGGGATATAGCCCACCGATTTAGCCCAAAAATAGCCCATTCGTGACGTATTTCCCGTTTGACCAACCAAACCATCCAGAAAACCAAAATAGCCCACACTAGGCCGCTCTCCAGCCTGTCTGTGGTAGCCCAGTCGATTTTTGGCCAAAATAATGCTTGAACCCCAGGCCCACCCTAAAAACCCCTAATTCGGTCTATGTCTGAGCTGTTGCCATACTCAAAGGCGAGGGGCTCAAAAAGTGGATGCGATCGGCCTCAGAGGAGAGGGAAACCGTGGGTTATAACACACCGATTTTGCCCAAAAGTGGCCAGTTCGCACCGTTTCACTCATTTGACCAACCAAACCAACCAAAAAATCACAATGGCCTTCACTAGGTCGCTCCCCAGTCTACCTAGGAAAGACCAATAGATTTTTGACCAAAATCACGCCCGAACTCTGGGCCCACCCTAAAAATCGTAGGCTATTGCTCACTGATTTGGCCCAAAAATGCTTGTTCATGCCGTTTTGCCCGTTTGACCAACCAAAACACCCACAAAACCAAAATGGCCCATATTTTATCGCTCCCAAGCATGCCTGGGGCAACCCGATCAATTTTTAGCTAAAATCATGCTCGAACCCTGGACCCACCCTAAAAACTGAGGGATTAGCACACCAATTTGGCCCGAAAATAGCCCATTTATGCCGTTTTGCCTATTTGGCCAACCAAAATGGCTCACACTAAGCCAATCCCCAGACTGCTTGGTGCAGCTGGTTGATTTTTGGCAAAAATCATACTCGGACCCCGGGCCTCCCCTTAAATCATGGGTTGTAGTATACTAGTTTGGCTCAAAAATGGCTCGTTCATATTATTTTGCTCGTTTGACCAACCAGACTGCCCTGAAAATAAAAATATCCCACGTTAGGT
This sequence comes from Capsicum baccatum var. pendulum, assembly GCA_030864225.1. Taxonomy (NCBI): domain Eukaryota; kingdom Viridiplantae; phylum Streptophyta; class Magnoliopsida; order Solanales; family Solanaceae; genus Capsicum; species Capsicum baccatum. The sequence goes on from CM061560.1 coordinate 282,367,072, forward strand.
CACTTCCTCGCCTGGTTGGGGCAGCCCGATCGATTTTTGGCTAAAATCACACCCGAACATTGGGCCCACCCTAAAAATTATGGGCTATAGCACACCGATTTATCCCAAAAAAGCCTATTCACATCGTTTTTCCCGTTTGACCAACCAAACCATCCAGAAATCAAAATGTGCCATCGCAGGTCGCTCCCCATCCTGCCTAAACTCCAAGGCCACCCAAAAAATGTAGGCTATAGCACACCAATTTATCCCAAAAATGCCTCGTTCACATTATTTCGCCCGTTTGACTTACCAAACCACCAAGAAAACCAAAATAGCCCATACTAGGCCAGTCCCCCACCTTCCTGGCACAGCCCGATCCATTTTTGGCCAAAATCACACCCGAGCCTCGGGCCCACCCTAAAAACCGTTGGCTATAGCATATCAATCTATCCCAAAAATGGCTTATTCGCATTGTTTCGCCCGTTTGACCAACTAAACCATCCAAAAAAACTAAAATGGCCCATACTAGGTCACTCCCCAACCTACCTGGGGGAGCCCAGTCGATTTTAGGCTAAAACCATGCTCGAAACTCGAACCCACCCAAAAATCTGTGGGTTGTAGCACACTGATTTGGCCCGAAAACATCCCGTTCGTGCCCTTAGCACCGTTTAACCAACCAAACTGCTCAGAAAACCAAAATTACCCACACTAGTCCATTCTTCTACCTGCCTAGGGCAACTCGATCAATTTTTAGCCAAAATCACGCACGAACCCAGGGGCCACCTAAAAACATGTTGGCAATAGCACATTGATTTGGCCCATAATGGCCCATTTGCACCGTTTCCCTCGTTTAACTAGCCAAATCACCCTGAAAATCAAAATGGCCCACACTAGGACTCTCCTCAACTTGTTCGGGGCAGCCCAGTTGATGTTTAACCAAAATCACACCAGAATCTTGGGCCCATCCCAAAAATTATGGGCTATAGCACACTGATTTAGCTCAAAAAAAGCCCATTCGTGTCGTTTGACAAATGGCCCTACTAGGATGCTCCCCAGCCTGCCTGGGATAGTCTGATCAATTTTTGGCCAAAATCATGCTTGGACCCAAGGCCCACCCCAAAAATCGTGGGCTATAGCACACCGATTTGACCCAAAAATAGCCTGTTCGCACCGTTTTTCCTGTTTGACTAACCAAACCGCCCAGAAAACCAAAAATAGCCTACACTAGGCTGCCCTCCAGCTTGCCTGGGGTTGCTCAATAAATTTTAGGCTAAAATCATACCTGAAACTCGAGCCTAGCCCAAAATTCGTGTGCCATAACATACTTATTTAGCCCAAAAATGGCCCGTTTGCGCCGTTTGGCTCATTTGACCAACCAATTCTCCCAAAATCAAAAATGGCCTACACTTGGTCGCTCTCCAGCCTTCCTGGGGTAGTCCAGTTCATTTTTGGCCACAATCATAGCCGAACCCCATCCCCACCCCAAAAACCATAGGCTATAGCCCACCGATTTGGCCCGAAAATAGCATGTTCGTGCAGTTTCACCCGTTCGACCAACCAAACCATCCAGAAAACCAAAATGGCCCATACAAAGCCTCTGCCCAGCCTGCCTGGGGTAGTCCAATTTATTTTTGGAAAAAATCACGTAAGGACCCTACACCCACCCAAAAACCATGGGCGATGGCACACCGATTTAGCTCAAAATGGTCCATTCATGCCATTTCGCTCATTTGGCCAACAAAACCACTCAAAAAAACAAAATGGCCCACACTAGGCCGCTCTCCAACCTGCTTGCAATAACCCAGTTGATTTTCATCCAAAATCACGCCTGGACCCCAGCCTAACCCATAAACTGTGGGCTATAGGACATTATTTGGCCCGAAAATAACCAGTTCGCGTTGTTTTTCCCGGTTGACTAACCAAACCAATAAGAACACTAAAATAGCCAACTCTAAACCGTCCAGAAAACCAAAATATCCCATACAGGGCCTTTGCCCAGCCTGCTTGGGGTAACCCAATAAATTTTTGGCAAAAATAACATTCGAAATCCAGTCCCACCCAAAAATCGTGGGCTATAACACACCAATTTGGCACGAAAATGGCCCGTTCGTGCTATTTCGCCCGTTTGACCCACCTAACTACCTAGAAAACATAAATGGCCTACACTAGGCCACTTTCCAGCTTACCTGCGACAACTCGGACGATTTTCAACCAATATCACGCCCGAACACCATGGGATATCGCATTTTGATTTGGCCTGTTTATGTCGTTTAGCCCGTTTAACAAACTAAACTGCCCAGAAAACCAAAATGGCCCACACTGGGCCAATCCCCTGCCTACTTGGGAAAGCCCAATTAATTTTTATCCAAAATCACGCACGAACCCAAAGGCCACCTAAAAAACTATGGGCTATAGCACACCGATTTGGCCTAAAAATAGCTCGTTCGTGTTGTTTCCCTTATTTGACCAGGAAAAGCACCCAGAAAATAAAAATGGCCCACACAAGGCCACTCTCCAGCCTGTTTGAGGTAGCCTAGTAGATTTTCAACAAAAATCACAATCGAATCCTGGGCTCACCCCAAAAACTATGGGCTATAGCACACTGATTTGGCTCGAAAGCAAACCGTTTGTGTCGATTTTTCCTTTTGACAAATAAAATCGCCCAGAAAACTAAAATGGGCCACACAAGGCCATTCCCCAACCTTCCTGGGGCTGCCTGATTAATATTTTACCAAAATCAAGCCCTGAACCTGGGCCTACCCCAAAAAACATGGGCTATAGCATATCGATTTGGCAAAAAAATAGCCCATTCGCTCCGTTTCACCCCATTGACCAACCAACCTATCCAGAATATCAAAATAGGCCACACAAGGCCACTCCCAGCCTGCCAGGGGCATCCTGATCAATTTTTCATCAAAATCACACCCGAACCCTGGGCCCACCTAAAAAACCGTGGGCTATAGATCACCGATTTGGCTAGAAAATAGCCCGTTAAAGTCGTTTATCTTATTGAACCAACCAAAACATCGAAAAAACTGAAATAGACAATACTAGGTCACTCCCCGAACTGTATGGGGCAGTCCTATCAATTTTTGGCCAAAATCACACCCGGACCCTATGCCCATCCCAAAAATCGTTGGTTATAGCACATTGATTAAGCCCGAAAATGGCCCATTCATGTCATTTCCCCCATTTTACCAACTAAAATATCCTAAACTAGGCCGCTCCCAGGCCAACCTAGGGATACCCGATCAATTTTTGGCAAAAATCACGCTCGGACACGGAGCCCAACCAAAAAATCGTGGGCTATAGCACACTTATTTAGCCTGAAAATGGCCCATTCATGAAGTTTCACCTGTTTGACAAACAAAAGCGCTTAGAAAACCAAAATAGTCCATACTAGGATGCTCCCACGCCTTTCTGGGGTAGCGCAGTCAAATTTTTACCAAAATCACGCCTGAAGCTCGAGCCCACCCCAAAAATCGTGGGCTATAGGACACTGATTTTGCCAAAAAATGGCCTATTCATCCCATTTCATTCGTTTGACCAACCAAATCACCTATAAAACCAAAAACACCCGCACTAGGCCGCTCTCTAGCCTACCTAGAGATACCCGATTGATTTTTGGCAAAAATCACTCTTGGACCCTAGGGCCACCCCAAAACCTGTGGACTATAGCACACCGATTTAGTTCGAAAATGGCTTGATCACACCATTTTGCCTGTTTGACCAATCAAACTGCTAAAACAACCAAAATGTCCCACAATAGGCTACTCCCAAGCCTTCCTGGGGCAGCCTAATTGATTTTCGACCAAAATCAAGCTCGGACCCTGGGACCACCCAAAAATCGTGGGCTATAGCATACCGATTTTGCCTGAATATGGCACGTTCGCACTGTTTCCCTTGTTTGACCATCCAAATATCCCTAAAAACCAAAATGACCCACATTAGGTTGCTCATTAGCCTGCCTAGGTCAACCCGATCGATTTTTGGCCAAAATTAAGCATGTACCCCAAACTCACTCCAAAAATCGTGGGCTATAGCACATTGATTTGGAACGAAAAATGGCTCGTTCGTGTTGTTTCACTTGTTTGACCAACCAAACTGCCTAGAAAATAAAAATGGCCCATACTAGGCCATCCCTCACCTTCCTGGGGAAACTCGGTCGATTTTTGACAAAAATCACGATCGAATTCTGGGTGCACCCTAAAAACCATGGGCTTTAGCACACCGATTTGGCCCAAAAATGGCCCATTCATGCCGTTTAGCTCGTTAGACCAACCAGACCACCCAAAAAACCAAAATAGCATACACTAAGCCGCTTCCTAGTCTACATGGGGAAGATAAATCAATTGTTAGCCAAAATAACGCTCGAACCCAGACCCACCCCAAAAATAGCCCATTCGTGCCATATTTCTCGTTTGACCGACCAAACCATCCAGAAAACCAAAATAGCCCACACTAGGCCTCTCTCCAGCCTGTCTGTGGTAGCCCAGTCGATTTTTGGCCAAAATAATGCTTGAACCCCAGGCCCACCCTAAAAACCGTGGGTTATAACACACCGATTTTGCCCAAAAGTGGCCCGTTCGCACCGTTTCACTCATTTGACCACCAAACCAACCAAAAAATCACAATGGCCTTCACTAGGTCGCTCCCCAGTCTACCTAGGAAAGACCAATAGATTTTTGACCAAAATCATGCCCGAACTCTGGGCCCACCCTAAAAATCGTAGGCTATTGCTCACTGATTTGGCCCAAAAATGCTTGTTCATGCCGTTTTGCCCGTTTGACCAACCAAAACACCCACAAAACAAAAATGGCCCATATTTTATCGCTCCCAAGCCTGCCTGGGGCAACCTGATCAATTTTTAGCTAAAATCATGCTCGAACCCTGGACCCACCCTAAAAACTGAGGGATTAGCACACCAATTTGGCCCGAAAATAGCCCATTTATGTCGTTTTGCCTATTTGGCCAACCAAAATGGCTCACACTAAGCCAATCCCCAGCCTGGTTGATTTTTGGCAAAAATCATACTCGGACCCCGGGCCTCCCCTTAAATCATGGGTTGTAGTATACTAGTTTGGCTCAAAAATGGCTCGTTCATATTATTTTGCTCGTTTGACCAACCAGACTACCCTGAAAATAAAAATATCCCACGTTAGGTCACTTCCTCGCCTGGTTGGGGCAGCCCGATCGATTTTTGGCTAAAATCACACCCGAACATTGGGCCCACCCTAAAAATTGTAGGCTATAGCACACCGATTTATCCCAAAAAAAGCCTATTCACATCGTTTTTCCCGTTTGACCAACCAAACCATCCAGAAATCAAAATGTGCCATCGTAGGTCGCTCCCCATCCTGCCTAAACTCCAAGGCCACCCAAAAAATATAGGCTATAGCACACCAATTTATCCCAAAAATGCCTCGTTCACGCCATTTCCTTTGTTTGACTAGCGAAATCACCCTAAAAACCAATATGGCCCATACTAAGCTGCTCCATGGTTTATAGCACACCGATTTGGCCCAAAAATGTACCGTTCACATTATTTCGCCCGTTTGACTTACCAAACCGCCAAGAAAACCAAAATAGCACACACTAGGCCAGTCCCCCACCTTCATGGCACAGACCGATCCATTTTTGGCCAAAATCACACCCGAGCCTCGGGCCCAACCTAAAAACCGTTGGCTATAGCATATCAATCTATCCCAAAAATGGCTTATTCGCATTGTTTCACCCGTTTGACCAACTAAACCATCCAAAAAAACTAAAATGGCCCATACTAGGTCACTCCCCAACCTACCTGGGGGAGCCCAGTCGATTTTAGGCTAAAACCATGCTCGAAACTCGAACCCAGCCAAAAATTCGTGGGTTGTAGCACACTGATTTGGCCCGAAAACATCCCGTTCGTGCCCTTAGCACCGTTTAACCAACCAAACTGCTCAGAAAACCAAAATTACCCACACTAGGCCATTCTTCTACCTGCCTAGGGCAGCTCGATCAATTTTTAGCCAAAATCACGTACGAACCCAGGGGCCACCCAAAAAAATGTTGGCAATAGCACATTGATTTGGCCCATAATGGCCCATTTGCACCATTTCCCTCGTTTAACTAGCCAAATCACCCTGAAAATCAAAATGGCCCACACTAGGACTCTCCTCAACTTGTTCGGGGCAGCCCAGTTGATGTTTAACCAAAATCACACCAGAATCTTGGGCCCATCCCAAAAATTATGGGCTATAGCACACTGATTTAGCTCAAAAAAAGCCCGTTCGTGTCGTTTGACAAATGGCCCTACTAGGATGCTCCCCAGCCTGCCTGGGATAGTCTGATCAATTTTTGGCCAAAATCATGCTTGGAGCCAAGGCCCACCCCAAAAATCGTGGGCTATAGCACACTGATTTGACCCAAAAATAGCCTGTTCGCACCGTTTTTCCTGTTTGACTAACCAAACCGCCCAGAAAACCAAAAATAGCCTACACTAGGCTGCCCTCCAGCTTGCCTGGGGTTGCTCAATCAATTTTACGCTAAAATCATGCCTGAAACTTGAGCCTAGCCCAAAATTCGTGTGCCATAACATACTTATTTAGCCCAAAAATGGCCCGTTTGCGCCGTTTGGCTCATTTGACCAACCAATTCTCCCAAAATCAAAAATGGCCTACACTTGGTCGCTCTCCAGCCTTCCTGGGGTAGTCCAGTTCATTTTTGGCCACAATCATAGCCGAACCCCATCCCCACCCCAAAAACCATAGGCTATAGCCCACCGATTTGGCCCGAAAATAGCATGTTCGTGCAGTTTCACCCGTTCGACCAACCAAACCATCCAGAAAACCAAAATGGCCCATACAAAGCCTCTGCCCAGCCTGCCTGGGGTAGTCCAATTTATTTTTGGAAAAAATCACGTAAGGACCCTACACCCACCCAAAAACCATGGGCGATGGCACACCGATTTAGCTCAAAATGGTCCGTTCATGCCATTTCGCTCATTTGGCCAACAAAACCACTCAAAAAAACAAAATGGCCCACACTAGGCCGCTCTCCAACCTGCTTGCAATAACCCAGTTGATTTTCATCCAAAATCACGCCTGGACCCCCAGCCTAACCCATAAATTGTGGGCTATAGGACATTATTTGGCCCGAAATAACCAGTTCGCATTGTTTTGCCCGGTTGACTAACCAAACCAATAAGAAAACTAAAATAGCCAACTCTAAACCGTCCAGAAAACCAAAATATCCCATACAGGGCCTTTGCCCAGCCTGCCTGGGGTAACCCAATCAATTTTTGGCAAAAATAACATTCGAAACCCAGTCCCACCCAAAAATCGTGGGCTATAACACACCAATTTGGCACGAAAATGGCCCATTCGTGCTATTTCGCCCGTTTGACCCACCTAATTACCTAAAAAACATAAATGGCCTACACTACGCCACTTTCCAGCTTACCTGCGACAACTCAGACGATTTTCAACCAATATCACGCCCGAACACCATGGGCTATCGCATTCTAATTTGGCCTGTTTATGCCGTTTAGCCCGTTTAACAAACTAAACTGCCCAGAAAACCAAAATGGCCCACACTGGGCCAATCCCCTGCCTACTTGGGAAAGCCCAATTAATTTTTATCCAAAATCACGCACGAACCCAAAGGCCACCTAAAAAACTATGGGCTATAGCACACCGATTTGGCCTAAAAATAGCTCGTTCGTGTTGTTTCCCTTATTTGACCAGGAAACGAACCCAGAAAATAAAAATGGCCCACACAAGGCCACTCTCCAGACTGTTTGAGGTAGCCTAGTAGATTTTCAACAAAAATCACAATCGAATCCTGGGCTCACCCCAAAAACTATGGGCTATAGCACACTGATTTGGCCCGGAAGCAGCCCGTTTATGTCGATTTTTCCTTTTGACAAATAAAATCGCCCAGAAAACTAAAATGGGCCACACAAGGCCATTCCCCAGCCTTCCTGGGGCTGCCTGATTAATATTTTACCAAAATCAAGCCCTGAACCTGGGCCTACCCCAAAAAACATGGGCTATAGCACACCGATTTGGCAAAAAAATAGCCCATTCGCTCCGTTTCACCCCATTGACCAACCAACCTATCCAGAAAATCAAAATAGCCCACATAAGGCCACTCCCCAGCCTGCCAGGGGCAGCCTGATCAATTTTTCATCAAAATCACACCCGAACCCTGGGCCTACCTAAAAAACCGTGGGCTATAGATCACCGATTTGGCTAGAAAATAGCCCGTTAAAGCCGTTTATCTTATTGAACCAACCAAAACATCAAAAAAACCAAAATAGACAATACTAGGTCACTCCCCGAACTGTATGGGGCAGTCCTATCAATTTTTGGCCAAAATCACACCCGGACCCTATGCCCATCCCAAATATCGTTGGTTATAGCACATTGATTAAGCCCGAAAATGGCCCATTCATGTCATTTTCCCCATTTTACCAACTAAAATGGCCTAAACTAGGCCGCTCCCAGGCCAACCTAGGGATACCCGATCAATTTTTGGCAAAAATCACGCTCGGACACGGAGCCCAACCAAAAAATCGTGGGCTATAGCACACTTATTTAGCCTGAAAATGGCCCATTCATGAAGTTTCACCTGTTTGACAAACAAAAGCGCTTAGAAAACCAAAATAGTCCATACTAGGATGCTCCCACGCCTTTCTGGGGTAGCGCAGTCAAATTTTTACCAAAATCACGCCTGAAGCTCGATCCCACCCCAAAAATCGTGGGCTATAGGACACTGATTTTGCCAAAAAATGGCCTATTCATCCCATTTCATTCGTTTGACCAACCAAATCACCTATAAAACCAAAAACACCCACACTAGGCCGCTCTCTAGCCTACCTAGAGATACCCGATTGATTTTTGGCAAAAATCACTCTTGGACCCTAGGGCCACCCCAAAACCTGTGGGCTATAGCACACCGATTTAGTTCGAAAATGGCTTGATCACACCATTTTGCCTGTTTGACCAATCAAACTGCTAAAACAACCAAAATGTCCACAATAGGCTACTCCCAAGCCTTCCTGGGGCAGCCTAATTGATTTTCGACCAAAATCAAGCTCGGACCCTGGGACCACCCAAACATCGTGGGCTATAGCATACCGATTTTGCCTGAATATGGCACGTTCGCACTGTTTCCCTTGTTTGACCATCCAAATATCCCTAAAAAACAAAATGACCCACATTAGGTTGCTCATTAGCCTGCCTAGGTCAACCCGGTCGATTTTTGGCCAAAATTAAGCATGTACCCCAAACTCACTCCAAAAATCGTGGGCTATAGCACATTGATTTGGAACAAAAAATGGCTCGTTCGTGTTGTTTCGCTTGTTTGACCAACCAAACTGCCTAAAAAATAAAAATGGCCCATACTAGGCCATCCCTCAGCCTTCCTGGGGCAACTCGGTCGATTTTTGACAAAAATCACGATCGAATTCTGGGTGCACCCTAAAAACCATGGGCTAAGCACACCGATTTAGCCCGAAAATGGCCCATTCATGCCGTTTAGCTTGTTAGACCAACCAGACCACCCAAAAAACCAAAATAGCATACACTAAGCTGCTTCCTAGTCTACATGGGGAAGATAAATCAATTGTTGGCCAAAATAACGCTCGAACCCAGACCCACCCCAAAAACTATGGGTTATAGCAGATCGATTTGGCCCAAATATGGATTGTTCGCGCCGTTTCGCTCATTTGACAAACCAAATCACCACAAAAACAAAAATGGCCCTTACTAGTTTTCTCCCCAGCCTTCCTGGGGCAGCCTAGTCGATTTTTGGCCAAAATCAAGCCCAAACCCCGGGCTTACCCTAAAAACTGTGAGCTATAGCACACCAATTTAACCCGAAAATCGCCTGTTCTCGTAGTTTCGCCCGTTTGACCAACCAAATTGCCCCAAAAAACAAAATAGACCATACTAGGCCACTTCCCCACCTGCATGGGTAGCTCGATTGATTTTTGGCCAAAATTACACCTGAACCATAGGCCAATCCTAAAAATTGCTAGCTATAGCACACCAATTTATCTCAAAAACAGCCCATTCCCGTTGTTTCACATGTTTGACCAACCAAACCATACAGAAACCTATAATGGCCCATAATAGGTCTCCCCCAACCTTCTTGGGGGTGCCCGGTCAATTTTTGACTAAAATCATGCCTGAACCCAGGGTCCGCCCCAAAAATCGTGGGCTATAGCACAACGATTTGGCTCAAAAATATCCCATTTGCACTGTTTCGCCCGTTTGACCAACCAAACCACCCAAAAAACAAAAATGGCCCACACTAGGTCATTCGGACGCCTGCTTAGGGAAGCCCGATCAATTTTTAGATAAAATCATGCAAAAACCCGGGGGCCACCAAAAAGAATGGGTTATAGCACACCGATTTGGCCTAAAAATGACACATTCACGTTGTTTCCCTCGTTTGACTAGCCAAATCGCCCTAAAAAAATAGCCCTCACTAGGTCGCTCCCCAGCCTGTTCGGGGCAGCCCAGTTGATTTTTGACTATAATCACACTCGAATCCTAGGGCCACCCCAAAAATTATGGGCTACAACACATTGATTTGTCCCCAAAATAACCCATTCGCGTCGTTTCGCTTGATTGACCAACTGAACCGCCTAGAAAACCAAAATGGCCCATACTAAGCTGGTCCCCAGCCTGCCTGGGGCTGTCCGATCGACTTTCGTCCAAAATTAAGCATGTACCATGGCCCACCTAAAAAGTCATAGGCTATAGCACATCAATTTAGCCTAAAAATGGCCCATTCGCGTTGTTTCACCCATTTCACCAACCAAACCGCCCAAAAAAACAAAATAGCCCACACTAGGCCACTCTTCAGCCTTTCTGGGGTAACCTAGTTGACTTTTTGCCAAAATCATGACCGAACCTTAGGCCCACCCAAACACCGTCGGCTATAGCTCAGAAATTTGGCCCAAAAATAGCCCGTTCACGTCGTTTCACTCATTTGACCAACCAAACCACCCAGAAAACCACAATGACCCACACTAGGATGCTCTTCAGTCTGCCTGGGACAGTTCGATTGATTTTTGGCAAAAATCACATCCATATCCTGTGCCCACCCCAAAAATCATGGGCTAGAGCACAGCGGTTTGGCCCAAACATAGCTCGTTCGTGCCATTTTTAATATTTGACTAACCAAACCATCCAAAAAAATAAAATGGCCCACATAGGTCTTGTCTCCAGCCTGAGTGGGGAAACCCAATTGAATTTTTGCCAAAATCACTCTTGAACCCCGGGCCAACCCAAAATCAGTTGGCTATAGCCCACCAATTTGGCCCGAAAATGGCCCGTTCATGCCGTTTTGCCCGTTTAACCTACCAATCCACCAGGAAAACCAAAATGGCCCATACTAAGTTGCTACCCAGCCTACCTGGGGCAACCCAATCAATTTTTTGCAAAAATCACGCTCGAAACCCAGTCCCACCATAAAAACCATGGGCTATAACACACCAATTCGGTCCTAAAATAGACTGTTTGCGCCGTTTCTCCTATTTGACCAACCAAACCGCCTAGAAAACCAAAATTTCCCATACACGGCCTCTCCCCAGACTGTCTGGGGCATCCTGATCAATTTTTGGCTAAAATCACGCTCGAACCCCAGGCCCCACCCAAAAATCATAGGCTATAACACACCAATTTTGCCCAAAAATAGCCCGTTCATGCCGTTTTGCCCGTTTAACCAACCAAATTACCCAAAAAAACAAATGGCCTACATTAGGTTGCTCCCCAGCCTTCCTAGAGTAACTCGATCAATTTTGGTAAAAATCACACCTGGGCCCACCCCAAAAATCGTGGGCTACAGCACACCGATTTGGTCCTAAAATAGCCCGTTCGCGCTATTTTGCCCATTTGACCAACGAAACCGCCCAGAAAATCAAAATGGCCCATATTAGGCTGCTCCCCATCCTACCTGGGGCATCCCAATAGACTTTTAGTCAAAATCACGGGTGAACCCCAGGCCCTTCCCTAAAATTGTGAGCAATAGTACACCAATTTGTCCTGAAAATGGCCCTTTTGCGCCGTTTTGCTCGTTTGACCAGCCAAACCATCAAGAAATCCAAAATATCCTAACCTAGGTCGCTCCCACATCCTGCCTAGGAATCTTGATCAATTATTTGCCAAAGTGACGCTCGGACCCTAAGCCCTCCCCAAAAGTCGTGTGCTATAGCATACCAATTTAGCCCAAAAATGGCTAGTTTGTATCATTTTGATCGTTGGACCAACTAAACCACCCAAAAAAACAATATGGTCCACACTAGGTCATTCCTCAGCCTACCTGGGGTAGTCTTATCAATTTTTAGCCATAATCAAGCTCGGACAATAGGCCCACCCAAAAAACGTGGGCTATAGCACACCGATTTGGCTTAAAAATGGCTCGTTCATGCCGTTTGGCCTGTTTAACAAACCAAATTGCCCAAAAAAACAAAATGGGACCTACTGGTCTGCTTTTCGGCCTACCTGGGGCAGCCCAGTCAATTTTTGTCCAAAATCACCTTCGAACCCTGTACCCACCCCAAAACCGTGGGATGTAGCATACTATTAGGCCCTAAAGTGTCCCGTTCGCGTCGTTTCCCCCGTTTGACAATTCAAACCGCCTAGAAAACCAAAATAGCCTACACTAGGCAGCTTCTTAGCCTCCTGGGTAGTCCAGTCGATTTTCAACAAAAATCACGCTCGAATCCCAAGCCCTCCCTAAAAACTATGGGCTATAGCACCACTGATTTGGACTAAAAATGGCCCATTCACGTCGTCTCGCCTGTTTGACCAACCAAACTGGCCAAAAAACTAAATTGGCCCATACTAGGCCACTTTCCAGCCTTCCCGGGGCAACCCGATCAATTTTTGACAAAAATCATGCTTGGACCCAGGGACCACCCCAATAATCGTGGGCTATAGCACACCAATTTGACCTTAAAAAGGCCCGTTCGTGCTGTTTCACCAATTTGACCAACCAAATCGCCAATAAAAACCAAAATAGCCCACACGAGGCCACTTTCCAGCCTACCTGGGGATACCCGATTGATTATTGGTAAAATTCATGCTCGGACCTTGGGCCCACCCTATACACCATGGGCTAGAACACATTGATTTGGCCCAAAAATGGCCCTATCATGTAATTTCATCTATTGGACCGACCGAACAGGACAAAAAAACACAATGGCCCATACTACGCCGCTCCCAATCCTGCCAGGGACAACCAATTTGATTTTTGGCCAAAATCACGCCCGTACCTCGAGCTTACCCCAAAAATCGTGAGCTATAGCACACCGAGTTGGCCTAAAAATGGACCGTTCGCGTCGTGTCACCTGTTTGAACAACCAAACTTCCCAAAAAAACTAAAATGGCCCACACTAGGCTAGTCGCCCACCTACCTGGGTAGCCCAATCAATTTTTAGCAAAAATCATGCTCTAACCTCGGTCCCACCCTAAAATTTGTTGGCTATAGCACACCAATTTATCTCGAAAATAGCCTATTCACATCATTTTGCCCATTTAACCAACCAAACCATCCAGAAAACCAAAATGACCCATACTAACTCGCTCTACAACCTGCCTGGGGGAGCTCGATTGATTTTCGACCAAAATCACGGTAGAACACTAGGCCCACCCTAAAAACTGTGGGTTATAGTACACTTATCAGGCCCAAAAATGACCCATTTATGCCGTTTGGCCCGTTTGACCAATCAAACCACCGAGAAAACCAAAATGGCCTTTATTAGGACATCACCCTGACTGCCTGGGGCAGCCTTATCAACTATTAGCCAAATCACGCACAAACCTCGGGGACACCCAAAAAACAGTTGGCAATTGCACACCAATTTAGCCCAAAAATTACCCGTTTACGTCGTTTCCCTCGTTTCACCAGCTAAAACACCCTGAAAATAAAAATGGTCTATACTACGCCATTCTCCAGCCTGCCTGGGGCTGCTCGGTTGATTTTTGGCTAAAATGACACCTGGACCCTGAGCCCACCCCAACAATCGTGGGCAATAGCACATCGATTTAGCCCAAACATAGCTCGTTCACGCTATTTTACCCATTTGACCAAACAAACTGCCTAGAAAACCAAAAATAGCCCACACGAGGCCGCTCCCCATGTTGTATGGGGCAGCGCGATTGATTTTTGACCAAAATCACACTTGAAACCCAAGCCCACCCTAAAAACCGTAGGCAAAAGCACACCGATTTATCTTGAAAATGGCCCATTCACATCGTTTTATTCATTCGACCAACCAAGCCGCCCAGAAACCTAAAATGGCCCATACTTAGTCTTTCCCCAACCTGCCTGGGGTATTCCAATCATTTTTTGGCCAAAATCATGCCTGAGCCTTGTGTCCACTCCAAAACCCATGGGCTATAGGACACTGATTTTTCCCGAAGATAGCTCGTTCATGTTGTTTCGCCCGTTTGAACAACCAAACCACCCAGAAAACCAAAATGGCCCATACAAGGCCTATCCCCAGCCTGCCTGGGGAATTCCAGTTGATTTTTTGTAAAAATCATGTTCTTACACCGGGACCACCAAAAAACTAAAGGTTATAGCACACTGATTTTGCTCGAAAATGGCCCATTTGCGCCGTTTCTCCCATTTGACCAACCAAACCACCTAGAAAAACAAAATGGCCTACATTAGGCCACTCTCCAGCCTGCCTGTGGTAGACCGATCGATTTTTGGCCAACATCAGGACTAGACCCCCAGCACACCCCATAAATCGTGGGCTATAGCACACCGATTTGGCCCAAAAATGACCCGTTCACGCCGTTTCACCCGGTTGACCAACCAAACCAACTAGGAAATAAAAAATGGCAAATACTAAGCCAATCCCTAACCTGCCTGGGCCAGCCTAGTCAATTTTTTGCAAAAATCATGCCTGAACCCTGGGCCCACCCCAAAAACCATGGGCTATAGCGTAACGATATGGCCCAAAAATGGCCAGTTCACACTGTTTCACTCATTTAACTAACCAAACCACACAGAAAACTAAAATGGCCCATACTTTATCGCTCCCCAACCTGTATACAGCAGTCCGGCTGATTTTTAGTAAAAATAAAATCTGGACCCCGTACCCACCCCAAAAACCATTGGCTATAGCAATTAGATTTGGCTTGCAAAATGGCCCGTTCGTTCAGTTTCGCATGTTTGACCAACCAAACCACCCAGAAAAACAAAATGTCCCACATAGGGCCTCTTCCCAGCCTGCCTGGGGAAACTCGGTCAATTTTTGGCAAAATCACATTCGGAGCCAGGCCAACCCAAAAATCGTGTGCTATAGCACACTAATTTGGCTCGAAAATGGCTTGTTCGTGCTGTTTTGCCCATTTGATCAACCAAACTGCCCAAAAAACATAAATGGCATATACTTGGCTTTTCTCAAGCCTGCCTGCAGTAGCTTGGTCAATTTTTTGGCCAAACTCGTGGTCAAAACCCGGGCCAACCCAAAAACCATGGGATATAGCTCACCGATTTAGCCCGTTTGGCCCGTTTGACCAACTAAACTGCCTAGATATCAAAAATGGCCCACACTAGGCCATTTCTATGCCTGCTTGGAGAAGCTTAGTCAATTTTTAGCCAAAATCACGCACGAACCCTGGGGCCACCAAATGAACTGTGGGCTATAGCACACAAATTGGGCCCAAAAATGGCCCATTCATGTTGTTTCACTCGTTTGACTAGCCAAATCGCCTTGAAAAACAATTGCCCACACAAAGACACTCCCCAGCCTGTTCGGGGAATCCCAGTGGATTTTCAACAAAAATTACATTCCGATCCTTGGACCACCCCAAAAACTATGGGCTATAGCACACTGATTTTGCCCAAAAACAGCCCGTTCGTGCCATTTCGTCCGTTTGACCAACTAAACCGCCCAAAAACTATGATGGACCATACTAGTCCACTCCCCAACCTTCCTGGGGCTGGTCAATCAATTTTTTTCCAAAATCAAGAAGGAATCATGGTCTCACCCTAAAAACGTGGGCTATAGCACACCAATTTGGCCAGAAAATGGATCATTCGCGCCGTTTTGCCCATTTGACAAACCAAATAGCCCAAAAAACAAAATAGCCCACACTAGGCTACTCCCCAGCCTGCTTGGGGTATCTCGATTGATTTTTGTCCAAAATCAGACCCGAACCCCAGGCCCACCTCAAAATCTGTGGGTTATTATAGCACACCAATTTGGCCAAAAAATGGCCCGTTCACGCCGTTAAGCTAATTTGAAAAAACAAACTGCCCATAAAACCAAAATGGCCCACACTAGGTTTCTCCCGAGACTACCTGGGGTAGTCCCATCAATTTTTGGATAAAATCAGACTCGAAACCCATGATCACCCCAAAAACCGTGGGCAATACCACACCGATTTAGCCCGAAAATGGCCCATTCAAGCCATTTCACCCGTTTGACCAAACAAACCACCTAGAAAACCAAAATGGACCATAATAGGCCATTCTTATGCCAACATGGGGATGCCTGGTCGATTTTTGGGCTATAGCAAAAATCGATTTGGCACAAAAATGACCCATTCACGAAGTTTTGCCTGTTAGACCAACCAAACCACTCAAAAAAACTAAAATAGCCTACACTAGGCCGCTCTCAAGACTGTCTGGACAGCCCAGTCAATTTTTGGCCAAAATCACGACTGAAGCTCGAGCCCACCCCAAAATCCCTCGGTTATAGCAAACCAATTTAGCCCGAAAATGACCCGTTCATGTCATTTCACCCGCTTGACCAACCAAACCGCCCATCAAACCAAAATGGCCTACACTAGGCTACTTCCCAGCTTGCCTGGGATAGTTCGATCTATTTTTGACCAAAATCATGCTCAAACCCCGGGCATATCCCAATAACCGAGGGCTATTTTACACCAATTTTGATCGAAAATAGCCTTTTCATGTTGTTTCGCATGTTTGACCAACTAAATTGCCTAGAAAACCAAAGTGGCCTACACTAAGTCTCTGTACAGCCTTCCTGGGGAAGCCCAATCAATTTTTAGCCAAAATCACGCCCAAACTCCATGCCCACCCGATAAACCGTAGGCTATTGCACACTGATTTGGCCCAAAAATAGCGTATTAGCGCCGTTCTACCCGTTTGACCAACTAAACTACCCAGAAAACAAAAATGACCCACATTAGGCCACTCTCCAGTTTGCCTAGGGTAGCCTAGTCAATTTTTTGCAAAAATCACTCTCGGACCCTAGGACCACCCCTAAATCCGTGGGCTATAGCATACTGATTAGGCTTGAAAATGGATCGTTTGCGCCGTTTTGCATGTTTGCTAAGCCAAATCGCCTAGAAATCCAAATTGGTGATACTATGAAAACCAAAATGGCCCACACTAGGTCTGTCCCTATCTTTCTTAGGGCATCCCAGTTGATTTTGCCCAAAATCACGCTCGGACTCTGGGCCCACCCCCAAAATCATGGGCAATATCACACATATTTTGCCTAAAAATGGCTCGTTCGCGCCGTTTTTCCCGTTAAACCAACCAAACCGCCCAAAATATGAAAATGGCTTACACTAGGCCGCTCCCCAACCTACCTGTGGTATCCTGGTTGATTTGGCCAAATTCACACTCAGAACCCAAACTCACCCCAAAAACCGTGGGCTATAGGACACCGAGTTGGCGTAAAAATGGCCCGTTTGTGCCTTTTTGCCTGTTTGACCAGTGAAACCACCCATAAAAGAAAAATAGCCTACACTAGGTCACTCCCCAGCCTTCCTGGGGAAGTCCGATTGATTTTTGGCTAAAATCACGCCCGAACACCTGGCCCACCCCAAAAACTGTGGGCTATAGCACACCAATTTAGACTATAAATGACCCATTCTTACCTTTTCACTCGTTTGACCTACCAAATCGCCCAAAAAAACAAAATGGCCCATACTAGGCCGCTCCCTAGCCTGCCTGGGGAAACCAGGTTGATTTTGGGCCAAAATAACGCTCAGACTGTTGGCCCACCCCAAAAACTATAGGCTATAGCACACTAATTTGGCTCGAAAATGGCCCGTTCGTGTCATTTTGCCTGTTTCACCAACCAAACCATACAGAAAATTATAATAGCCTACACTAGGCTGCTCCCCAGCCTGTCAGAGCTACTTCAATCGATTTTCGACAAAAATCACACTCAAACCTCGGGCCCACCCCAAAAAATTATGTCCTATAGTACATTGATTTGGCTATAAAATGTCCTGTTCGTGCCATTTAGCCCGTTTGAACAACCAAACCACCTAGAAAACCAAAATGGCCCATAAAAGGCCGCTCCCCAGCCTTCCTGGGGTACTACGATTGTTTTTCATCAAAAATCACGCCCGTACCTCAGTCCACCCTAAAAATTATGTGTTATAACATACCGATTCAGCCCAAAAATGGCCAGATTGTGTCGTTTCACCTGTTTGACCAATCAAACCGCCCATGAAACCAAAATGGCTCACACTAGGTCACTCCTCAGCCTTCCTGGGGTAGCCCAATCAATTTTAATCATAAATCGCGCCTGAACCCTAGGCCCACCCCAAAAATTGTGGGCTATAGCACACTGATTTGGACCAAAAATGGCCCGTTCGCATCGTTTCACTTGTTTAACAAACCAAATTGCCCAGAAAATCAAAGTGCCCCACACTAGGCTTCTCCCCCACCTGTCTGGCAAGCCCGATCCATTTCTCACCAAAATTATGCCCAGAACCATGCGTACCACAAAAATCGTGGGCTATAGCACACCAATTTGGCATGAAAATGACACATTAGCGTTGTTTCCCCTGATTGACCAGCCAAACCGCCAAGAAAACAAAAATGGACCACATTAAGATGCTATCCAACCTGCTAGGGGCATCCCAATCAATTTTTGACAAATAATCACACACAAATCCTGGGTCCACCCCAAAGCTGTGGGCTATTATAGCACACCGATTTCACCCAAAATAGGCCCATTCGCGTCGTTTTACCAGTTTGACCAACCAAACCGCCTAGAAAACCAAAATGGCCCACACTAGGTCGCTCCCCAGCCTTCCTGGGGAAGCTCAATCGATTTTTGATAAAAATCATGCCCAGACCCCGGTCCACCCTAAAAATCGTGGGCTATAACACATTGATTTGGCCCGAAAATGGCCTGTTTGCACTATTTTGCTTGTTTCACCAACCAAACCGCCCAAAAAAACAAATGGCCCACACTAGGCTGCTTCTCAACCTTCCTGGGGTAGCTTGGTCGATTTTTGGCGAAATCAGGCCCGAACCCCTGGCTCAACCCAAAAACCTTGGGCTATAGCAGACCTATTTGGCCGAAAAATAGCCCATTTATGCTGCCACACTAAGCCGTTATCCATTTTGCCTGGGGCAGCTCGGTTGATTTTCTTCCAACATCACGCCCGGACCTCAGGCCCAGCCTAAAACCATAGGCTGTAGCACACTAATTTGGCCCGATAATGGCCCATTCGCGTTGTTTATGCTCTTTGACAAACCAAATAATCCATAAAATATAAATGGCCCACACTAGGTCGCTCCCAAAACTGACTGGTGAAGCCCAGTCAATTTTTGGCTAAAATAAGGCCCAGACCCCTGGCCCACCCAAAAATTCTGAAAATAGCGCGTTCGTGTCATTTCTCCCATTTGACCAATAAAACCACACAGAAAACAAAAATGGCTTACATTAAGTCACTCCCCATCTTGTCTGGGGTATCTCGGTCAGTTCTCGATAAAAATCATGCCCGAACCTTGGGCCCACCCCAAAAACTGTGGTCTATAGCACACCGATTTGGCCTGAAAATGGTGTTCACGTTGTTTCGCCTATTTGACCAACCAAACCACCGAGAAAACCAAACTAGCCTACACTAGGCCACTTTTCAGCTTGCCCGAGGTAATTCGATCGATTTTCAACTAAAATCACGCTCGAACCCAGGGCCCACCCCATAAAATATGGGCTATAGCAAACAGATTTAGCCCAAAAATGGCCCATTCACACCATTTAGCTTGGTTGAACAAACAAACAGCAGAGAAACCCAAAATGGCCTATACTAGGTCGCTCCTCAGCCTTCCTGGAGAAGCACCATCGATTTTCAGCAAAAATAATACCCATACCCTGGTCCGCCCTAAAAATTGTGGGCTATAACACATCGATTTTGCCCAAAAATGCTCGATCGTGCCATTTTACCCATTTGACCAACCAAACCGCCCATAAAACCAAAATGGCCCACACTAGGCCACTCCTCAGCCTGCCTGGGGAAGACCTATCTATTTTCAGCCAAAATCACGCTAAAACCCTAGGCCCACCCAAAAACCCGTGGGCTATAGCACACTGATTTGGATGAAAAATAACTCATTCGCATCGTTTCGTATGTTTGACCAACCAAATAGCCAAGAAAACCAAAGTGACCCAACTTGGCCACTCCCCCGCCTGTCTGGGGCAGGCCGATCATTTTATGCAAAAATAACACCCAGACCACGATCCCACTCTAAAAATTGAGGCCTATAGCACACCAATTTTGCTCGAAAATAACCCGTTCACGTCGTTACCCCCATTTGACAAACCAAACAGCCCAGAAAGCCAAAATGGCCCATACTAAGCCGCTCTCCAACCTTCTCGGGACAGCTCGATCAATTTTTGACAAAAATCATGCCCAGATCCTGGGCCCACCCCCAAAACAATATGGGCTATAGCACACTGATTTGGCCCAAAAATGGACCGTTCGCACTATTTTGCCTGTTTGACCAATGAAACCGTCCAAAAAATCAAAATGGCCCACACTAGGCCGCTGCCCATCCTTCTTGGGGTAGCCCAGTCGATTATCGGCCAAAATCACGCCCAGACCCTGGGATCAACCCCAAAATCATGGGCTATATCACACAAATTTGGCCAAAAAATAGCCCGTTCGCGCTATTTTGCCCGTTTAACAAATCAAACCCCCCAGAAAACAAAAATGGCCCATATTAGGCCTCTCCCTAACCTACATGGGGTAGCTTGGTTGATTTTCTTTCAAAATCACACTCGAACATCGAACCCACCCCAAAACCAGTGGGCTATGAGGCACCGATTTGGCTCGAAAATGAACCGTTCGCACCTTTTTGCTTGTTTGGCCAATAAAAACACCCATACAACAAAAATAGCCCACACTTTGTTTTTCCCCAGCCTGTCTAGGGAAGCACAGTCAATTTTCAACAATATCATACTCGAACCCCCGGCCTACCCTAAAAACCGTGGGTTATAACACACCGATTTGGATTAAAAATGACCTGTTCATGCCTTTTCATCCATTTGACCTTCCAAACCACCAAAAAAACAAAAATGTCCCATACTAAGCTGCTCTCCAGCCTGCCTAGGGCAACCAAGTCAATTTTTGGCCAAAATCATGTTCAGACTGCAGGCCCACCCCAAAAAATATGGGCTATAGCACACTAAACCAAACCACCCAGAACACCAAAATGGCCCATACTATGTCGTTTCCCAATTTGCTTAGGGTAAGCCGATCTATTTTGATCCAAAATCAAGTCTGTACCCAGGCCCACCCTAAAAACCGTGGGAATAGCACGCTGAGTTTTCCTGAAAATGGACTGTTCGTGCTGTTTCACCTATTTGTACAACCAATCCACCCAGAAAATAAAAATGGCACACATTAGGCCACTCCTCCGTCTTCCTGGGGAAACTCGTTCGATTTTTTACCAAAATCACGCTCGAACCCCGATCCCACCCCAGAAACCGTGAGCTATAGCACATCAATTTGGCCCAATAATTGTTTGTTCCCATCGTTTCTCCTGTTTGGCCAGTCAAACCGCTTAGAAAACCAAAATAGCCCATACAAGGCTGATCCTCAACCTGTTCGGGGCAGCCCAATCGATTTTTGACAAAAATCATGCCTGAATCCCTGGCCCACCTAAAAAAATGTAGGCTACCATTTCGCCCGTTTGACTAACCAAACCACTCTGAAAATAAAAATAACCTACACTAGGCTATTCTCCAGACTACCTAGGGCAGCCTAGTCGATTTTTGGCAAAAATCATGCCCGAACCCCGAGCCCAACCCAAAAACTATAGGAAATAGTATACCAATTTGGCCTGAAAATGGCCCGTTCACGTCGTTTTTCTCGTTTGACCAACTAAACCACTTAGAAAACCAAAATATCACACAATAGATCGCTCTTCAACCTACCTGGGGTAGCCCGATCGATTTTAAGCCAAAATCACTCTTGGGTCCCCAAGCCCAACCTAAAAACCGTATGCTATATCATACCGATTTGGTTCAAAAATGGCCCTATTATACCATTTCACCTGTTTGACCAACCAAACCGCCCAGAAAACTAAGATGGCGCACACTAGGCCACTCACCCGCCTGCCTATTACAGCCCAAAGGATTTTTTGCAAAAATCACCCCCGGACCCCGAGCCTACCCAAAAACCATGGGCTATAGCACACTAATTTGGCTTGAAAATGGCTCATTCGTGTCATTTCCCCCATTTGACCAGAAAAACCGCCCAAAAATACAAAATGACTCATACTAGGCTGCTCCCCAGCCTGCCTGAGGAAGCCCAATCGATTTTTGGCCAAAATCACGTGCGAATCCTGGGCCAACCATAAAAAATTTGGGCTATAGCACGCCGATTTGGCCTAACAATGGCCCGTTCATGCCGTTTCACTCGTTTGACCAACCAAACTTCCAAGAAACCCAACATAGCCCACATTGGGCCACTCCCCCACCTGCTTGGGTAGCCCAGTTGATTTTTAGCTAAAAATACAACCAGAACCCGGGCCCACTCTAAAAACTGTGGGCTATAGCACTCTGATTTGGCTCGAAAATGGACCGTTCGTGCCGTTTTCCCCGTTTGATTAGCAAACCGCACAGAAAACCAAAATATCTCACTAGGCCACACCCCAATCTGCCTGGGGCAGCCCGGTCAATTTTCGGCCAAAATCACGCCCAGATCCTGAGCCCACCCCAAAATCTATGGGAATAGCGCACTAGTTTGGCCCAAAAATG
Organism: Capsicum baccatum var. pendulum; assembly: GCA_030864225.1. NCBI lineage: Eukaryota > Viridiplantae > Streptophyta > Magnoliopsida > Solanales > Solanaceae > Capsicum > Capsicum baccatum. The sequence goes on from CM061560.1 coordinate 282,390,041, forward strand.
GCCCGTTCATTTTGTTTCGCCCGTTTGACCAACCAAATAGCTTAGAAAACCAAAATATCCCACACTAGGCTACTTTACAGCCTACCTGGGGTAGCCTAGTCGATTTTCAGCAAAAATCACCCATAGACCTCGGACCCACATCGATTTATCCCGATAACGGCCTATTTGCGCTGTTTCGCCCGTTTGACAAACCAAAACATCCAGAAAATTGAAATGGCCCAGTCTAGGTTTCTCCCTATCCTGTTTCGGGCATCCTAGTTAATTTTCGGCCAAAATAAGGCCCGAACCCCAGGCCCATCCAAAAATCATAGGTTATATCCCATAGATTTGGCCCGAAAATGGCACATTAGTAGCGTTTCGCCCGTTTGACCAACCAAACCACCTAGATAACCAAAATGGCCTACAATTGGCCGCATCTCAACCTTCCTATGACAGCTCGATTAATTTGTTGCAAAAATCATTCTCGAACCCCGAACCCACCCCAAAAACGTTGACTATAGCACATCGATTTGAACCGAAAATCACCCATTCATATCTTTTCACCCGTTTGACCAACCAAACCACCCAGAAAACCAAAATGACCCACACTAGGCCACTCCCTAGCCTACTTGGGGAAGTCCAATCAATTTTTGGCTAAAATTACACTCAGACCCCAGGCCCACCCCAAAAACTGTGGGCTATAGCACACCGACATTGCCCAAAAATAGCCCATTCACATCGTTTTGTCCGATTAACCAACCAAACTGCCAAGAAAACCAAAATAGCCCACACTAAGTTGCTCCTCAGCCTGCCTGAGTAGCCCAATCAATTTTCAACCAAAATCACTCTCAAACCCCGGGCCCACCCTAATAACCATGGGTCATACCATGCGATTGGGCCAGAAAATGGGTCGTCTGCGCCGTTTTGCCTGTTTGATCAACCAACCACCAAAAAAATAAAAATGGCACACACATGCCGCTCCTAACCTACCTACGGCAGCCCAGTCATTTTTTTGCAAAAATCACTCTCGAACCACGGGACCACCCCCAAACCTGCAGGCTATAGCACATTGATTTGGCAAAAAAATCTCCCGTTTATGTTGTTTCCCCTGTATGAACAGTCAAACCACTTAAAAAACCAAAATGGTCAACACTAAGCCACTCCCGAGCCTACTTGGGGTAGCCCGATTGATTTTCGGACAAACTCACGCCCGAACCCCGGGTCTACCCCAAAAACTGTGGGGTATAGCACACCCATTTGGCCAAAAATGGCCCGTTCGCGTTGTTTCGTGCGTTTGACCAGCCAAACAGCCCATAAAACCAAAGTGGCCCATACTAGGCTACTCCCTAGCTTGCCTTGGGCAGCCCGATTGATTTTTGGCCAAAATCACACCCGAACCACAGGCTCACCCGAAAAATCGTGGGTTATAGAACATCGATTTAGAATAAAAATATACTATTCGCACTGTTTCCCTCGTTTGACCAGGCAAATTGTCGTTAAAACAAAAATAACCCACATTAGGTCGCTCCCTAGCCTGCCCGAGGTAGCCCAGTCTATATTCAACAAAAATCAAGAGTGAATCCTAGGCCTACCCTAAAATCAGTGGGCTATAGCACAATGATTTGGGCCAAAAATAGCCTGGTCTCGCCGTTTTGCCTGTTTGACCAACTAAACCGCTCAGAAAACCAAAATATCCCACACTAGGCTGCTCCACAACCTTCCTGGGGCAGGTCAATGATCGATTTTCGACAAAAATCACTCTCGACAATAGGGTCCACTACAAAAACCATGGGATATAGCATATCGATTTAGTCCGAAAATATCCCATTCGCATCGTTTTGCCCATTTGACCAACCAAACTGCCCAAAAAAAAATTGGCCCACACTAGGCCGCTCCCCAGCTTGCCTGGGGCAGTCTAGTCGATTTTTAGCAAAAATTGGGATCAGACCCTGGGACAACCCCAAATACAATGGGCTCTAGCACACAGATTTGGCCTAAAAATGGCCCGTTCGCGCTATTTCATCCATTTGACCAGCTAAATCGCCTAGAAAAACAAAAATAGCCCACACTAGGCCGCTTCCCATCCTTCTTGGGGTAGAACAATCAATTTCTGGACAAAATAACTCTCATACACTGGGCCCACCCCAAAAAACGTGGGCTATAGCACACCAATTTGGCATAAAAATTGCCTGTTCTCTCAGTTTCGCCCGTTTGACCAGCGAAACAGTCCAAAAAAAACAAAATCGCCCATAATAGGTCACTTCCCAGCCTGTGAGGGCAACCACATGATTTTAGGCAAAAATCACTCTTAGACCCCAGGCCCACCCTAAAAACCGTGGGCTACAAGCACACCGATTTACCCCGAATATGGTCCATTACCGCCATTTCACCCGTTTAACCATTCCAACCGCCCAGAAAACCAAATTGGCCCATACTAGGATGTTCACCAGCCTAACTGCAGCAACCTGATTGATTTTCAGCCAAAATAAAGCCTGTACCCCAGGCTCACCCCAAAACCGTGGGCTATAGCACACCAATTTTGCCCGAAAATAGCCCGTTTGCCCATTTGACCAACCAAACCGCCCAGAAAACCAAAATAGCACACATTAGGCCACTCTCTAACCTGTCTGGGGCAACCCGATCGATTTTTTGTTAAAATCACGCCCGGACCTCGGGCCCACCCAAAAAAACATGGGATATAACACACAATTTGGCTCAAAAATGGCCCATTCGCGCTGTTTTCCTTGTTCGATTAGCCAAACTGCCCAGAAAACCAAAATAGCCAACACTAGACCGCTCCCTAACCTACCCGGGCTAGGCCGATCGATTTTAAGCCAAAATCACTCCTGGATCCTGGGCCCACCCCAAAATTTATGGGCTATAGCACACCAATTTGGCCCGAAAATAGCCAACTCGCGTTGTTTTGCCTGTTTGACAAACCAAACTGCCCAAAAAAATAAAATGGCCCACACTAGGTCACTCCCCAGCCTGCTTGGGGCAGCCTTGTCGATTTTCACCCAAAATCACGCCCTAACCCCAGGCCAACCCCAAAAACCGTGGGCTATAGCTCACCGATTTGGCCCAAAAAAGGCCCGTTCATGTCGTTTCGCCCGTTTGACCATCAAAACCGCCCAGAAAGCCAAAATAGCCCACACTAGGTCGCTCTTCATCCTTCTTGGGGCATTCCACTTGATTTTTGGCTAAAATCACGCCCAAACCATGGTCCCACCCCAAAATCGTGAACTATAGCACACCAATTTTGCTCGAAAATAGTCCGTTCGTGTCGTTTTGCCTGTTTAACCAACCAAACCGCCCAGAAAACAAAAATCCCCCACATTAGGCTGCTACCAACCTACCTGGGGTAGCCCGATTGATTTTTGGCCAAAATCACGCTTGGAACCCAAACCCACCCAAAAGATAATGGGCTACAGGACACCGATTTGGCTCGAAAATAGCCCATTTCGCCTGTTTGAACAATCAAATCACCCATAAAATAAAAATGGCCCACATTAGTCGTTCTCCAGCCTATATGGGGTAGCCCAGTCACTTTTCGACTAAAATCACGCCCGAAACCCAGGCCCACCCAAAATATCGTGGGCTATAGCATATCAATTTGGCCTGAAAATGGCCTGTTCGAGCTATTACACTTAATTGACCAACCAAACCACCCAGAAAACCAAAATAGCCCACATTAGGCCTCTCCCCAACCTGCCCGGGGTAGCTCGGTTTATTTTTGGCCAATATCACGTCGGATCCTAGGTCCACCCTAAAATTATGGGCTATAGCACACCAATTCAGCCCGAAAATGGTTCGTTCGCGCCGTTTTGCCTGTTTGACCAACCAAACTGCCCAGAAAACCAAAATGGCATACACTAGGATGCAACCCAGCTTGTTTGGGGTAGCTCAGCCAATTTTTGCCAAAAATAACGCTAGGACCTCGGGCCCACCCCAAAAATCAAGGGTTATAGCACATCAATTTGGGCCAAAAATCGATCGTTTGTGTCATTTTGCCTGTTTGACCAACCAAATTACCTAGAGAACCAAAATAGCCTACATTAGGCCACTCCCTTACCTCTCTGAGGCAACCCGATCAAATTTTGGCCAAAATCACGCCCAGTCGCTGGGTCCACCCCAAAAATCATGGGCTATAGCATACCAATTTGGCCAGAAAATAACCCGTTCGCACCTCCATACTTGGCCACTTTCCTACCTGCCCGGGGCAGCCCGATCAATTTCATCCAAAATCACATTCGGACCCCGAGCCCACCCCAAAATCCATAGGCAATAGCACACCGATTTGGCCCGATAATGGCCCATTTGCACTATTTCACCCGTTTGAAAAAACAAACCATCCAGAAAATTGAAATGGCCCATACTAGGTCTCTCTCCGGCCTGCCTAGGGCAAACTAATTGATTTTTGGCCAAAATCAGGCTCGGACCCTAGGTCCACCCAAAAATCGTAGGCTATAGAACATCGATTTCGCCTGAAAATGACCCGTTCGCACCGTTTTGCCCGTCTGACCAACCAAACCGCTCAGAAAACCAAAATGGCCTACACTAGGCTACTTCCAAACCCTCCTGGGATAGCTCAATTGATTTTTTGTAAAATCACGCTTGAACCCGGACCCACCCCAAAAATCATGGACTATAGCACACCGATTTGGATCAAAATGATCCATTTATTCCTTTTCACCCATTTGACCAACCAAACCGCCCAGAATACCAAAATGGACCATACAGGCCGCTCCCCATCCAGCCTGGGGCAACCCGATCAATTTTCATCCAAAATTACGCTCAGACCCTAGGGCCACCCCAAAAACTATGGCCTATAGCACACAGATTTTGCCCGAAAATATTACATTCTCATCGATTCGCCCGTTTAACCAACCAAACCTCCCAGCAAACCAAAATGGCCCACAATAAGTCAGTCCCCAGCATGGCTAGGGTAGCCCGATCAATTTTCAGCCAAAATCATGCTTGGACCCTAGGCCTACCCCAAAAACTGTGGGCTATGGCACACTAATTTTGCCTGAAAATGGACTGTTCGCACCATTTCACCTATTTGTCCAACCAACCCCTCCAGAAATTAGAAATGGCACACACTAGGCCACTCCCCCGCCTGCCTGGTGAAGCCCGGTTGATTTTTTGCCAAAATCACGCTCCAACCCTGATTCCACCCCAGAATAGCATATCGATTTGGCCTAAAAATTGCCCGTTCACGTTGTTTCCCCCGTTTGACCAGCCAAACCGCTTAGAAAACCAAAATGGCCCACACTAGGTCGATTCTTAGCCTGTTCGGGGAAGCCAAATTGATTTTTGACCAAAATCATGCCCGAATCCCTGGACCACCCAAAAAATTGTGGGCTATAGCACACCGATTTAGCCTGAAAAAGGCCCATTCGCACTGTTTTGCCCGTTTGACAAACCAAACCGCCCAGAAAATAAAAATGGCCCACACTAAGTCATTCCCCAGCCTGCCTAAGGCAGCCTAGTCAATTTTTGGCTAAAATACGCCCGAACCCCGAGCCCAACCCAAAATCCATGGGCAATAGTACACTGATTTGGCCTGAAAATGGCCTGTTCGCGTCATTTTGCCCGTTTGACCAACCAAGCTGCTCTAAAAAAAAAATAGCCACTAGGTCGCTCCCCAGCCTGCCCGGGACAGCCTGGTTGATTTTCAGCAAAAATCACTCTCCGGTCCCCAGGCCCACCCCAAAAACCGTCGGCTATAGCACACTAATTTAGCCCGAAAATGGACCGATTATGTCGTTTCGGCTGTTTGACCAACCAAAACGTCCAGAAAACTAAGATGGTCCATACTTGACCGCTCTCCCGCCTACCTGGGTAGCCCAAAGGATTTTTGGCAAAAAACACCCCTGGACCCTGAGCCCACCCAAAAAACAATGGGCAATAGCACACCAATTTGGTTTGAAAATGGCTTATTCACATCGTTTCCCCCGTTTGACCGGTCAAACTGCCCAGAAAACCAAAATGGCTCACACTAGGCCGCTCTTCGGCCTGTCCGAGAAAGCCAGTCAATTTTTGACTAAAAATCACGTCCGAACCCCGAGCCAACCATAAAAACTTTGGGCTATAGCACACCAATTTAGCCCAAAAATAGGCAGTTCACGCCGTTTCGCCCGTTTGACCAATCAAACTGCCTAGAAAACCAAAATGGCTCACATTAGGCCACTCCCCCGCTTGACTGGGGTAGCCCGGTTGATTTTGGGCTAGAATTACGCCCAGACCCTGGGCCCACCCCAAAAACCGTGGGCTATAGCACACTAATTTAGCTCAGAAATGGCCCGTTCATGCCATTTTCCCCGTTTGATTAGCTAAACCACCAAAAAAACAAAATAGCCCACACTAGGCCGCTCCCCAACCTGCTTGGGGCAGCCCGGTTGATTTTCAACCAAAATCACGCTTAGATCACGAGCCCACCCCAAAATCTATTGGCATAACACACTAATTTAGCTCAAAAAAGGCCAGTTCGCCCCGTTTCTCCCATTTGACAAACCAAACCCCCTAGAAAACAAAAATAGCCCACACTAGGCCACTTTCCAGCCTGCCCGGGGCAGCTCGATTGATTTTCAGTCAAAATATCACCTGGACCTCAAGCCCACCCCAAAAACCGTAGGCTATAGCATACCGATTTGGTCCAATAATGGCCCATTTGCGTTGTTTCGCCCGTTTACAAAACCAAAACATCAAGAAAATTGAAATTGGCCAAAATAAGGCTTGGACCAGGGGCCCACCCAAAAATCGTTGGCTATATGCCACCGATTTGGCCAAAAAATAGCCCATTAGCACCGTTATGCCTGTTTGACCAACCAAACCACCTAGAAAACCAAAATGGCCTACACTTGGCCGCTTCCTATCCAGCCTGGGACAGTTCGGCTATTTTTTACAAAAATCACGCTCGAACCCCAGACCCACCTTAAAAACTGTGGACTATAGCACACCAATTTGGATCAAAAATGACCCATTCATGCCTTTTCACCCGTTTAACCAACCAAACTACCTAGAAAACAAAAATCACCCACACTAGGCCGCTCCATAACCTGATTGGGGTGGCCCGATCAATTTTTTGCCAAAATCACACTCACATTCTAGGCCCACCCAAAAACTGTGGGTTATAGCACACCAATTTTTCTCAAAAATAGGCCGTTTACATCGTTTTGCTCGATTGACCAACTAAACCGCCAAGAAAACCAAAATGGCCCACACTAAGTCACTCATCAGCTTGCCTGGGGTAGCCCAGTCAATTTTCAGCCAAAATCACGCCCGACTGCCTTGGCCACCCTAAAAACCGTGGGTTATAGCACATGTATTTTAAATAAAAATGGCAGACACCGGTTGCTCCCTAACCTTCTTGGGGTAGCCCGATTAATTTTTTGCCAAAGTCACGCTCGAACCACGGGCCCACCCCAAAACCCGTGAGCTATAGCACATCGATTTGGCCCAAAAATGGCCAGTTCATGTCGTTTCCCCTGTTTGACCAGTCAAACCTCCCAGAAAACAATTATAGCCCACAGTAGGCTGCTCTCGAACCTGCTCGGGGCAGCCCGGTTGATTTTTAGAGAAAATCACGCCCGAAACCTGGGCCCACCCCAAAAATCATGGGGTATAGCACACTAATTTGGCCGAAAAATGGCCAGTTCATGCCGTTTCACCCGTTTGACTAATAAAACCGCCCAGAAAACAAAAATGGCCCATACTAGGCTGCTCCCTAGCTTGCCTTGGGCAGCCCGGTTGATTTTTAAACAAAATCACACCCGAACCACAGGCACACCCCAAAATTCGGGGGCTATAGCACACTAATTTGGCCCAAAAATCTCCCGTTCACGTTGTTTCCCTCATGACCAGCCAAACCGCCCAAAAAACAAAAATGGCCCACAGTAGGCCGCTCCCCAGCCTGCCCGGGGTAGCCCACTAAATTTTTTATGAAAATCATGCCCGAATCCTAGGCCCACCCTAAAATCAGTGGGCTATAGCACACCGATTTGGCCCAAAAATAGTCTGTTCTCGTTGTTTTGCCTATTTGACCAACTAAACCGCCCAGAAAATCATAATGTCCCACACTAGGCTGCTCCCCGGCCTGCCTGGGGCAGCCCAATCGATTTTTGATCAAAATCACGCTCGAACCCCGGGTTCGCTGCAAAAACCGTGGGCTATAGCATACCGGTTTGGCCCAAAAATAGCTAGTTCGTATCGTTTCGCCCATTTGACCAACCCAACCGCCCAGAAAACCAAAATGGCCCACACTAGGATGCTCACCCGCCTGCCTGGGGCAGCCTGATCGATTTTTAGCCAAAATCACGCCAGACCCCAGGCCCACCCCAAAAGCGTGGGCTATAGCACACCGATTTGACCCAAAAATAGCCCGTTCACGCCGTTTCGCTCGTTTGACCTATCGAACCGTCGAGTAAACCAAAATATCCCACATTAGGCCACTCTCCCGCCTGCCTTGGGCAGTCCGATCGATTTTTGGTCAAAATTACGCTCGAACCTTGGGCCCACCCCCAAAACCATGGGATATAGCACATCAATTTGGCTTGAAAATGGCATGTTCCCGTTGTTTTCCCCGTTCGATTAGCCAAACCGCCTAGAAAACAAAAATGGCACACACTAGGCCGCTCCCCAACTTGCCCTTGACAGCCCGATCAATTTTTGGCCAAAATCATGCCCGAATTTTGGGCCCACCCTAAAAGTTGTGGGCTATAGCACACCAATTTGGCCAGAAAATGGCTCGTTCGCGCCGTTTTGCCTGTTTGACTAACCAAACTGCCCGAAAACCAAAATAGCCTACACTAGGTCGCTCCCCAACCTGATTGGGGTAGTCCAGTCGATTTTCAGCAGAAATCACGCCCTAACCCAGGCCCACCCAAAAAACCGTGGGCAATAGCACACCATTTGGCCCAAAAATAGCCCGTTCATGCCGTTTTGCCCGTTTGAACAACCAAATCGCCCAGAAAACCAAAATGGCCCACACTAGGTCGTTTCTCATCCTTCTTGGGGTAGCCCACTCAATTTTTGGCTAAAATCACGCCCAGACCTTGGGCCCACCATAAAATTATGGCCTATAGCACATCGATTTTGCTTGAAAATAACCTGTTCGCCGTTTCGCCCGCTTATACAACCAAACCTCCCAGAAAAGAAAAATGGCCCAAACTAGGCCACTCACAACCTACCTGAGGTAACCCAGTTGATTTTTGGACAAAATCACGCTCGGACACCGAACCCAACCCAAAACTATAGGCTACAGGACACCGATTTGGCTCGAAAATGGCTCGTTCGCGCTGTTTTGCCTATTTGACCAATCAAATCATCCATAAAACCAAAATAGCCCACACTAGTCGCTCCCCAACCTACCTGGGGCAGCCCGATCGATTTTTGGCAAAAAATAGTCCCGAACCCCTGGCCCACCCCAAAAATCGTGGGCTATAACACATCAATTTGGCCTGAAAATGGCTTGCTCGCGCTGTTTCACCCGATTGACCAACCAAACCACCCAGGAAACCAACATAGCCCACACTAGGCCGCTCCTCAACCTGCCCGAGGAAGCCCGGTCGATTTTTAGCCAAAATCATGCTGGATCTCGAGGCCACCCCAAAATTTGTGGGCTATAGCACACCAATTTATCCCAAAAATGGCCCGCTCGCGTCGTTTTGCCTGTTTGACCAACCAAACCGCCCAGAAAACCAAAATGGCACACACTAGGATGCACCCCAGCCTGTCTGGGGTAGCTCGGTCAATTTTTAACCAAAATCATGCTAGGCCGCTCTCCAAACTTCCTAGGGCAGTACGGTCGATTTTCGGTCAACCAAACCACCCATAAAACCAAAATGTCCACACTACGCCACTCCTCAGCCTGCCTGAGGTAGCCCGATCAATTTTCAACCAAAATCACGCACTAACCCCAGAACAATCCTAAAAATCGTAGGCTATAGCACACCAATTTGACTCGAAAATGGCCTGCTCGCATCGTTTCGCTAGTTTAACCAACCAAATCAGCTAGAAAACTAAAATGGCCCACACTAGGTCGCTCCCCCGTCTGTCTGGGGCAGCCCTATCAATTTTTGGCCAAAATCATGTCCAGACCCTGGGCCCACCCCAAAAATCATAGGCTATAGCACACCGATTTGGCCCGAAAATAACCCATTAGCGTCGTTTCCCCATTTGACCAGTCAAACCACCGATAAAACCAAAATGCCCTACAGTGGGCCGCTCTCTAGCCTACTCGGGGCAGCCCTATCGATTTTTGACAAAAATCATGCTTGAATCCCGGGTCCACCCCAAAAACTTTGGGCTATAGCACACCGATTTAGATCGAAAATGGCCCGTTCGCACCGTTTCGGCTGTTTGACCAACCCAACCGCCCAAAAAACTAATATAGACCACACCATGTCGCTTCTCTACTTGCCTCGGGAAGCCCAATCGATTTTTGGCAAATATCATACCCGAACACCCGGCCCACCCCAAAAATCATAGGCTATAGCACATCCATTTGGCCCGTTCGCTCTATTTCGCCTGTTTGACCAATCAAAAAGCAGAGAAAACAGATATAACCCATACTAGGCTGCTCCCCAGCCTACCTGGGGCAGCTCGATTGATTTTTGGCCAAAATCACACCCGAACCCCGGGCCCAACCCAAAAATCATGGGTTATATCATACCGATTTGGCTCGAAAATGGCCCATTCGCGTCGTTTCGTGCGTTTAACAAACCAAACCGCCAAGAAAACCAAAATAACCCACACTAGGTCATTTTCCAGTCTGCCTGGGGCAACCCGATCGATTTTCAGCCATAATCACACCCAGACCACGAGCCCACCCCAAAAATCATAGGCTATAGCACACCGATAACGGCACATTCGCATTGTTTCGCCAGTTTGACAAACCAAACCGTTCAGAAAACCAAAATGGCCCACACTAGGTCTCTCCCTAGCCTGCCTAGGGCAGCCTGGTCAATTTTCGACAAAAATCACACTCGAACCCTGGGCCAACCGTAAAAACCATGGGTTACAGAACATTGATTTAGCTCAAAAATAACCTGTTCATGTCGTTTCACCCGTTTGATCAACCAAACTGCCCAAAAAAATAAAATGGCCCACTCTAGGCCGCTCCCAAGACTGTCTGGGGCAGCCTGGTCGAATTTTGGTAAAAATCATGCTCGAACCCTGGGCCCACCCAAAAACCATGGGCTATAGCACACTGATTTGGCCCGAAAATGGCCCGTTTGCGCCGTTTCACCCATTTGACCAACCAAACCGCCCAAAAAAATAAAATGACCCACACTAAGCCATTTCCCAGCCTGCCTAGGGCAGCCCGTTAGATTTTTGGCAAAAATCACACCCAAACCCCGGGTTCACCCCAAAAATCGTGGGCTATATAGCACACCGAATTGGTCCAAAAATGGCCCATTCTCGCCGTTTCCCCCGTTTGACAAACCAAACAGCCCAGAAAACTAAAATAACCCACACTAAGTCGCTCCCCAGCTTGCCTGGGGCAGCCCAATTGATTTTTAGCCTAAATCACACCCGGATCTCGGGCTCACCCTAAAAATTGTAGGCTGCAGCACACCAATTTGGACCAAAATGGCTTATCCTAGCTGTTTCGCCCGTGTGGCCAACCAAGCCGCCCAGAAAACCAAAATGACCCACACTACCCGTTTCCCAGCCTACCTGGGGAATTCCGGTCGATTTTCGGCCTAAATCACGCCCAGACCTCGGGCTCACCCAAAAAGCCATGGGCGATAGCACACCGATTTGGTCCGAAGATGGCCCATTCATGTTGCTTCCCCATTTGACTCGCCAAACCGCCCAGAAAAACAAAATGGCCCACACTAGGCCGCTCCCCAGCCTGCGTGGGGCAACCCGATTAATTTTCAGCTAAAATTATGCTTGAATCCCAGGCCCACCCCAAACACCGTGGGCTATAGCACACCGATTTGGCCCAAAAATGGCTAGTTCGCATCGTTTTGCCCGTTTGACCAAACCGCCCAAAAAAATAAAATTACCTAAACGAGGTCGCTGTCCCGTCTACCTAGGGTTGCCTGATCGATTTTCTGCTAAAATCAAGCTCGGACCCCAAGCCCACCCAAAATATCGTGGGCTATAGCACACCCATTTGACCAGCCAAACCGCCCAGAAAACCAAAATGGCCCACGCCAGGCTGCTCCCCAGCATGCCCGAGGCAGCCTGATCGATTTTCGACCAAAATCACGTTCAAATACAGGGCCCACCCCAAAAACCGTAGGCTGTAGCACACTCTGTTTTGGCCCAAAAATAGCTCATTCGCGTCGTTTCCCCGATTAACCAGCCAAACCACCCAGAAAACTAAAATGGCCCACACTAGGTCGCTCCCCAGCCTGCTTAGGGCATTCCGATCTATTTTCAGCCAAAATCACGCCCGGACCCCAGGTCCAACCCAAAATCGTGGGCTATAGCACATCGATTTGGCCCGAAAAATGCCCGTTTGTGCCATTTACCTCGTTTGACCATCCAAACCGACTAGAAAACAAAAATGGCCCACACTAGGCCGCTGCCCAGCCAGCCCAGGGTAGCCCGATCAATTTTCGACCAAAATCACGATCGAATCCCAGGCCTACCCCAAAAATAGTGGGCTATAGCACACCGACTTGGCCCAAAAATGGCCCGTTCGCGCCGTTTTCCCCGTTTCACCAACCAAACCACCTAGAAAACCAAAATAGGCCACATTAGGTCGCTCCCCAGCCTGACCTGGGGCCCGATCGATTTTCGGCCATGCCCACCCAAAAAATTGTGGCCTATAGCACACGACTTAGCCCGAAAATGGCTCGTTCGTGTCATTTTGCCCTTATAACCAACAAAATCGCCCAGAAAACCAAATATGCCCACGCTAGGCCGCTTCCCAGACTGCCTGGGGCAGCCCGATCGATTTTTGACCAAAATCACTCTCGGACCTCGAGCCCACTCAAAAAATCGTGAGTTATAGCACACCGATTTAGCCCAAAAATAGCCGTCGTTTCGCCCGTTTGACCAACCAAATAGCCCAAAAACCAAAATGGCCCACACTAGGCTGGGGAGCGGCCTAGTGTGGGCCATTTTGATTTTGGTGGCGATTTGGGCGGTCAAACGACGCGAACGAGTTATTTTCAAGCCAAATCGGTATGCTATAGCCCACAATTTTCAAGGTGGACCCGGGGGCAGGGTGTGATTTTGTTTGAAAATCGATCGGGCTGCCCCTGGGAGGCTGGGGAGCGGCCTAGTGTGGGTCATTTTGGTTTCTGAGGCGGTTTGGGTGGTCAAATGGGCAAAACAGTTGAGGGCCATTTTTGGGCCAAATCGGTACGTTATAACCCACAATTTTTGGGGTGGGTCCGAGCATAATTTTGTTCAAAAATCGATCAGACTGCCCCAAAGAGGCTGAGGAGCGGCCTAGTGTGGGCCATTTTAGTTTTCAAGGCGGTTTGGGCGATTTCAGTTTTCTATTAGCGACTTTAACTATAACCTCTGCTCTATTTATTGGTCTAAGCAAGATACAACTTATTTAAATTGAATATTTAAAATGAACAATTCATAAAAAGAAATCCTTCAGTAGGATTACGTGTATTCTATATTTACTTATATATAAATTTTGTACATTTTTTTACTATATATTCAATATTATTTTAAAAAAAAATCATAATATAAAAATAAAAAAATTGAGGGTTAAAGCAATGGCTTTACTAGCTTTACTGAAACATTCATAAGGAGGCCACTAACAATGTAGGACACTAACAACTTCAACCCAAAAGAATGCCCTAAAAGACCACAAAAGAATGTAACAAAGGCAATTAAAGGTAGAACTAGAAACACTGAATTCATCAAAACAAAAGGAACTTATTAAGAGTAGGGCAAGAGTAATGCCACCCATAACTTTGCACAATCTTCATGACAGGAGAGAACACATGACCAACTCAAGAAGCAGCGAGAGAGTCGCTACCTCAACCTTCAAACTAGACAAGGATGATGCTTATTTACGATATAGTTTCAGTACATAGTATCAAATTGTACAACACTAATTCGATACAAGGTTTAAGGATATACAACACTGCTGTATTCACATGTCCATGCCATCAAAAATCTCTCCGTCCTCATCAAAACTTGAGTCGTCTAGAAGTCCTTCACCAACCAAGTTACTGCAATAAACAGCAGTTGATCAGGCCTAAATATGACAGTTAAAAGTAGAATCTCTCATCATGGAACATTACAAGGGTAGAGTAATCACCTCACACAGCTGAAGCGGAAACTCACGACACGTTTCAACCTTCTATTGTAGAAGAAAAAATGGTATGACCATCTGGACAAGATGCAAAGACTGATATTAATGGACTACCGCTAATAACAAGAAATTTGACCAATAGAATCTTGTCGCTATTTTAGTCAAAGTGTGTGTTTTTTACAGAAAGGGACTCAGATCCTAATAGTAGTTTTACCTAACTTGTTTGGGCAATATTGCAACTTGAAAATGACCTTGTACTATAGCTTTAAAGCGAAATCTCTGTAAGAGATGCAACGCTTACAAATTGAAACAAAGGACGTACTTTCTGATCCATAGACCAATCAAACAGGACAAAGAGAATTAGTTTACATAGGCAAAATGAGATGAGATTGAAAGTGAAATCATCTCATTCAAGAAAAAGGAAAGAAACATAGGGGACACAGAAAAAATCAAAATTGGATGTGGAGGTAAATGTACCATTAATTAGTAAATTTTGCGGTAATTTACTCAGTTGTCTGATTAATATCAACCAAATCCCAGAGAAACAAAAAGAGTCCGAAACTTCCCATCCATAATATTTGTAATAATAATATCGGGGCCTATTAGTTTCAGGGGCATATGCAAAGGCTTCAACTGCCTTGCACTTGACCTGGCCATGGTCTTTGGTTACTTCGTAAAATGTAGTCAGAGAGGACCTCAATCAGATGGTTTATATGATAAAGTTGAAGAACAGGAAGCTCGCACAGAAAGTTGACAGGGTTTAAAAGGGGGGGGTAAAAAGGATATATTCATATAAAAAATCTTACATGGCTCCTCTCTCGAGAAATGGATCTGCATCTGCCTCCGGATTGTAAGTGTAGATCTCACATTCAGCAACTTTCACAACCTGCATTGCTAATAAGTTAAGCAACTTGACCATGTTCGTTTTCTGTCCTCTCTTTATGTCAACAAAATACCTCACCTCGTCTAAAGTCTTGTACAAGTTTTCAAGCAGAGGACTGCCTTCATTTGTGTCAAGCCATTCCTGCAACCCAAATCATAGAATACCTAAACAAAAAGCTCCATGATCTGTCTTTGATAACTCAGCTAAGCCTTGAAACGTACATGGCACAATACCATCTCCAATGCAACATATGATACACTCACTACCCTCCCCCAGAAAACAATTTAAAATAAAACAGTCACTAACCTCGCCAGGAAAACAAGGAAAAAATAAAGGGTGTGTTCGGTAGGGAAGGAAAATGTTTTCTGATTTTCTCATGTTCGTTTGGTCAAAAAAATTGGAAAATACTTTCTCTAGGAAAAATAAGTTTCTTAAAAATAAGGAAAATGACTTCCTTACTAAAAATAGGAAAAACAAGTTCTACAAGTTCCCACCACCCAACCCCCACCTCCCATAGTATTTGTCAACACTATAAAATGATTTTAGGATAATATTTTTGCATACAAACCGAACATGAAATAAGTAAGAATCCTGCATATTTTAATAGAGAACAGTTTCTAAGGAAACATTTTCCTTGGAAAATATTATCCATCATACTAGACACGCCCCAAGGATCCTAACCATCTACTTGCTTCACAAATGCTACTATAGAGCATTAGAAGGAAATAACAGTGTCTAATTCTATTAAGAAGACAGCAATTAATCTGAATTTGGTCTATTATGGGCATAGATCCATAGCACAACCTTGTTTGATTAGCTATCTCACCTCTGCTAGTTAATCAAAACAACGTAATCAGGTAAAACCCAAGGGAAGATGATTTTAATTGAAATGCCAGTATGACAACGAAGGGATTTGCCAATATATTCCATTCCCAAACATATAATCTGTAACAAACTCAGCTTAGTAGAAGAGGAACAGAAATATAATAACCTTAGAAGCCTCAAACATGTAGATGTCAAATATCTGCTTAAAACTGTCCCAGTTCTCTTCAGTGAAAAACTGGTGAGCTTTCACTGCACTGGTAAACCAGAAAGTCAAAATGTCAAAGCAAAACACAGATAAACTGCATACACGAATAGCCAGAGACAACACAACTGGAATATTGTATTGGGAAATGGAGAGACTTGAACTCTCAGCTCCTTCAAGAGCAACAGTAATCTAAACTGTCTGTCAAACCATCTGACAACACTCCCAAAGCTGTAAGAGAGGATTATATAGCGGGATGCCATGTCGCCAAAGAAGCTGACAGTGGCATTACCCATAATCCACCCAGTCAGCTTACTACAAATACAAGAGGATTATTCGTTTTAAGGAAAATATAAATATAAGAACATTATTTTCACCATAAGTTGGAGACTTACCTGAAGTCATAATCTGGATACATGTGATAGAGAGCAAGGAGTAGATATATCAATGTTTTCCGGCTGGAATGAAAAATTAGAAGAAAAAAATACATTATGGACAAATACACACTTGTTTCAGACTTAATTACTCCAGCCATGGGTCTGGATTCACCACCTGGATCTACAGATTAGATATTCCACAGGTGAAGAAGAATCGGTATCCGATGATTTTCCAAGATAATCAAAAATCTGCAACCAAAAGTTACTTTATGATCTCCAGGAAAAGAAAGAACTTTATTAGCACCTCGTACAGAGACAACATGAAGAAGTCTAACCACTGTCATAAACAATTGAAGTTACATGAAATGAATGAAGTTTCAGCAACAAAGAGGTAGGATGCAGTATATAAATATACGATAATGAGCACAAAAAAGCTTCTTCACAATTGAAAACAGATGGATCTAATTTCTAGCTACCTATTATTATTTCTGGGAGGAACGTGTAAGTTTCTCCATCTTTCTGACTGAAAACGAGATGCAAGAGTGGAAATATCATGTCAAAGCCCTTCTATTCTCACAAATATAAAGTTGGATTGCTAATTACGCAGGACAGGAGTAGTAAACAGCAGATTAGAAAAATTTATAATCAAAAGGCACTTTAATGTGCAGAGGTACCCAGTACCTATGTTTGTACGAGGTAGCAGGTACCTGCTGAATAATCAAGGAGCGTAAAAGCTAGCCTGAAGGCCAGTGTTACTTTAAAAAAATGGCATTTATAATAAAGATCATGCAAGCAACACATTTGGACCTACATCCTCTTGAGAATACATATCCCCCCCACCCCCCGCCCCAACTCGGTGGACGCTTGATATGAAAGAGGCCTTTTGTTTTATATTTAATACATGTGATTTTATTTTAAAAAAAAAATTTAATGATGTTAGCACAAACTTGTAATTTTCTTTCACCAATCAACCCTTCATACAAAACGAGTTTCCATAATATAGTGTTGAAAATGATAAAGAAACGAAGTGTTGTGCAGTAATTGCTCTACCTACCCTCTGGTAAAGAGTAAAAGACAACGTGATAGATAACATATTCATGAATTGAAGTTACCTCATTCTCCAAACTAAGGGATAGTTTCTTATCGGTTCCTGTATGTTTACCTAAAAAAGAATAAGCAAAAGTATACTTTACATCATGAGATTGTCCAGATGCAAGGACATTGTCTACTTGGATATCCTTAAGCACACTTACAAGAGTACGCCTCAAGACATCCTTTAATTGTTCGCTCTCCAAGGTTCACATGACTCAGAAAATCATTTATCCTGCACATGCAATTAAAATGATTAACTTGAGACCAAACAGCTAAAGATCTTCGGCACTTACTTGAATGTCGTTATATGTCAAAGCTTACCGATCAAGAGGGGTATATTCCAGATACTTCATGATTGATAACAATGCAGAATTTTAGCCCAATGATGATATTAGAGGTCCTACCACAAAAATCAGAAGTTCAGGATCATACATTACCATGCACTCAACAAGTCACAATTATAACAGTCACAAGAAATCATAATCAGACACGTATACCATGTCCAAATAAGATACATCAAACTCCAACAAGAAATATAATTTACCTCCTTCCAATAATGCAAGTAAAATCACTACTTCTTCCCAAGTTAAACATAATAAACAGAATATAGCAGATTGACCACATTCACAGCAAATTGATATAGTCTGTGTTGATAGGCATGATTCTTCTGTTTCACAAAAGTGAGGACCATAGCATCTTACTACCATTTTCTTTTGTTTCTCCAAGTTAAAGCATACAAAAGCATGGCACTTGGTGCTTCAACTAAACCACCAAATTTCACCAGATAAATTACTGGAAACCTGTCTTTAGACATGACTAGCAGGGTCGCTCTAGTTTTTATTATTTTACCTGTTAATCAGGCTTTTGATTCTAATTCGGGTCTAATATAATCAACATTAGGTTACTGCATGAATAAGCACTTTCAACGGACTATTAACTACGGTTATAATGACGAAGATTACTTTTTTTTTAATAACAGTGGTGCCCAGGCCAGCTTTCGCGCACCTCGACTATATCCATGGGATATCTTCCACCTCCCACCCGCAACAAATTCAAGTAACTCGACAAAGATTACATTTTAGTAAGCAATCTCATAGTCACTTCTCTAAATAACTAAAGATTCTATCAGAACCCAAACCACACAAAACCCTAGTAATATACATTAAATGCAGAATAAGTTCCTCGAATCTCCTTAATTGATCATCCAACAATTACCACATATCGATTTAGCTTAAGGACTAATATTCAAGAATGATAAACTCAAACTATGTTGTTCTATATCTCATCGAATTTATGAATTTTTTATCACATTAAATTCAAGGAGTCAAACAAACTTCAATATTTCCTCTCCTCATCAAAACAACAACTACAACAACATACCCAATGTAATCCCACAAGTGTAGACTAGGAGGTAGGATATATCCAGACCTTACATGTACCTTTGCGAAGGAGAAAAGTTGTTTTCATAGACCATCAACTCAACAAAAATGTAACCGACATAGGATAGGAAAGTAAGAAAGAAAAGAAAAGAGACAACAAAATAGCAACGTACAAAACAAATATAGCACTATTAATACACATCGGAGAAAAGAGTCTACATGTGAGAAAACATTAAAATTTCCATAAAATATTTGAATACACAATGACATCCCCAAAAACAATAAGAATAAACCCCGTGTAATCCCACATGTAGGGAACACAACAAGTTCCTCGAATCCCCTTAATTGACCAACCAACAATTATTAAAAATAATTGCATATCCATTTGGCCTATAAGGAAGATGAATATGCAAGCATGATAAACTTATATGTCGTTCTATATCTCAACAACAACAAAAAAACAAAAACCACAACAAACCCAGTGTAATCCCACAAGTAGGGAACACAATGAATTCCTTGAATCTCCTTACTGACCGACTAACAATTATTAACAATATCACATATCAATTTGTCCTAACAAATATGGAAGCATGATAAACTTATATGGTGTTCTATATCTCAACAACATACGCAGTATAATCCCACACGTGAGGTCTAGGGAGGACAGTTAGTACGCAACCTTACCCCTACCTTTGCTCGCATTAAATTCACTAGGGAGTCAAACAAACTTCAATATTTCCACTTCTCATCACACAACGTTCAAAAAATGTTCATGAAAAAACTTCAAAATTTCCATAAAAAATTTAAACACACAATGAGTTCCTCAACAACAACAAACCCAGTGTAATCCAACAAGTGGAGAACACAATGAGTTCCTCCTATTTCCTTAATTTACCAACCAACAATTATTAACATTCATATCCATTTGTCCTAAGGACGATAAATATGCAAGCATCATAAACTTATATATTGTTCTAAACCTCAACAACAACAACAACAACATACTCAGTATAATCCCACACACGGGCTCTAGAGAGGGTAGTCTATACGCAACCTTACCCTAACCTTAGCTCACATTAAATTCATTCAAGAGTCAAACAAGCTTCAATATATCCACTTCTCGTAACACAACAACACTCCAAATTGCTCATGGAAAAAAACTTCAAAATTTCCATAACACACAATTTCCCCCAAAAAGTAACTTCTTTTTATAGCAAGGGTATCCTATCCAGCCTGTGCAAACATCGACTAATTCCACAAAATACCTGTCACCTCCCACCAACAACACGTACCACATAACTCTATCCCCCAAAATATTTTGCATTTTTTTAATAACCATGGCGTTCGGGCCAACTTGAGCGCACCTCGATTAATTCCACGAGATACCTCCCACTAGCAACAGGTACCACGTAACTTTCTCCCCAAAAAAATGTAGTGTTCGGACTAGCTTGCGTGCACCACAACTAATTCCACGGGATATACCTCCCACCTCCCAACAGCAACAGGTACCACGTAACTCTACCCCCAAGAATAAAATCTTTTTCAACAATCATAGTGTTCGGGCTAGGAAGCACGCACCTCAACTAATTGCATAGGATATGTGTCACCTCCCAACAACAACAACAGGTACCACGTAACTCTACCCAAAAAATAACACGGGCTAGCTCGCACACACCTCAACTAATTACACAGGATACCTACCTCCTACCGCAACCAGCAACAAGTACCAGATAACTCTGCCCCAAAAAATAACATTTTAAGCAAAAGCAATTATGCAAACATGGAAAAAGAACCAAACCCCACAACAAAAAAATATAGATCTACACACATTGACTTAAAATTAAGCCAAAAAAAAACAAAGAAAAAAAAATTCAAAAATTCAAACAGAAATTAAATCAAACACAAAAAATAATATATAGCCTTTTCAACAAACTGATAATTAAAGTAGCAATTGATAATAAAAATCAAAACGGAAACATACCTTTTCAACAACTGAGAAAACAAAGGAAAAATCGATCTGAAAACTTGAAATTCGACTAACTTATTGAAAAATATCTAGTTTATATATTCGAATATTCGAAAATTTGTGCAAAATTTTTGAATTTTGAATTTTGTGGATTTTTTTTTTTTTCTGTGTGTGTGTAATTCTGAATTTGGGGAAAAAATTGTTATGACGCAATTTATTTGTAGGAGTGTTGAGGTGGCGGAAGTTGATTGGTGGACGTGTTTTCCTGTTATGGTGAAGTTGTTTAATCGCGTGAATATCAAAGGTTTAACTTTATCCGTTTCAGAATAAGTGAATTGTTGGAGTATTTATTGGTATTTCAAAATAAATGAATCAGTAAATTTTTTTTTTCCAAATTTAAAAATAAAAAGTTGTGTTAAAACTTATACATTTAATACTTTTTCCTTAATATGTGTGTCAAAATCCAACAATTCATTTATTATGAAACGGAGGAAGTAAAAAAAAATATTTTAACAAAATTCATGTCATATATTCTAGCGTTGATAGATAGAGTTACCTCGTATCTTAATTATTTTATTTATATAATTAATAATTGTTCATTACGAGCATGTATTTAAGTAACGTTAGTCGTAGAACAAGCACGTAATGTATAGTTAGGACATAGGTTTATGTCAATTCATGTTTTTGTTTGACCATTTATGATAATGCACGACTTAAACCAGCAGAAATATCAATATTTGTTGGATTGAAATAGCGAGAAAAGTCGGTTAAATACAAGGAAAAAAATAAGAGTTGGGGGGTGGGGGGGGAATGGATAAGGAAGACAATCAGGCAATTATATGATAGCATAGAGTAGTTGTAAAATGACCAAATTATCCTTCTAAAATAAGCAGACATATCGACGGTCTCCTGTGTGCTTCACATGGCAGACTATGACTTCTAATATAGGAGAAAGAGAAATGAAAGCTTGGGATCGGCCAAAAGCCCAAGAGTGTTTAATTAGGATGGGCCATAAGCCCAAGAGTGTGTATTGGGATGGGCCTATATGGCTCCATCTAAAAGGCCCGAGTGCTAAGATACCCGGTATTGGGACGATCATCATTTAAGTCATACTCGCAATGCAAGTAAATTGTAAGTCGCACCACATGGTTGAAGTTAGGCTCGAAGTTCCGATACATATACCTGAAGTTTAAACGTTTAATTATTTTTGCCTTAACTTTAATTATATGTATAGTCAAAGTTCAGCTATGTCTGCTTGTATTTCAGTCACATACGGTTGAATTTGATTATTTTTGCCTGAATTTAAGTTACAACAAACATGTAGCTGAATTCAATTATTTTGTTAACTTCGACATTTTTGCTTAAGTTCAAGTCTAGAGCTGTTCAAAATCAAACCGCAACTGATAAGCCAACCGCAAAATTGACTTATTGGCGTATTGGTATTGGGTTATCGGATAAACGGCTGACGGATTAAAATTTTATAGTTAACGGTTTATTGATGCGGTGTGGATTACTCAATTTTCTTATTGGATAAACCGTTAACCCATTAAGAATTAATTTTTACCATTAGCTATATACTTTAAAATACCAATTGTTAACCCTAAAGCTTCATTTAACATTCTACCACTCCTTAAAATTTAGCAAACCAAAACATCGCTCCTTAAATATCAAAGAAAAATAAGTTGTTTTTACATGTTTTATTAGCTAGCTCACAGGCTGATATGACTTGATACGATTTGCGAGTTGAATGTCTTATTGATCTACTAGCTCGTTACTCTGGAGTTTGGACCATATTAGACTAGTCTTCACTTCTAATATATAAATACATATATACTTGAAGTATATTTTGGTTAATATTCGTTGAATGGTTGAGCCAATACACCGCCCATTAACCTTATGATAATTACTAATCCGAATCGAACTAACCGATAAATTATTGGTTGGCTAATGGATTAGTATATTTAAAAGTCGATATCTGATAAGGTAAATTGTAGAGCATATTTATCCGCCTGATCCGCCCGATAAGCAGCACTAAGTTCAAACATCGTTACGTGACCTTACAAGCAAAAATTCTTAAACTTCAACCATATATTTCATTTGATGGTTGATTACGTTTGATTTATGCTTAAATTTAATTAATTTAATTAGGACCATGCACTCAAAGGTCCATTCCAATTATCCACGTGGAAACTTGAAGAACATAGAAAGCAAAAGAATGTAGAATTAAAATAAATACGTGGAATTAGATGGTCCAATGATGAAGGTTGTTAAATGTTGACTACTTTTTTATTTGTAATATATTCAAATCAACAATTTATTAAAAAGTTTATAATCGAGATATACCTAAAACACTAATTGCAGTACGTGTCTAATTAATTATTTAGTTTAGATATTGATTTATGATCCATCGCTATAATAATAACAAAATCAGTGTTATTTTATAATTAGAGTTCAAGTAAAGTAAGATATGCATAATCTTACCTCTATTTTTCATAGAATAAAGAAATTGTCTTTGATTGACCCTCTATAATCTTCTTTATTTTTCGAAATTTGATACTGATAATATAAATAAGCTCGCACAAACGAAACTTGATATATGATCATCAAAATAATAATAATGCATTGAAATAGAATCGAAATGTACCTATACAAATGTTGTCTTTGTTGTTAGGATTATGACTCCTAAGATTCTTGCATGCAACTAACATGCATACCTAAATGTCCTATACAAGTTGGTCAACCATACCTAATTTGATATATATATATATATATATATATATATATATATATATATATATATATATATAATTGTTATGTAAATTGGAGGTCACAAGCAGTGGCGGATCCGGGATTAAGATTGTGGATGCTTTAATCAGGGGTGGAGCTACAGTACCCTACGAGGGTTCGGGCGAATCCAGTAGCTTTACGTAAACTCTATATTTACACTAAAATTTTGAATATATGTTTATGATTACATAGTGTGAACCCATTGACAAATATTATTGCTTGGTCTAGTGGTAGATGGACCAACATTAAGGGCCTCTCTTCTGCCGCGGACGTGTGTTCGAACCCATTACAACATATTTATTTTTTTGATTTTTTATATTTCTTTAAATTCAGAACCCATTGACTTCAAATTTTGGCTCCGCCTTTGACTTTAATTTTATTTTTTTTAACATAATTTGCTAATGATGACATAATATAAATATATAACTATTTAAATGTAACATTAAAATTTGGTGTTTAAGTTTTGGAAGAGTAAGATTTTTGGTGGAGAAGGCCAAAAGGTTTTCAAATTTTTTGTTTGAGTAATTAAAAAAATACAAAAGTACTTTTAGTTTAATAAATTAAGAAGTAAAAAAAAAAAGTAATACAAAAAAAGTCAATCTCATATGCGTGTGAACTAGTGTACAAGAGTACTTGGGTCTTGTGCGTGTGTGCGCATTAAATGTAACTGAAAATTACAAAAAAATTTATACAAAAATACAGCGTAACTAAGGGGAATCGATCTCAAAGCATCTAGACATGAAAGATCCAACTAAAGCCAGAGCACCCAGACAAGTTTTAATATTGTGGGTGTTTTTTTATTTTTTATACCATTTTTTCAGTGTTTCTTATATAATAATACCTATTCTACGTCGAGTTTAGTGGGTTCCGGAGCACCCCAAAATAACACGTGGATACTCCCCTGGTCACGAGTTCAAGTGTTGAAAACAGCCTCTTGCAAAAATGCAAGGTAAGATTGCGTAAAATAATATTATAGCTAATTTTCTTCAACGGACTGACCAAGTTTTTTATCTTTTAAATGTCAAATTTCTTTTTTTTTTCCCATTTCTAGAGAGGTTGGTCTACCAAATGCCTATCCTCATTTTATTTTGCTCCAAAAATTATTTTTTAAAGGAAAAGAGGGTTGAAATAATTGGTCAATGAAAAGATTTGAACAAATTCATAGGCCTTGAAATTGATTAAAACTAACATTCTTTCGAATTAAACTAAAGGACCAAATCTAGAACATATTGATTATTATTGACCTAACCTTAAAGCTTATAATTTGATAGGCTAATTTCACGTTTAATCTTTAGTCATTAATGTACTGTATGTTTCAGAAATTATTCAACTAGATGTTAACATAAGACTTTTTCTAATCTAAGAATTCACGTAAACTCAAAAACTTTAAGGTGCGTATTAAGATACATTTTATAATATTCGATTGTGGACCTACTTATTATTACGGTATTACTCAAGTCCCTAAACGATATAGTTAAAAATATTTTGACGAACTCTCCAATGAAAATTGATTTTCATCGAAATCCCTCGAAAATATGCTTGTCAAAGACTTCTCTTGTGAATTTTCCTCAGAAGCTCGAATATAATTCTTATGGAATCGTTGATTGAAATTGTAAGTTTTCTAGTAATGCTATGTTTATACTATAATTCTCTATCAAAGTTCGTACAATTTAAATTTTGAATCTGTTTCTGTTGATAGAGCGCAAGGAGAAATGTCAGGTTAACAATATAATATGCCAAAAAAAAAATGAGTGGAGCATGATGAAGTTGACTTAATGCATGAAATATAATTGGAAGTTTCCTTATTGGGTTGGGAAGGTTACCAACCAAACCAATGAAATTAAAGAGCCATGACTTTAAAGTTAATACTTATTTCATTTTTTTTTTCTCAAAATAATTTAATACATTATTGGATAATACATTACAAATAACACCCACAATAGTTAGCCTAACTAACCAAATTTGTACACGTATGGATTTAATTATTACTATCTTTGTGGAAGCACCAACATTTGTTCGACCATGTGATGAAGAGAGACTCTTAAGCTTCGTGTGGAGATATGAGATACTGATTATGAATGATTTTAGAAGGGGTAGAGGTAGGCCGAAGAATATTGAAGGGAGGTAATTAGATATAATATGGAGCAGTTACAGCTTACGGAAGATATAACCCTTGATAGGAAGGTGTGAAGAGTGCGGATTAAGGTCGTCAGTAACAATAGGAGAGCGTTCTTTATTTGTGTCTGAAGTTTTTGTTCGTGATTTTTAGTATTATTTGGTGGTTGTAGTATTATTTTGCAGACTGTACTAGTTTATATGCATTTATGATTTGTGTTTGTTATACTGCTGTCGGTCCTAAGCCGAGGGTCTATCCTGGAATACACTGGGTTTGTTGTTGTTGTTGTTGATTTGGGACAGATCCAAAATTTTCTTTTTTTTAAAAAAAAAGAATATATCAGGAGCTAATTATGTATCTTTATAAGGAAAAAATGTATTTTTATTGATATATTATATATCCCGACAGACCCAAAATCAACTGATAACGTGGTAGTATTATGCCTAATTTTATGTTGAAGTTATTTGTGTTTGTATTGTAATATGGATAGATAAAATTAAAGTATCAAACACAGTCAGTTTTGCATTTAAAAAAACCATACTTGTATTATAATATAACAATTACACCATATAATATTAATCAAGAAATTGATTCCATCCATATATACATTTATTTTTAATTCGTAAAAATATTACACGTGCTGGATTAATTGGCACTTGAAAATTTTAATTCTATAGTTAATTAAGTTATACTAATTATTTTAGTCGCTTCACTTTTCCTTTTTCGTCTTGGTGTTTAGGTCGGTTTGCAGTTCACTTCAACTAATACATTGGTCGGAGCCAATACTAATAAACAGAGGCGGAGTTAGATTTTAAAGTCTGGGGGTTTGAAACACTATTCGCTATTTCACTTCACCCACATCTTGAAACATCGACGATGAACACTATTCACTTCACCCATATATTTTTTAAGCTTTTCTATGCCTTTGTTTCAATTTCGAAAATCCTCCGTTGTGAAAGATTCACTCACTTTTTCCATATCGACGATGAACACTATGGGCAATGTAATTTTATTAAATTTAAATCAGTACAAAATTCGAATTATATTAAATTCAAAATATATTAGTCCCGAATAAATATTGTGGATTAATATAATTGAATTAATTATTTAAGTCCAAATAGGCATGGATTTAAATAAGGCCCAGTATTTATTGGGTTAGTCCATTAATTTGGGCTACAAATGATGCGTCACTTTACTAAACCCAAGATATTGTCATATTCTAGAGGCCCAAATAAGCGTCAAGTGTCAAATGACGTGGCATGCCAAATCAAGTGAAGGGGCCAATAAGACCGTGCCACATGTCAAACTGATGTAGCAGGCCCATGAAATAAAAACCCATAAAAGGCGTTACATCACTTAAATCAGATTGGTCAAAGGAAGTTGATATTCATCATGACTCTTCCTTCTTCTTTTCCTACAACTATAAATAAGGGCCTCATAATTCAGAAAAAGGACGAACCCAGACCTCTAACAAATAGCAAGAGAAAGCTCGTGGATCAAACGCCATAATTTCTCTAAAAAGTTCAAGCATTCAAATCAAGTTCATCAAGATTTAAGATCAAGACTGCGATATTCAGGAACAGGTTCAAAAGCCCTTGAATTCAAGCACAAGTCAAGAACAAGTACCTCAAGTCCATCAAATCAAATTCAAATTCAAGATCAAACTTTCATTAGCCCTTGAATTTATATTTAAAAAGGTGAATCAGAGGATTCATAGAGATTATAACACTTGCATTGAAATCAATAAATTGATTGTAGCAATATATTGATAGTAAATTGATTGCTTGTAAAAGGCTAAAAGCAAGCCTAATAATACTTAATTTAGTTTTTGTTTCTATAAAAAAGTGTAAAAGTATGTGAATGTTTACTTAGCAAAATGTCATTAGTGAGGTTTGATCCCATCTTGGGTCTGAGAAGCTATACACCTACCAGTGAATCAACAGACTACATTGCATGTGAGTTTGGACATATATATAATATAATCATATATATTTTTT
This sequence comes from Capsicum baccatum var. pendulum, assembly GCA_030864225.1. Classification (NCBI taxonomy): domain Eukaryota; kingdom Viridiplantae; phylum Streptophyta; class Magnoliopsida; order Solanales; family Solanaceae; genus Capsicum; species Capsicum baccatum. The sequence goes on from CM061560.1 coordinate 282,417,886, forward strand.
GATTTTTTTTTTTTACAAATATAAAATTTACGTAAAAGCTAGTGGGTTCGACCGAACTCCACACAACACACTAGCTCCGCCCCTGCTAATAAAAGTATTGTATAACTGTATTCATTACGACTTTTATTAGATTGTATAATTTGAACCCTAGTCTCTCGTGGTCCATTACGACTTTATTGATTGTTATTAAAGTACATTGTAAATTCAAATCACACTCAAAGATAATAAGTTTTACTCTTTTAATTTTTATGATAAATTAAATACCTAATCTTAATTCCTTCAATTAGTTAGTAAGCAAGATTAAAGAAAAATAATGTATATATAGAACTAGAACTCTCAGCTATATACGTAGGTATACGTAGCATATAATTGTTCAAATAATCAACTTGCTAAAAAAGTAATCAAACTTTTATTAGATTATTATTATTATTATTATTATTATTATTATTGCCCTAATATAATTTATAAATATTTATAAAAGCTTATAGTATATTATCCAAATAGGATAATGCACTTTTTTTTTAATTTAGACTTGCAATGAAAGAGTTTCAACGTGTTCTTAATTTTTTTTTTGGTAACAGTGCTCTTAATTAATATAGGGTCATGTCAACTATGAAGATGCTATATAAAGACTTTGCCTATAGTATTTATAAGAAAAAATTAACAATTCGGTGCGCTAAAACTCTCACGATATGCAACGTCAAAAAAAGATCGGGTCGGGTAATGAAGGCCAATTGTACACAGTCTTGTCTCGCATTTTTGTTGAAAATCATTTTCACGAATAATTAAACTCGTAATCTCCTGATCATATGATATTAACTTTACAACGTGTTCAACTTTATTATTATTTGAAAAACTAATTAATAATCTACACTTCCTGGTCAAGACAATCGGCTTTGCTTACGTTTGAAGATTGTGATATATTTGGATTCTATTTTATCTGAAAAATAAAATAAAACTTCCTTTGAAGATATTTCTCTTTCAAGTGGATAACTCGTAATTATAGTATTCTTTTTTGGAATATATCTGATGATCAAATCATTTTCAGTTTATTAGTTAAAATTAAAATATAATAACCCAAATAATAATTTATTCGTATTTGCATCATATTTCATTAGGAAGAACACTTTTTCCGTCCGATGTTTAGTATCTGCATTGACAGGAGTAGAGTTAGGCTTTCGATTATGAGTTTGGGAGAATGCAGTAACTTGATTCAAACTCTATAGTTATCGTAGAAATCTATTAGAAGTATATAAATTATTAATCTATCCAGTATCTTAAAAGGACTAAAATTTTGAATCCATAATTCAAACTATGACTTTGATATGCACATTATTAGGGCTTCGACTATTTCAAATTTACGCGTATAAAGACCAACACTACCTCTTTTAACAGAATTTTTATATCCACGTCTTGAATCTGATACCTTTAACCCAATGTGGACAGCATAACATTTAATCTTTATGTTAAAAGAATGTACATAACAATGGAAAATAAAGTTCGCATGCATTATCTCAAACCCAAAAAAAAGAAATGAAAATGACATTCATCATCATCATGTTATTTTCATTCCAAATCTTTTTAAATTTTTTGCATACTTTTTTTTGCTCACATGGTAGGTGTGGGTAGAGACTCGGAGAAATATAATTAGAAATGAAGTTACGTGGGAAACAGTGAGAGTGGTATTAGTGGCGAACAAGATACGGAAAGCGAAGCTAATAAGATGATTCAAACATGTGAAAAAGGAGTAGGTGGAGGTAGGTTAAAGAACTAGAAGAGGTGATTAGCCAGGATACGATACAACTTCAGCTGACTGAGGATATCACCTTAGATAGAACGCAAGCTAATGGAGGTCGAGGATTACGATAGAAGGTTAAAAAGTATAGTAGCATTTAGCTGTCACATAACCACTTACTCTTCGATGTGTATTTACTATTTGTTATTGTATCCATTTTGTATTTTGCTATTTTGTTGTATTTCTTACAATCTTGAGTCAGATATCTTTAATCTCTTTTGAGCCGATCGAGAATCTATCGAAAACGATCTTTGTTCATAACAAAGATAGGGGCAAGGTTTGAGTATATTCGGCCCTCATTAGACTTCAGTTATGAAATTATACTGAATAAAATATGGCATTGTTATAATTAGATTTTTTTCAAAATTATCCTTACATCTTTGAAATTTATTTTGCAAAAAGAAAAAAACTTTCATATAATTTAACTCAACCAATGGTACAAGCTGTATGTAATTATTACATTAATGAAACTAAAACTATTATGGGATAGTTTACATTAATCATAGGTTTTGAAACTGAAAAAATGGAGATTATTTCAACTTCATTACTTTTTTTTAGTCTATATTAACCAGCTTTTTAATTTCAAACTATCTAGTTCATGCTAAAATTAAGATAATGAATAAATTGAAAAACAAACATCAATATGAAAAAAGATAAACATTTTATGAGTCCAAAACTTTTACTAAAATTTGGGAAATAAAATTTGCATGCATGATCTCAACAAAAAAAGTAAATGAAAATAACATGCATTATCATGTGATTTTCATTCTAAATCTTTTAAGTAATATTTTTGTTTGCATGTTTTTTTATCGTCTTGTTGTCCACGTACTATTAGTTGTAGTATTGCTTTGATAGCTTTTTTTTACCTTCGATTTATGTTATTATTCGTTGTCGTCTGTACTTCGACTATTATATTATTATCTTATAGTTAATGCCCTGTTATTATCTATTATTTTTGTTATGATCAACTATTTGTTATACTTTTATTACTTTTTTGGACTGCTTTAGACGATCTTTCTTAAGTCAGGATCTATCTACCCTACTTAGACCCTACTTTAAGAAATTATACTGGATATGTCATTGTCGTTATTGTATGCTTTTTTTATTTTATAAGAAAACAGTCATAAATTTATTTTTGAAAAAGAAAAGCTTTTCATATAATTTAACTCAATCAATTAGTACAAGCACTTTAATCACTACATTAATGAAACTATTATTAGGGATGAGTTTACATTAATCATAGGTTTCGAAACTGAAAATTTGGAATATATTTCAACGTATCAGTATTTAATGAACTTATCAATTCATTGATTAGTCTTAAACCTATTTAACCCCCCCCCCCTCCCCATCCACCCACGCACCCACCCACTCGACCCTAGAGACCAAAAAAGAAAAAAAATAATCAAGATTTTTTTTTTATGAGTTTAAATGTGATGCATGACAACGTAAATACTTACTACGATATTATAAATTAAATTTGACATATAATAATAGATATTTTTTAAAACATATACATGATATTTCAGCGTGATCTCTAAGGTCAATAAAGAATTCACATGCATTCATTAATTTCTATTCAGATTATATATGTACAGAGTAAATTAAAAACTTCACTAAACATCTAAATATATATAAATCTCAATATTATTATAGTATGAGGTCGTCATTGCATTCAAATTTCAAAATTCGAATAAACTCTAAGCTTCGAAAGAGCATCTAATGATAATATTGAAACCTAAAATTAAGAAAAAGAACCTACTATATAAGCAATTAAGTTATATATAATATAGTATTGAAATTTATATACGATTAATTTGAATTCACGTCGTATATGATCCGTTCTAATAAAAATGCTCCTTATCTAAAATTATTCATATTTAGAATTTAAACTCGAAATCCACTAGTGGTTCTACTAATTAATATAATTAAATTATATTGCTTGTGTATTTTAATTTTAAATTAATTTTTTTCACTGGGTTCCCCTACAAAGCTGTTGTATAGGATGTTTTTTCAAATTTTGAAATTGAAATTTATAACAAAAAATGATGATTAACATGAAAGAGAAACAAAGGGGAAGGAGACACGTTTTGAATGGCTCGAAACCTGAAAAGATCTGTTCATTATATAATTTAATTTAATTATATTTTTTTTCAAAAAATATTAGTATAATATAATAAAACGTCCGATAAGCGTACGATTTGAAAAAGAATCAAACCTCAAGTATTTATTATACGTAATCTTAAGTTTTATTTATACTAGAGTCAACTTTCACGACTTATACATATAACCTCCTGATTACATGACAACAACTTATCAATTAGTTCCATTTCTGCGATTTATATTTATGGTCTTCTTATTACATAACAATTTATCAATTACTATAATTTCTGCTAGAGGTTATTTTCGTGATATATACACATGACTTTCTAATTATATGACAACTTATCGATTACTTCAATTTCTGCTAGAGGCTATTTCCATAATTTATACACGTAACTTTCTAATTACATGACAACTTACTGATTATTGTAATTTTTGCCGAAGGTTATTTTCATGATTAGTACACGTGACTTTCAAATTACTCCTATATGACAACTTATCGATTAAATTTTTGCTAGAGGCTATTTTCATGATTTATACACGTGACATTTCAATTACATGACAACTTATCAGTTACTCTAATTTCTCGTAGAAAGCTATTTCTGTAATTTGTATCGATGACCTCCTAATTACATAACAATAACTTACCAGTTACTCGAATTTTAACTAAAGATTATTTTTGCGATTTTTATCTGTGACCTCTTAATTACATGACAATTTATCGATTACTTCAATTATGCTTGAGGTTATTTTCATAATTTATACTCTGTAACCTCCTAATTACATAACAACTTACAGTTATTTCAATTTTTCTTAGACCTCCTAATTACATACTCCAATTTCTCTCAGAGGCTATTTTCACGATTATATATGTGATCTCTTAATTACATGACATCTTATCAATTACTTTAATTTTTACTAATTACATGACATCAATTTTATCCGAGACTTTATTTAATAATTAATAATTTAATTATCCAATTTTGAAAAGTTGGGTCTTTTTGTTCAAATCAAATTCTTGATCTGTAGAAAAAAAAAAGCTTCATTAATATGGAGACTATATAGATATCCTTTATTATATACTGTATTACCACCCCATTTTTCTCTCATTTGTAAGAGTTTCCTCTGTTGATTCTTTGAAAATTCTGAGTAATTAAACACTCAATCTGTTGCTTCATTCCAAAAGAGAAATCTTTTTTAAGATTAAGAGAAAAAAAGAGACCTTTCTTAGCTTATAGATATCCCTATCCCTTTCTTGTAAGTCTCTTTTTTGCCTTTCATTTTCTCAGTATATTCCTTGAATTTTCAAATTGTTTCTTCATGTTGTTCTGTTATGGCTTTGTATTTATATTAAAGATCACTTTTTGCAAACAAAAAAAGAAAAAAGATCACTTTTTGGCATCTGGGTATTTTTTATTTTTTTTCCTCATGTTTTGTATTTGTCTATACTTTGTTTTTGATGTTTGTGTGTTAATTAATTAGCTTGTATTCATATCAAGAATCATTTTCTGGTATTTGGGTGTTTTTTATTTTTTGCTCATATACTGTTTTTTGATTTTTGTGTGTCAATAGAAAATAGGTTGTATTCATATTAAAGATGATTTTTTGGCATCTGGATATTCTTTATTTTGCTCAAATTATTTATTTGTGTCTACTTTGATTTTGATGTTTGTGTGTTAATTAGCTTGTATTCATATCAAGAATCATTTTTTGGTATTTGGGTGTTTTTTATTTTTTGCTCATATACTTTTTTTTTTTTTGTGTGTGTTAATAGAAAATAGGTTGTGTTCATATTAAAGATCATTTTTTGGCATCTGGATATTTTTTTCATTTTTCTCAAATTATTTATATTTTGATGTTTGTTTGTTAATAGCTTTGTATTCATATGAAAGATCACTTTTTGGTATTTGGGTATTTTTTTCTTTTCTCATTTTTCTACTTTGTTTTTGATAATAGCTTGTATTCATATCAAAGATCACTTTTTTCCATATGGATGGAGATATTTTTCTTTTTTTGCTCATCCACTTTGTTTTTGATGTTTGTGTGTAAATACTCCTTCCGTTTTAATTCGTTTGGCCTATTTTGACTTGGCAGGGAGATATGTGAATTTTCCCAAAATGCCGATAGTTTAAATTAAAGAATTGCTAAAAAGGGAAAAGGTGCATCTTTTTTGTACTGATTAAAAAGGAAAATAGGTAATAGTTTGTATTCATATCAAATATCACTTTTTGGTATCTGGGTATTTTTTTTTTTAATTTTTGCTCATCTTCTTTATTTGCCTCTATTTTTTTTAATGTTTAATAGCTTGAAATTTATTCAAAAGCTCACTTTTTGCCATCTGGGGTTCTCAAGTTTCAATCTTTTTTGATTCCCTTTTGTTGTTATTTGCATGTATACTTTCTGTTTTTGCTTGGTTTTTATTCTTCTTCTTTGATTTGGTTTTGGTTATTTTATTGGATTTGTTGAGTGTTTTTTTATTCTTAGGAAGTTTCTCTATGCAAGCCCTTATTTTGTCCTTGATTCAAATTTGTCATACTTATTTTGAATTAAAGTTGTCTGTCCTTTATTTCAAAACCTTGTGGTTCTTTTTATGTGTAGTTTTGTAGTTGGAAATTTTATCAATGATGTTTTATTCCTTTATGTCTTTATTACTCTTTTTACTTTTTGTATAATTGGCTGATCTTTTAACAATTCTGATTGAAACAACTTTTATGGTCTAAGGCAAGTTGTATACTGTTATTTGCTAATTTCAGGTAATTCTGGTGGAAAGCTGATTGTTTAAGGCACCACTGTCTCTGTTACATCGATTTTTCTTTTTGGAAAAAAGTGGTTCTTAGTTGTTGACATAAGTATGGGAGATCATTTTGTGTTTCTGGTTGATCGGTTGCTAACGGAATCAACTTTGGAGGCTGCTATTGAAAGCAGAAACCAGAAACAGCTAGCATCATCGACAACGAATAGCTCTGTAACTGATTGCTCTTCCCAGGAATCTGATCCTCTCTCGAGTCCTCGGAAGATGGTTGAATGCAGGATATGCCAAGATGAAGATGTGGATTCAAATATGGAAGTTCCTTGCTCTTGCTGCGGTAGTTTGAAGGTTTGTTGAGCCTTGTTACGATTACTTTCTTTCTTTTAATAGACAATATGCCAACTTTATTCGACTGGGATGTGCTTAAATGAAGCGACATGGAGAGTGGGGATCATATAGTCGAAATCAACTTGCTTGAACTCGAGGCATGGTTGTTGTTTTATGCTATCTATCGATGCTCTAATCTCCTGTTATTGGAGCTGGTTTATATTGAGTATATGCTTAAAAATCAAAATATGAGTTATGTGCTTGTGCTTACTGCGTATTCTCAGTTTATGTTGATGCTAGACGCATGTTATTTCTGATAAGCTATCGACTCTAGTGAGCAAATGGTTCTGTCTTATGACGGGCCTGGATAAGAAAAGATTTTGTTAATATTGTTACAAGTACGTTTTGGAGTTGTGTTTCTGCAACTTTTTATTCCTTCTGAGCAACGTCCTGTTATTAACTTAGACTTTCAAGTTCAGGCTCAATTTTCTGATTGGTTTCTGGTGACGATTTATTACTTCGACAAACTATCTAAGCACTAGAATATTTTTCATCATGCTGAAGATATCCCTGTAATAAAATTGTACTTTGTGACATCAGTTTGATTTTGAACTTGAGGGTCTCCTACCTATTTCTGACTTGTGCCGAATTCTCTATCTTATTCCCCTTTTGTTCTAACATCTCAACATTTTCCTTTTGTCTCTATTCATATTCTATTCTGCAACTGCTTCATGGTTGTCGTTGGTTTTCGTGCAGTATGCACATAGGAGATGTGTGCAAAGGTGGTGTAATGAGAAGGGTGATACCATTTGTGAGATATGCCACCAGGTTGGTAACTTTTCTAAGTTTTCTTTATATAACTTGCAGTCTAGACGTGCATTTGAACCAAAGCAACCTTTTCTCCGCCCTTCCTGTTAGATCTATTATAGTTTCGGCTCATTTCTGTATTTCAGCGTATGCTTAATTCTTCAGTTGACGTTGATCATTAGTATCCTTATGTCGGGTTTCTGTTGATTACAGCCTTTTAGGCCTGGTTATACGGCACCTCCCCCCATTTTTCGACTTGGAGGCATCCCAATGAACTTTAGGTATCATTCTTCATCTTTCTTGTTGCTATTATTAGGAAAATTGCATATTCTACTCCATATTCCGTATTGCTTTTCTCTTACCACGTGTTATTTGATCAGGGGAAACTGGGGAATTGTTAGAAGAGACTTGAATAACCCTCGTTTGATAGCACTCGTTTCAACTGATCGTGATTTCATCAACTCTGACGACTATGATGATGACTATGCAGTCTCTACATCAAGAAGCATGATGTGTTGTCGTACAGTCGCAATGATTGTAATCTCTCTCTCTCTCCCCCTCACACATCACACACACACGCATATCTTGGTGCGTTTTAGTTATGAAAAGAAAGCATGAGATTCTTCAATCACTAGCTTTTGCGATAGGCCAAACTTTCTACGAACCGTAAGATATGCAAATGTGACCTGGAACCATGATATCCCGTTTAGACAATTTCTAAAACGCAGCAATTTGATTCTGTCTTTTGTTCTCTTTTTAACAGTTTATGCTGCTTCTGGTTTTACGGCACACTCTTCCAATCATAGTGAATCAAGCTGGGGACTATTCATTCCCTTTGGTCATGGTAAGATACTAAACCAGAGAAAATGGGAATTCACATTGTTGTGTACTGGTATTTCTCTCTCGTTCCTGCGGAATAAACTTGGTGGTTGTACTTGTACCGACTTCCTTACAAGTAGCATTCGCAGTATTTTCATAGTTTCTAGTTCTTCTATTTTGGTGATCACCTGTGCTGGTTTGTGCTCGCCTTATTTCATTGTTGTCTTCTGTATGTTGTCTACCGTTTTCCCATTTTGGCGTTATTTCGTTGTTGTTAGTGTTCTTTTAAGCTGGGGGTCTAACGGAAACATCCTCTCTATCTCTACGAGGTAGGGGTAAGGTCTGCGTGCACTCTCCCCTCCCCTCCCGAGACCTGATATATCGTTCTTGTTCTTACTCATTACGCTTTGCATGCAGCTGCTAATGCTGAGGATTACTGGAATTGTTCTGCCAATCTACATCATAATGAAAGCTGTGACATCTTGCCATCGTCGCCACCGCCAGCAGGTGAGCTAATCTACGATTCATTCATCTTACGCTCCTCCCCGATACCACTCCCCGATACCACCCCACGCCTAAGTTCATTAAACTTTTTTCATCCTTCACAAACAGGCTATTTTACCGATCTCCTCGTCCGATGAAGAATCTGGCCCCATGATACTCTCACATCATCAACACCCCATCATTGACGCCCCTTGAAAGTACCTAAACAAATGTTATTACCGCGTTTACTGTTACCACAGCTTCCTGCCGCGTAAGATTCACTGCAGAGAGGACAGATGACCGCGAAAAGAACACACATTCGCGTAATGCAGTTGGTGTTTCAGTTGTTGTAGATTGAATTAGTTAGAAATCTTTGTACAGTCAGTTAAAAAGTTCAACAATGTATATGAACACATTGATGGGAAATGCAAAAAGGTGGCAAGTTAGTTTACCTTATGATTATATTATATGATATGCTGTTTTTTTTCTTGCATTTCAATTTGGGTTGGTGAATTATTGTTGAAAAAAAAATTCAGTTTGACTAACTTTACATGCTATAGCACAACGATTTGGCTCGAAAACGGTCCGTTCGTGCCGTTTTTCCTGTTTGACCGCCCAGATGCTTTGTCGGCCCACACTCCCCCACTCCTCAGCCTGCCTGGGGGCCCTCGGACGTAGAAATATTTGGTGATTTCTTTCGATCAGTTCAATCTTGATTGATCTCGCCCGGTGTCCCCCTACTTCCCCCGCCGCCTTCCGATCGGCGGGAGTATACAATGACAAGGGCATGAGTGCCCGATCGTGCGACTACTTGTTGAACGTTTGATGGCACCTTGCTCTGACCTGAGCTATGCAACAACGAGATCTCCCTTGGTCCTTGCCGTATGTGCTTGACTGATAGAGTTGCTTGGTATTTGGGTTAATTAGTGATGATCAAATAGTAGCAAATGCTTTGTCGAATTACTTGAGGTGTGTGTAAATTGATTCGGACATTATGATTATATATATCTATATTAAAAAAAAAAAATAGTTGAATTTAATCAACTAGTAAGGTCAATGAATCTATATTTGACCTATAATGGATCATTAAATTCGAAACGTGTCGTGATTAATTATCTCATAGTACCTAAAGGGACCTCTAGTGTATGGAAAAAAATAATAATTAATGAACTAAAATTCATTATCACCATCAGTAGAAAATAGGTATATTTTAAATAACTAAAAATCCATAATCACCAAAAGGGAAACATTCCTCATCACAAATCTTTTTTTTTTTTTATGTTCAGTATTCACATTGATTCTCAAATTTATTCTGATTAGTATAATATAAGGGTACATTATTTGGATACGTCATTTAACATGTATCTTATCGTTGCGTTTATGTATCTATGTATGACTGAAATTTAGATATTTTTTCGGTTAGTCAAATACTGCATGTCTGAAGTTGTTTCGAAGTTAGTAGACTAGTAAACTTTTATTCACTACGGTACGACTTAAATTATATATGTGCACTTTAGTTATATATACACTAAGCTTGAATCAAGATCTCTAATTAAAAATGAAGGTATATATCGACGTTTTAAAAAAAAGAGTTAAGTTGGGTATTATCATCATTCATCTTTATGATGAAAATTGACATGAAACTAATTGCAGCCAACCAAAAAAAAAAAAATGCAGCTAAATTTCTTCAAAAATTGTATTATTTAGATTACTTGCCACATGACAAAATAAATTATAGATAAATTAGGAACTTTCCTCTATCATGTCTTCTTTATGTGGGATCAATTTTCTAGGGGCTAATAAAGTGGATAATATGTGTTCATTTGGTTGATGTGATATATCTTATAAGATAAAATAATAGGGTGTTTTTAGTAAAGAAAATTGTGTTCTTGAAAATAAATGATTTTCTTATATATTTTTTTTCGATATTTGATGAGTAAGAAAAAAATGTTGTTTTAAAAATATTTATATTTGATCTAAGTAAATATTATGAGTAGTGCAGAAGAGATTTTACTCTCACCTGTCCTCCACTATACTAGTATCCTATGTTTGTATGTGGGTTCGCAGCTATATATTTCATATAATTATTTTTAAATTTTATAGTATAAATACAGGGTCTACGTAAAAGTTTCTGTTCAATCGACCCCCCCCCCCCCCCCCAAATACACTGTAGCTCCGCCTCTGCTTCTATCAGAAAAGATTGTTAATCTCTTTCTTATAGATTGAAATGAGTCGATATCGGTTGTTGGAGTGGAAAAACACATGAAAAAGATTGGTAGTAACTTTAAATTCTAGATTTATTCCACAAGAATGAATTCAAGGTCCTTCAGAAATAAGATCTACATACACTCTACCTACTGGCGGAGGATTTAGAGATCGTGAGTGCTCAGGAGGTTCGAACACGTTTATTGATGCCCAAAGCCATTAAGGTTCCTCGTAGAAATTGAAGCATCGAGCTATCTTCTTGGTTTCCTAGTTGCTTCTATAAATCTTATATCAATTTTTACACATTTCTTATAAATTGTACCTAGTCTGTGTCGAATTTAACGGATGCCGAAGCACCACAAATAGGCCATAGGTCCGCCCCTGATTCTACCTTCCTAGACCCCACTTACGGAATTTCACTAGATATGTTATTGTAAAGGCAACCAAAAAGCGAATAAATAGGACAACCAGTTGTTCAACTAATAAGCAAAATCACCATCAAAGGATGTTGTGCAGTAGATGGGGTTGCTCCTACCTTAACCCCTGGGTATGGAAAAATCTTTGGTAGGGAGCGCTACCCCCTGAATGGGGCCCTACCCAGCGCAAATCCGAATTAGTCGGGCTCCAATGCGGATACCGGACACCGAATGGAAAACCCTAAAAAAAAAAACTAGTAAGCAAAATCAAATGAAATCAATCCATAATGCAATGTTTTAAGCCACAGTAGAAAACCTTTGTGTCAAAGGTGTGAGAAGAGTTTATAGTCGAAGGACGCACAAGCTGACCTTGACACCACCATCGTCAAAAAAACATGAACACCTAATAGTAACTGTAATCTGCACAACTTGCAGAATCAAACAAACGTAAAAGGAGGACGAAAATGCAGGCTCTCGGATAATTTCTTCATCATAGTCACTAGAGAATGTAAATCTGTACACCCGTCTGGAAAAAATACACGCGAAACAAGTATAAGAATTTCGGGTACAAGTTGACTTGTTTTCTTGCCCGTTAAACAAACTCAGTTCCACCTTTTTCGCGGCCTGAAATGTTCCGGCGAGAGAGAAAAAGATAAGAAAGCCAACTTACCAGAAGTAGAAACTCCCTCTATCTCTATCCTACATATCAATTATATTGGCTCTAACAATCATATATTCTTTAAAGAGTTATATTTATACTTCCGATTCTTTTGCCTTGATCGCCAAATGTAGGCAAGCGCTCCAAATGCGCAGCTCGCGACTGCAATAGCCAATGCAGCTCCTACTGGAACCACAACTGCATGTGTTGAGCCTACCACCTCTTCAGCAACTATTTTTTCAGTCTGACTGCCACTTTGTTGTTCCATTTCCTTTTGGAGAGTTACTAGTCCTTTCCCATAGTAACTGACCAAAAACTTGAAGACCTCGTTCTCATCCCACTCGATCTTACCATTTTCCTTACTCGTTTTGAGATAACACGATGAACAAAGCTTTTTTGGAGGCCAAATAGCTTTTGGAAACTCAGGATCACCGGTTTCTAAGGATGCTTCTTCTTTCGCTAGTCTTTCGTTGACCTTGTTGTGTGCACTCCACAACCAGAGGGCGAAATCACGAGCTTTCTTGAACGGACTAGATATGCTGAAAATTCGGAATATTTGCACAAAACAGTTAACAACTCTCGACTTGAAAATGCTCAGACAGAATATACTGAGACACGCAAAGAACGTCAAAAGAATTTTACCTTGAACACATTCCATAAAAATGTTGCCTACATTCCTCGCAAATGAAAAAGTTGTGTATAAAATCACATGTACTTCTAAATGCCATGTTGCTTTCTCCGTCCTCCACTCTTACGGAGAGTGAGTGTAACAAAACCCACAAACCGCAACTGCAAAAGAAACAGCGATGATGTAGGAAGGGAACTGACAAAGCAAATTTTCCATACAAAACCACCCCATTATAGCTACGAATGAATCATATTATAACTAGTAAACTTAGGCCATTATCTTTGATTGCCGATTATGTGTTGTTGTGGTTATCAAAGGCAGGAGAGGAGAAGACTAAAGACGGATTCAAATAGGCAGAAGAGAGTTACCAATCTATAAAAAATATTTTAACGAGTGAAACAATAGTGTACAGAAGTGTGTTCATGAATCAATCGCTCTGCCTCTATTGTCATTTTCCATCACAATTATTTTCTCGTAAAGCACCAACATAGTTGTCTATCCCCCTTTACATGTCCTCATATAGCTTGTATGCAAATGAAACGAACAGGTAATATAGGAACATAAAAAGTAGTAAGCAGTTAGGCTATAGAAGCCTTGGCTCATTTGGAATTCTCCTATTATATTTTCATTAGTGAATTATCAGAAATTTGTAATACATATGAAGAAGAGACAACATGAATGATCCATTACCTAAAACCTCTAGTATCATTCTTGCTGCCACGACAATACATCTGCAGTATAAAACAGATTTTCATAAACATACTTTGAACAGCTTTAGTTGTGGACTATACGAAGTAAAGTATAGAATCTCTTTACATCTATTAATTACGAGATATAGATCTTCATAAGCTTAAGTGTTGGATAAACATCACCAAAGTAGTAAACTTTTCAAGCTGTTGCTATGATTTGCATTTTGAAATCTTCATGTAGTGACATGCTGAAAATACACATCTACTATTATCAGTAACATGCTGAAAGAATTTTATTTTTTTTATATGGTTTGAGAAAAACATCTAACGCATTTTCACTTCTCTTAACAGCAACTCTTACGTAATGAAAACTACCATATTTGAGGCTTTACGTGGATAGTCGAGCACTTTGAGGTGGGGCACGGGGCAGCGGTAGTTCAAAATACATAAATGAATAATGACACTACATGCGTCAGATACAGAAAAGAAGCTAACGTATGTACGCACCCAATATCCACGAGGAACCTCTTTACCACAAATATGGTAATTTCCCAGTGCACCTTTTTTGCTACAACTTTCAGCTTTCTCATTATTAACCGACATCGTCTGTGATGGACACAGATCATCAAAGTTAACAAGTATCTCAGCACTCCCCTTTCGGCACCTAGTAGAAAGATACAACTCCACATGTAAGGGAAACAGAGGAACGCTTACAAGCCTACAGGCTACAACAATGCCAAAAAGCAACGAAAAGTAGGAGAAACCTCTTAGAAGGGTGATGAGCCACCAAAAGTTGCAGAAACTTTATAAGTGATGCCCGAGTTGCTGGTGTAATCATCTGCACAGATTGAGCGCTAAAACCCTTAAAATTGAGTCTTCCACACAAAAAAATTATTGATCTGACAAAGACAAAAAGCTCAGCTCTTTACCTTGTGGTCTAAAATAATACCAAATGCAGTAAATGTTGCCTCCTCAATATCATAGATAGCTTTGGCAATCTTCAAAAACGTAATTTCGCAGAAGTTAGAAGAAGTATATAAGAGGCAGCTGAAATTTCGTTTTAGTTAGTTTAAAGTCAAGCTCCAGTAACCTGGCCCGAATCTGAAGTGTTAGCCTGAAGATGCTCTTTCTCGTGTTTTCCATCATCGAAGCCATATGACCTGAGATTATAAAGTAAATGTAAAGAAGAGTGCGGTGACTAATCAAAGATAAATCAGATAATAACTTTTTAAGTGAAAAAAAAATCATATTATGCAGTAGTGCACAATAATCATATTACACTGTACTTATACATTCTTCAATTGGGAAAACCTCAACTTCCGTAACGTTGATATTACATCACTATAATCTTCTTCTACATAAAGATTATGACCGACTCAGTCATAAATAATTATTGATTGGATCAGTTTGACCAATCCATTCTAACTAGAAAATCGAACATTTTGCATTATGAGTAATATTACCAGTGCATTATTATCATAGAGAACTGTTGGAGTACCAATCTATTGTTAAAAGTTTGTACATGAGTACATATTCACCAGGTAATATTAGAAGTTGAGACTATGATTTTCTTTTAATTTGAAGATCCAGCTGAAATCTCACAGGACATCGAACTGTCGTGTTGTTTAGCAGTGTAAAATTACAATACGCAGATCAAACATTATGTCAAAATTAAGTAGGACATCCAATTTGTAGCAAGAGGACTAATCGGCTTATCCTAAATTTCCTGTTGATTCAAATATCTAAGAATATTAGATCAACGAATACCTGAGTAATACAATCATTTCTAATAAAAAGTAAGGGGAGTCTATTAAGATCTTACCGCATATATCAAACTCCTCAAGGAATATTAGATATCCTTAAAAAAAATACTTTATGCACAGGATGCTTTAGAACTTTAAACACCACAGAAGGCTTAATCCATTCGGAAAAGGGTTAAAAATGAAGGAAAGAACCTACAAACGATAAACATGTATACCTTCCCAATTGTTTGTTGATCCACCCAAGCAAGATATCAGCAGTTTGTCCATTTTCAATGGGAATTATTTCACTCTTTTCTTGTTTTGGATCCCAACCACCACCGATAAACTTCTTCGGAGGGCCCCAAAAAAGCATCGGGAAACGCGTCACAGAGAACTTGTCACAAAGATTGGAATTTACCTGTGCTGCCAAAAAGGTGATCAGTAATGGAATAAATCAGTTAAGTAGGACAAAAAGAAAAGGGGAAACCATATTTAAATGAAAGCCTGCAATGCATGAGTTAAATATTTCTATTTTGATGAAAAACACGAAACAGTGTGAGAATGATTAAAACCACCTGTTGAGGAAAATTCTTTAAGTCTACCATACGGACCAACTGACAACAACAACAACAAACCAAACCCAGTGTATTCCCACAAAGTGGGGTCTGGGGAGGGTAAGATGTACGCAGTCCATACCGCTACCTCCGAAGAAGTAGAGAGGCTATTTCCGATACCAACTGAAATGGAGAGATTAGAAAACAAAAAAGATACCAACTTAGAAAAAGTCCTAATTTGGAAGGCTAAATCAGCCAAATGATGTCCAATAGTCATAATATCTACGTCCTTGCACTCCTACATACACCCGCTCTGCCTCACTTTTGGGTTTGGGAAAGGGGTGGGGGAGATTCTCCCTCGGAGAAAGACTGAGATAGAGATGCTATGAGCCCAAAATAACTTCTTATTTTCGCTCGAGTCACATTTTCTATTATGTCATCCATCCTGCTTCATGTTTCACTACGACCTTGTGTACTATTCTCTATTCTGAGCTGGGGGTCTGTCGGAAACAACCTCTCTACTTCCTCGGAGGTAGCGGTATGGACTGCGTAAATTTTACCCTCCCCAGACCTCACTTTGTGGGAATACACTGGGTTTGTTGTAGTTGTTATTTCGCTCGAGTCACATAGGAGAGAGACTAAGAACATAACTCTTGGTTTAACATATGATACGAAACAAGTTTGAAATCATCAAGACCTAAGAAAGATGAATTTCCCGTTGGTGAAAAAGAACACGTCAAGTAAAAGAAGAAGATTATCTATACCGGCAAACCATTTACTTAGAAGTATAAACAAAGCATTAGAGCAATACCGTCAATGCACAATCTACCCTCGTCATCAATATGATTCCTGGGTGACTAGCATCTGGTCCGTTGAAGAGTCTCGCAACCTTTTCATAGTGTGGCTGCAAGATTATTGCTTTTTCTGTGAGAAACACAATAGTAAAAGCTTGTACAAGCAGAAAAAACTATTCCCCTATCCCGTTGGATGACTTCATCATCATTTTTTCGTCAGAAAATATTTTTTAGTTTCTTTAAAACTTCTTAAAGTATCTATTTTTTTATCCGTTTTATTAGTATCTTTATGCATTTCTTAGTCTCTAGGTCTTCTGTTCAAATCTACATGGAAATTTGCCAAAGTCCGGCTCTTGCTAATCGGATCAACCCTTTTACGGATAGAGGTAGTACCTTATAATTTCTACAGGCAGGACACCTGCAAGACATAAAATTGCTTCGTGTAAGAATCACATATGGTTTAATAATAAGAATTCAAACAATAAAAAATTATCATTGACAACATCAAGATCGGTAAGTCAATGTCTACAAAGTAAAAGGTAAGATTTTACATTTTCCAAACAATAAATCAACGTTTCATTCACTGCAACATGACAACAAAGATTTGGCACATGCTTTTTTTTAATATAGCACGATTAAAATGGGTAGTGATGAGACTAGCTGACCTTTCATCTTATTGGTGAGTATTCGATTCTCTATCTCATAATCTCCTCATCATTTCCCTAGTTACCCCCACACCCACCACCCCCCAAAATAAACTGAAAGAACAATGTTCTCCATCCGTTTTGCCCAAATAGAATAAACAGCAGATAGGGTAACAGATAACAAAAGCAAAAAACAACATGAATAAGGAAACTACAACGATAGACACGGTGCTCAAGACTACGCCAAGCCAAATCCCATCAAAAAGCAAAACAATGCTCAACTACTTACAAACCCTCTACCCTGATCCACTACCTCCACACCCTCATACCTAAGGTCATGTCCTCAATAAGTTGAAACCATGCCATGTCATGTCTAATCAACTCTCCCCAATAATTCTTCTGCCTACCTCTACCTCATCCAAAAAACTCCATTAACAAAAAAAAAAACCACAGATAACTTCATCTACACTAAATAACAATGATTTCAGCAAGAACATTAAATTATTGAAACCCCAAATGGAAAAAGACAGATGCTGTGCAGCAGACTACCACCAAGCGTAATCTCGTCGAAAAGCAAGACAACGTTCAACTACCTTATAACCCTATATCCTAATTTGCAACCTATATACTTTCTTAACTCTTATCTAAGATCATGTGCTCGGTTAGATAAAACTGCACCATGTCATGTCAAATCATCTCTCCCCATCTGCCTACATCTACCTCATCCAAAAATAACACATATAACCGCGAAGTCAGCAAGAAAATATAATTCTTGAAACCCCAAATCAAAAAAGATGCAAAGAAAATAAAATGAACCAACCAGTGAGCAAAAAGTTCAAGAATGGCCAAAGGGTTAGGAGTGTCATTAAGAACAGAATCAAAGTTGGTAGCATTCGAATCAACAGCAAAGTCAATATATTTACACCAATAGAACATAAAAAAAGGGATCTCTACACAACTAGCCGGTGGAATTCACTGTAATGAACCAACCAGTGAGCAAAAAGTTCAAGAATGGCCAAAGGGTTAGGAGTGTCATTAAGAACAGAATCAAAGTTGGTAGCATTCGAATCAACAGCAAAGTCAATATATTTACACCAACAGAACATCAAAAAAGGGATCTCTACACAACTAGCCGGTGGAATTCACTGTAATGAACCAACCAGTGAGCAAAAAGTTCAAGAATGGCCAAAGGGTTAGGAGTGTCATTAAGAACAGAATCAAAGTTGGTAGCATTCGAATCAACAGCAAAGTCAATATATTTACACCAATGGAACATAAAAAAAAGGGATCTCTACACAACTAGCCGGTGGAATTCACTGTAATGAACCAACAAGTGAGCAAAAAGTTCAAGAATGGCCAAAGGGTTAGGAGTGTCATTAAGAACAGAATCAAAGTTGGTAGCATTCGAATCAACAGCAAAGTCAATATATTTACACCAATAGAACATAAAAAAAGGGATCTCCACACAACTAGCCAGTGGAATTCACTGTTTACTTTTCCTAGCCGATATAGATAGAATATACATGGACACATATATTGCACATCTGCGAACTACTTTTAGTTTAAGCGATTGGATGGACAACTATTTATGTCAATTCTTTCATCAAAAATTTCTAAAATGAGCTAACAGGATTTTCAGACGAATAATAGAAATAACTCATCCTAAAAACACACAACAACAACATAGATAACTTTATCTACCCCAAATAACCATGAATTCAGCTAGAAAAATGTAATTGTTGAAACCCCAAATCACAAAAAAGGCAAAAATATGCAAAAGCAGAAAAGAACTAACCAATGAGCAAAAAATTCAAGATTGGCAAAAGGTCTCATTAAGAACAGAATCAAAGTTGGTAGCATACAAATCAATAGCAAAGTCACTACACCTGTGATAGATATCATTATTATTATTATTTTCACATTACACCAATAGAACATAAAAGAAGGATCTTTACACAACTAGCTGGTGGGATTCACTGTTTACTTTTTCTAGTCGTTAAAGCTACAATATACATGGATTGCACATATATTACAAATCCGCGAGCTATTTTTAGTTTAAGCCATTGGATGGAAAACTATTTAGATTAATTCTTTCATCAAAATTTTATAAAATGGGCTATAAGGGCTGTTCGACACTCCAACAATTCACTTTATTGGACTAGGGAGAGTACCTACTAACCATCTAATCTTGATTCCGCTACCTCCATACCCTCCTATCTAAACTCATGTCCTCGTAAGAGATTGGATGGAAAACTATTTAGGTTTAATTCTTTCATCAAAATTTTATAAAATGGGCTATAAGGGGTGTTCCACACTCCAGCAATTCACTTATATTGGACTAGAGAGAGTACCTACTAACCATCTAATCTTGATTCCGCGACCCCCATATCCTCCTATCTAAACTCATGTCCTCGGTAAGTTGTAAGCCTGTAACTACGCCATATACTGTCTAAGCACCTCTCCTCAATACTTTTTTCCAACTACCTCTACCTCATCCAAAACACTCCATTAACACACACACACATATACAGAGACAACCTCATCTACACCAAATAACCAGAATTCAGCTAGAAAAATGTAATTCTTGAAACCCCAAATTAAGAAAATATGCAGAAAAAGCAAAAATAGAAAAGAACTAAACATTGTCCTCGATAAGCTGAAACTACGTCATATCCTGTCTAATCACCTCTCTCCAATACTTTTTCTGACCAGCTCTACCTCATCCAAAACACTCCATAAACACACACACAACACACGCACATACAGAGACAACCTCATCTACACCAAATAACCATGAATTCAGCTAGAAAAATGTAATTCTTGAAACCCCAAATTAAGAAAATATGCAGAAAAGCAAAAATAGAAAAGAACTAAACAGTGTCCTTGATAAGCTGAAACTACATCATATCCTGTCTAATCACCTCTCTCTCCAATACTTTTTCCGACTACCTCTACCTCATCCAAAACACTCCATCAACACACACACAGACAACAACAACAACAACAACATATACAACTTTATCTACACCAAATAACCATGAATTCAGCTAGAAAAATGTAGTTCTTGAAACCCCAAATCAATAAAATATGCAAAAGAAAAAAGCAAAAAAAGAAAAGAACTAACCAGTGAGCAAAGAATTCAAGAATGGCAAAAGGGGTAGGAGTGTCATTAAAAACAGAATCAAAGTTGGTGGCATTCAAATCAATAGCAAAGTCGCCATTTTTATTACTCTTCTCCTCCTTTATGATGGCTCTAAGAATCACACGTTCATGAGATCCACTTGTAACACTAATTGAAAATGATACAACCAAAATTACTACCAAAATTACACAATAATTCATGACCAAATTTTTTTTGTGTCAAATGAAAAAAAAAAAAAAAAAAAGTATATTTTTTTGTGAAATTTAATTATTTACAGAAACAAATATATATATGTACACATACATATGGAGAGAGTGACAAAGATAAAAGTCAAACACGAATGAATTTTATAAAAAAAGGAAGAATAAGATTTTATTTTAGAATAACACTATATTTATTAGCATTCCCCCTTTCAATTTATTCATTTAATATTTGACTTACATCGAATTTAAGAAAGTAAAAATACATTTTAATCTATTGGTTTTTGATTGAGTGGTAAAAAAGGGATCGCTAAGGTAAGTTTTGTAGAGCAGTAGTTAGATTGATTTTGTCGTGCTCGATAAAGTGTTGATTAATTAAAAGCTATCAAATTTAGCATATGAAAATGAAGATGTTAAAATAGATACGTGGTTTATAGGTTGTTTGGTTAAGCTTATAAAAATAATTTATTTTGAAAAGTGATTTTAAAAAAAATGATTATGGTGAGAAACAATTTGTATTTGATCAATAAATTTTAAAAACACTTTTTGATCGATAATTATTTTTAAAAAATAAGCACTTTTAGAGAGAAAAATAAGTTTGGTCAAATAGGTTATTAGTACGAGAGACATGATAAAAAATAAGGATAGTCAGATTTTTGAAACAACTCAATGAATTTAGTAGATCGTTTTAGGAGGCTCTAATGACTATAATCTATAGATCGAACCTATTTAATTTTTACAGTATAATGGTGGGTTGTTCACGACTGAGTTGTATCTATTGTCTTTCTTTTGGGGATTAATATAAGCAATGCAATTTATCCAACTATAAACTTAATTTGAATTATAAAGCTACGACACAATCAAATCCAAACAAACAAAATAAATATTATCATATTTCATTTATGAGATTATACTAAATAAGTCGTTGTTGCTTGGACTTTATCCAAAAATTTACAAAACGTATCAAAATATCTTTTAACCTTACAACTTTAATCAAGAGATGACAAAAATTAAAATAAATATCTTTTTAAACAATTAGAAAAAACAAGAAGAAGAAAAACAAATTTATTGGACGACAATAACAATGTATTATTCACAATGTACAATCACACTTCAAAAATCTCTTGATATTGTGCATAACAATGTGCATATATAATTATTATATTAAACTTCTTTGTATGTACAAAGCACTATTAAATATCAAAATTCTATACACTGTAAACATTATACTGATAATCCACTTAAATAGAGGGTAGTCCGGTGTATTAAAGCTATCGTTATGCGCAGTGTTGGGGGAAGGGCTCCACCACAAGGGTGTAAACATTATACTGATAATCCGCTTAAATAAAATAAAATAAAGCTTTTGATATTGTTATTATTCGGACAGAATAATAAGCAAACCACAAGTAAAAGAAAAACAAAAATAACACACAAATTTATATAGAAATTCTTACGGGAAAAACTACGGGTAGAGGTAGAGAAATTTTACTATGAAAGGAGAGGAGTACAATGTAGAGAATGACGTAATTTTTGAATGTCCAAAACCGACCCACTAATTGCACTTATATTGTATATGCGTACAAATAAGATCTAGACCCAAAAATATAAAGATTCATACCGCATAGGCGAAGCCCCCGCACCCCATCGGGATCAGTGATGGGCTCCAAGATCGAGCTTATCGGCTCAATCCCTACACTATCACCACAGATGTCATTGAAAATCATAAATATGGATCGTACCACAAAATTTTCAGAATCGAACCAATAAAATTTGAGTCACAACTCTAACAAACATTTTTTAATAAAGTTTTATTGTAATGTGTGATTGCATGCATGCACGCCTATAGACACATGCAATATAATACTTATTACAACATCCAACTAAATTATCATTTAATGATATTATCGTACCCAAATTTTTGTCAGTGAGAGGAAAGGTTAAATACTTTTTTTATTCACTCAAATTATTTATCGTGATTTCTAAAATTAATTAAATCAAAAAAGTTATAAAATTATCTCCAACCTTCTTCCAAAAAAACCACTTATGGATCACAACTAATATGTTCTTGGTGATTTTAAAAGTCATTTTCAAAACTGTACAATTAATAAGACTAAATTAATAAAATAAACTCTTCATAAATTTTCTTAAAAGAAATTTCAAATTAATAAGAGCAACTATTTTGAAACAAAAAGAGTATACAATTACAACGATAAAATTAATACTCTACATAGCAACTATTTTGAAACGAAAAGAGTATACAATTACAACGACAAAATTAATAATCTACATGTTTCTGCTTAGGGTTATGATGTTTCAATATTATTATTTTTCCTAATCTTTGTTATTTTGAGGAACTAATTATCAACATTATAAAGCTAACCCTTCACTTTAGGTACTTCTAATAGTATAATAAATAATCTCTTAATATAAATATCAAATCAACAAGAACCAAGTACGGTGTGAGAAACAAATAAAAACTCAAAAGTACATAAACATAGCAATATCACAACAAAAATTAAAAAGAAAAACAATGCTCCAAAAAAAAACTTTACATTAATTAAGGATGGATAATAACATTAAGTTACAAATACTCCAAAAATATCCCCAAATTAAAGTAATTAATCTTGCTTTGCTTCACCGTCATTATTACTATTGTGAAAATGAAAATGAACATTTTGCACATTAACCAGAATAATTATAGTGAATACAACAGCAACAGCAATTGAATATATTGAAAATAAAAATGGCTATCAATGCCTTGCTCAAAAATATGGTGCTTTGCCCCATACATTGAACAAAAAAGCTTATAAAGAGATCAAAA
Source organism: Capsicum baccatum var. pendulum (assembly GCA_030864225.1). Taxonomy (NCBI): domain Eukaryota; kingdom Viridiplantae; phylum Streptophyta; class Magnoliopsida; order Solanales; family Solanaceae; genus Capsicum; species Capsicum baccatum. Next base: position 282,441,459 of record CM061560.1, read on the forward strand.
TGAATCTCATGCCACAATGTTTCTACATTTTTTTTCTATGATCAAACTCTATTATAGTATTATATCTAAAAAAAAAGGGCAGCCCAATGCACTAAAGCTACCGCTATGCGCGGTGTCCGGGGAAGGGCCCCACCACAAAGGTGTATCGTACGCGCAGCCTTACCTTGCATTTCTGCCAGAGGCTGTTTCCAAGGCTTGAACCTGTGACCTTCTGGTCACATGACAGCAACTTTACTAGTAATTCCGAGGCTCCCCTTCGTATTATAGTATTATATCTACACTCCAATTTTTGGAGTAGTCCCTCTTGATGACAAATCAATGTTACTATTGCTGCAGCTAACATTCTTGCCATTGCAGCTACTCTTTATACGCGAAGACAGCTTCGCAAACACTTCCTCCCTTTGGGGGCGGTTTGCATATACTATCCACAACGCGAGACTTAGCATGACTCCGACTGAGATGACGGCTAACCCTGCGTTGACGACATGGAGATGGTGTTCCAACGGAGGGCAGTGGTTGGCTGTGATGTTCCTGAATGTATCGCGGACGAAATTGCAGTTCTGGAGATTGAGAAGCGGTGGCGCATAGTGTTCGAGAGCGTAGCTAATGTTGACCGTTGCCACTAACTGTTCGTACATGTCGGGTGTTAACCTCCCGACGGTCGTGCACATTCCGCCCTCGGATACATTGCATGTATAATTCTGCCATACCTGGAAATTATTGCAGAAGTAGCTTAATAGGATTACAAAATATTGAATGCCCAAGATTCTGAAAATTCTGAACAAAAGAACTAGAACATGTCGATTCAGTTCCATTTTATCTTTCGTTGACAAACCACTCGAATATCTTTATCATATAAAGAACACGTAGTCAACTTGACGGTTGCTCGGACTCTCCAAAAATGTTGCCGCACCCGTGTTGGCTCCTCCCAAATGCACTACTTTTGGAGGATCCAATGCACCCGTCAACGTTTTCAAAGAGTCCAAGCAGCATAGATCAAAATCCAATTAAAATCTATGTTAATCCGACTCTCCAAAAATGTTTGCCACACCCGCGTTGAATCCTCCAGAAATACACTACTTTATGAAGATCAAATATGCAGCTGGCAACATTTTTGAAGAGTCCGAGCAACATAAACTAAAAACAACTGTAGAAGGGGAGTGACTGAGCAGGAAGAGAAACATTGAACACTTACCATAGACGAATTTGCCATAGACACTTGATCGGCCGGGCATGGCAGATCTTGCAATTGGGAGTCATATGGATAGCAGAGATGTGGCATAACGGGTCCGGACTGATTATAGTAATTTGAATTGAGATGATTAGATGGATTGGAATTTGCGTATGTATCGATAAATCCATTGACAATATTTACGAGATCAACAGTGACTTGTTTGCTCTTGAACAGCGTCTGATTTGTAGTTCTCGGGTCAACGCATGGAAGGATGTTGCTAAGAGCACTTTCAGCATGAGGATTGTCCACCCACTCTCCCATTGCCATACAAGTATCTGCAATTGCACTGGACCGGAAAACAAAAAAAAAAAGCGTACTGATCAGCGATTCCTTCCAATCTTGGAACTATTCTTATTCTGCCTTTTACACTTATCAAAAAAACGATAAATGAAAGAGATGGACTGATTGAGAAAGCTAAGCATGTCGGGAAGTTACTCCCCGTGCTGCCGGAATACTGGACATACGTATGGTTGACTGAATTAAGAGAGCACTTCTCCTTTGAATAACGGTTTTGTCTGAAGATAGCTTACCATCATCCCGACTATTTTACGGGACCAGCAGAGGAGTAGTACTCTACCCATCAAGTTTTAGCAAATGTAAAGAAATCACCAAGCACCTTACCATCTCACTTCATTGACCGATAGATAGGCCACACCCTTGGGTGTTGAACAAAGAAAGCATTTTGCAACCCCAGGAACAAGGAAAAGAGTAGAAAACTAAAGAATGGCAAATACAAGCCTCGGTACTAAATGAAAACCCAATTTTAGACATTGTTTCTTACTTGTTAATGATGACAAAAACTCCATAGAGAACGAATGTAAAGGCCACCAGCAACCATCCACTAATGATAAATCTGCATCATAGCATTGGATTGTGAGATGACTGGGAATGTCGATAAAACAGAAGGACAAGCTAATTGTTTGAGAAGCTTACATGTGAATTGTGTGTTGATGGCCAAGTATAGAGAGGCCTGCAAGAAATGTCATTTCAGTCTCGAAATAATGTTTAAGCGCGAATGTTTGAGAACAAAAGTAGCTCAGTGTAGTAATACGTACAAAGACCGAGAATAGAGATGAGAAGCATGATGACGGCAACAGTGATCAAAGCTGACCGCCTGTAAAGTGCCATTTGCACATTAATATCAGACGTTTGAAGAAAAAGCAAACACTGAAGAGTAACAGTAAATTAATTCGAGGCATACACAGCATTGAAGACCCTTCGTATCTTTCCTGAGTTTTCATTTGTTTTCTCCTCAAGTGTATCTGCTGCAGAAGTTAGGTCTCCATTTATACGATCAATATCATCTTTTACGTCTGAAGGGAGGAAAATCTGGGCCACATTTACAGTTTTTGCGAGTAATAGGTATTGTGTTACATTTCTCAATGTCTGTTCAGTGTAGTCCGACTGGTTTACAACATATTTTAGTGTGTCCAATGCTTCACCATGAAAATCATCTTGTCCAACAGAAAGAAGAATGCATCCAATACTGTCAGTTAAATAAGAAACATGAAATCAGTACTTTTTCTAGCGAGCAAGATTTATGTCCTTCACTAATACAACAACAACAAACCCAATGCAATCCCAAAAGTGGGGTCCGGGAAAGGTGGCATGTACGCAGCCTTACCCCTACCTTGCTAAGGTAGAGAGGCTGTTTCCGATGGAACCTCGCCTCAAGTAAAGAATCTCGAAAAGCAAGTGTATAACAAAAATACAGTAGTGGAAAAAGACATTCTGAAAACACGGAAACGCGAACAGTAGCAACAACGAATAATTAAAAAAACCGAAGCAAGGAAACAACATGTAATACTAGAATCGAAGAAATAAGATAGTACAAGAGTAATATCCTACTGATTAAAAAACTTAAAACTTTCAAATAGTTACAAGTCCTGTGTGAGTCAAGTGCTAGAGCCACACATTGATAATCTAGCAGTGGGATACGTCCTATGTTTATGAACCAAAAATAGTGTAAGATAAAGTCCTAAGATATAAAGTTGATAAGATAGCAAGATCAGAAAAGATTAGTTTGTACAAAAGAGAATTAACGAGTCAAGAAATTGGATGTACTCCATCCATCTAATCAAAATACCAAAATATTAAGGATGGGCTCATGATAATTCAAATAAGAAAATATATAAATGCATACAGCAAGTCAAGTGTTTAGATTTTTACGCTGCAGCACATGTCAAGATAATAAGCACGATCAGGCAAACTCTCTCTGAAAAACGTCGTTCTCCGCCTATAATATTGATTTTCCATCCCCAGCAATAATGAACTACGAGAGCCAATCCAAAAGAAATGAACCAAAGCAAAGCGAGTATGACACCAGCAACACCTGTAAAACCAACAGACTTTGGAACCAAGGTCAAAATCCATATAAGATCACTGCCTTCTAAATAAAAATCACAACTAAACAGTTGAAGCAAGTTCATCCCAAGATTTTTACTACGTGTACAGAGTCGTCTACACCAAAAAATGGTTTCAAGGCAATATGCAAAACATCAACTATAAATCCACAATATTTGCTCAAAAATTAGCTGATCAGAACTGAGGTTGAAGTTCATAACCTCACCAGTCTTTATATAAACTCAAGTAGTCTCACGATGCCACCTAACACTAGAAGAGGAACCACTTATTAATCAATGAACCAATTAACTACATCTCAATCTCAAACTAGTTGAAGTGAGCAATATCAATCCGGAATATCTAGTCCGCTCTATTTTGACACATCATAAATAGAATAGGAAACACCATATCCAAAGTATATCACTAGAAGCGGAACAAGTTCTTAGACAAACCAATTAACTACATCTCAATGTCAAACTAGTTGACGTGAGCAATATCAATCCGGAATATCTAGTCCGCTCTATTTTGACACATCATAAATAGAATAGGAAACACCATATCCAAAGTATATCACTAGAAGTGGAACAAGTTCTTAGACAAAGCTATGCAATTATGCAGATTTTGCACCATAACATATGCAAATTCATCCTTTGTTAAATACACTTATAACTTAGATGTTTAAACTCTATATAACTTTTTAAGTAACTGATATAACTTTCACGATCCTCTTTTTGTTTTTTACCCTCCCCCTCCTCTTTCCCAACCACATTTCCTTCTCCTCCTGAGAAGAAAATTAGCTAGCATAACAGAAGACAACACATAAATTTGAGAAAAGTAGTACTAGGCATATCTTTCACCAGCAATTTTCACCACTCAGCACCGAAAACTTTTCAAGTGAACTAATCAGATCTTATGCAGTTTCTATCTCAGAACTTTCCAGGTCAAAATCAATGACTAAGTCATAAAGGTCAGTAGATCATAAACTAGTTATAAACTTGGGCTTAAAAACATGGCGTGGTCAACGTGGTAGTGAAGCAAGATATGTTGCAAGTGATTATGATCCAAAACAAACAGAATGCAGCTCAGACAGGAAACTTGATGAACTGTATAAACTATAAAATTACAAACAAGCAGCGAGCAATACAGCATCAGAGATCCTAAACTATAGCAAAATTGTCAAATAAGTACAAAGCTATACATTTACAAGATAACTCAATTAAAAAAAATGGCCAAAAAAGTAGAGGATGGTGCTTACTGCCCAGTAGTGTTTATTGGCAATATCCCATCCACCTCTGTATTTGTGAAAACCAGAAAGAAAATCTGGCCTCCTCGTCCTGTTTCCTGCCAGCACAAGCGTGCTCGCATGCCCACCTGGAGCTTCTGCCATATCTGCTGAGTGCAATACTCCATCCTTCCATGATTCCAAGTTTCCCTCTCCTATAATTTTTACAAAAGTAGAAGTATAAAAAGGAAGGGCCACATCATCTAAATGAGCCTTAAATTAACACTTAACCATTATCTAAAAGCATTGCAAAGAAGATGATAGGTTGAGTTAATGGTCAAAAAGACACATAAAGTATCCCGATTTTTCAAGTTTCATACCTGAACTATCAGGTGTGCGAGTTGTGCGAGTTTCCTACCCGAACAATTGTTAGTTGAGGTGTATTTTGATAAATACTGGTGATAATTCACGTAGGAAACTCGCACACCTTACACCTAATAGTTCAGGTATGAAACTCGAGAAACCGGGATACTTTAGGTGTGTTTTTTTACCCCTGCATATTCAATTAAACTCCTTATAGATCACCAAACTGGCTTGTATATTCAATTCAGAAGTACAAGTAATCATTCTTGCCAAAAGAACAAGTAAAGCAACTTTGAAGCAGAAATCACACAGTAAAAAAACATAATTACCCTGACAAATTAAGAAAGCATTAAGCATAGTTGTTAAAGAATGACCACTAAAGTATTAATACCAAAACTTCATAACAACCAAGATAGATCAAATCATGTACTCCAAAACAAATTGTTCTAAAATAATTCGACAATGACATCTGAATTGCAATAACAACATATAAAAACAAATCTCAAATTCCTAAAATGGAGGAACTTGGGATACAACAAAATTTTCATTCCAAGAACCCTTTTTTTTCCTTTTAGCACATACTACATAGCTCTAAAAGGAACCAAAAACCACCAACACAGAAAAAACCCATATAAAAATTCACCTTTTTAATAATACATACAGCCCAGGAACTTCAAAATGATCAAAAATTTCATCACAAAAACCCAGTTTCGTTTTCTTTTTATATATATAGAATCAACACTAGTGTCAAAGTCCCTTCAAATAGAAAAACCCCATATCAAGAATTCACCTTTTACATAATACAAACAGCCAAATAACTTCAAAATGATCAAAGAATTCATTACAAGAACATATTTATATTTTTTTTTCTTTTTAGCATATATAGCATCATCACTAGTGTCACACTCCCTTAAAAATGAAAAAAACCCATAGCAAGAATTCACCTTTTATTCATGAAACAGACAGCCAAATGAACTTCAAATTATCAAATGGCTCACCTAAATGGACTTAAAAGAGTCTCTGGGATACAACAAAACTTACCTAAAAATTGAGGAATTTGGATTACAACAAAATTTTCATTACAAGAACCTGTTTTTTTCATCCTTTTAGCATACATAGCTCTAAAAGGAACCAAACACCACCACCACACATCAAAAAATCACCCTTTTTATCATAATGCAAACACATAAAAAACTTCAAAATGACCAAAATTTTCATTACAAGAACACATTTTTTCATCTTTTTAGCATATATAACTCTAAAAGGAACCAAAAACAACCATCACATAAAAACCCCACATCAAAAAATTTCACCTTTTTCATAAAACAAACAACCACAGAAACTTCAAAAATGATCAAATTTTTCATTACAAGAACACATTTTTTTCATCTTTTTAGCACATAGAACTCTAAAAGGAACCAAAAACAGCCATCACATAAAAACCCCATATCAAAAATTTCACCTTTTTTTCACAACAAACAACCACAGAAACTTCAAAAATGATCAAATTTTTCATTACAAGAACACATTTTTTTCATCTTTTTAGCATATATAACTCTAAAAGGAACCAAAAACAACCATCACATAAAAACCCCACATCAAAAAATTTCACCTTTTTCATAAAACAAACAACCACAGAAACTTCAAAAATGATCAAATTTTTCATTACAAGAACACATTTTTTTCATCTTTTTAGCACATAGAACTCTAAAAGGAACCAAAAACAGCCATCACAAAAAACCCCATATCAAAAATTTCACCTTTTTTTCACAACAAACAACCACAGAAACTTCAAAAATGATCAAATTTTTCATTACAAGAACACATTTTTTTCATCTTTTTAGCACATAGAACTCTAAAAGGAACCAAAAACAGCCATCACATAAAAACCCCATATCAAAAAAACCACCTTTTTCATAAAACAAACAGCCAACAAACTCCAACAATGATCAAATTCAACTCACCTAAAATGGACTTAAAATTGTCTTTTGATAAAGAATCAGCAGCAAGAATTGAGCTGCAACAAATGGAAACAGCAAGAATGAGAGCAGTAGCACTAGCAGTAAAGAATGAATAAACCTTCATCATCTTTATCTGTAGCCACTCCTCCAATATCTCACTGAAAAAACACCACCACCACAGTTTATATCATGTGCTTTTCAGTGAAAAACAACACACCCCACTTCAATTTTTTGCTTCATTTGTCTATACAAAACTCAAAAGAATCTCTCCAAATCTCACTTGAAGGAGGTGTCAGGTATCCGGTAGATTTTATTTATTTTAGGTGTATAAAAGTTGGCTCGAATAATTTGATTATCATAAAAGAATCTCTTATGTGCGCGAAAGTTGATCCGAACACTATCTATATTAAAAAAACTCACTTAAAATGGAACAACAACATTAGTATCATGTGCTTATAGTGAAAAACAAGAAACTCAATTATGACTTTTTGTTGTATTTAGAGAATCTTAGATAGAAAGAGAAGTCACTAAGATACAAAGATCTTAACTTTGGGTACTTATTTATAAAAACTGGAAAAAATAAATTTAAAAAAAAAAAGTAAAAAAGTTCACATGGTGAGGTGACGGAGTGTGACTGTGTGTATGTGTGTGAAAATGAATGAATGAATGAATAAAGCAGAAAAAAAGATATGGAGAACAATATTGAAGCTAAATCTAAAGATCACAAAAAGAAAAAAAAAGAAAAAAATTGGGACTTTTTTTTTTTTTTGACTACTTTTATTATTTGGTTAAGTAGTAATGACTAATGTGTTTCTCTTCTAATTTTGAAGGTGTCAGTTTGAATTATTGAAAAAAAAAAAATGATGTCAGTTTGAATTATTGAAAAAAAAAATGATAAAAGCTTTCAGAGATGAAAAAAAATTATAAATCATGTTCGGATAATATTATCTTTTGAGCAGAATAGACCTAATTATGAAAAATATGGGAAATATTTTCTTGAAGATTGTCTTTTGAAAAAAGTATTTATTGAAGATTGATAATGATATTATAGAAATAGATACTTTTCTTTTTATGAGATCTTAGCATTAAAGGTTGATGGTAATATCTAAATCTCGATGAAAATAATTATGTGAAATTATATTTTCTAGTGTTCTCATTTCGTCGTAAAATGTGTTTTTTCATTGTCTAATGATGATCAAATGGCAATAATAAATAATTCGCTTTTAATTCTATATGCAAGATAAAAAAAAATAATATACAAAAACTTCTTTAATTTCAGATGATACGAATCTTGTACGTGCATGATCGAAGTTATGTTTATAAAGAATACTTATAGGAAATCACTAATCAAAAGATCAAAACAAAAAATTGTGAAACTTTGTAGTTAGCGAAATTATTTGAAAAGTTAATTCATATTTATTTTCTTTATTTTTTTTTATTTGCATTAAATATTATTAAGTGAGATCTTAACAAGAGCATTATTATTGGGATGACCATGTGATATGGGCAAATATATTATACTAGTAGAATCAATCTGAGATAAACAGAAAAAAGACTTGTAATTAGATCCTTTATTATGGTTTAATGAATTAATTATTGTTTGTTAAATGGTTCTTAAAAGAGGTTATATTTTACTAATTGGCCTTTTTTTTTCCTTCTAAGAAATGCCCTTTTCAAGAAAATAATCAAGTGTATGTTAGGTACATTCTATAATATTAATGTTGGTTAAAGTTAGTTCCATTAACAACTTATAAAGTTTTTTTGTTTTGATACTGTTTTGATGGAATCGTATTGTGATGATTTTATTAAGTGAAAGATTCATTATAAGAAAATATCAAATAAAAATATTACTGTATCATTTTAATAAATTAAGGTCCCCTATACAAATTATTAGGTTCATATAATTTAATCTGAATTAATCCCTTGATATAAATAAAGTTAAAAAAAAACATATATAGTAAATATGAAGGACGCATATTAGAGTAGAAATTTAATTGGGCAGGGTGTTTTTTTTTTTTTGTTTTCCATTCAATGTCATGTACCCGTATTGGAGCTCGACTAATTCAGATTTGCGCCGGGTAGGGCCCCCATTCGGGAGGTAGCGCTCCCAACAGAGTTTTCTCCATGTCCAGGGTCGAACCCTCGACCTCTGATTAAGGGTGGAGCAACCTCAGCCACTGCACGACAACCCATGTTGGTATCGGGTTGGGTGTTGTTGTGCACTAACTCTAGTATTGTAGCGTAGGGTTAAGCCGTACATATCTCTATCATTATTGTCGTTTATTCTGTTTCGATTATTATACTATTTTGCGGTTGATTATTATTTTTATGGTAAATTTTGCATTGTCCCGTGTTGTCATGCTATCTTTATATGTTCCTTTTCTGGATTTGCTATTCTGAGCAAAGTGCCTTTCGAAAGCAGCTCCTCTCTACTTCTCCAAAGAAGTGGTAAGATCTGCATACACTTTATCCTCTCCAAACTTTACTTGTAAAATTTTACTGTGTATGTTCTTATTGTAGTATCGTAGACGTTCATAGTTTAATCTTAAAATGACAAGGTAAATCACAAATTAAATCGAAACACGTCTCAATTGAAGATATTTCATTTTAATTGAATAGTTAATGTTTAAGCAACAACAACATGCAAATAAATTCCCACAAATTAATATTCAAGCTATTTTTAAAAAAAAAAGATTAGAACTAGATCATTTTGTTTTCCTATTCACATATTAATCAACAACATAAGCAGAAAATCAATGAATGCATCATGCATATTGTAAATATATAATTTTATTTGGCAATGCATAAAATATGCATGAAAATATCACCACCTACTTTGTTTCACTTATACTATCGAATTTTGATATAAGAAAGTGATATGAGCTGCATACACATTAGCTTTTTTAAATCTTATTTTGTGGGAATATGAGTGTGTTGTTGTTCTCGTTACTATTGATACTATCATATTGTGTTTATTCCTTTAGGAATCATTTGATATGAAGTATAAGACATAGGATTCGATTAAAGATAAGTTACTCTCAATATTATTTGTATTTCACTATATAGTGATAGAATATATTATATCTTATTTATACAAAATGAAATAATTAGTCACAAAATTAATTATTCAAAATTACATATTTTTGCAACTAAACAACACCTTAATGAATGGGCAAGTTTAGAAATTGCGTAAACAACATAAATTCCCTAGATAATGAAAATAATTACACAAAATTTCTTCTTGTTTTCTCTCTCCTATTTTTTGCAAATATACTCGTATATTCGCGCAAATATTATACATTGGTCGAATGTATGATGTACCAGCTAATTCTATATTTAAGGTGAGAGAATCTTTAATTATTTTACAATTTCTTAATTAAAGGCATTAATTAGTCAACATTAATTCGTTCATTGATAGAACATACACAACATGTAACTGATATTTGAATTTCAAATATTTTGGTATACATATATTTTTATTTTTTTTGTGATTCATCATCTGGAAAGCCAAAAAATAACCACTTCTTCCACATTCGTTCTTCGAATAATTTTGTTAATGTGTAATAAATATATGATATAGCATTATATGTTATTAACATGCATGAGGTTAGAAATACAATAATGAAATTTAACTGATTTCATTTATTTTTTCTAAAAAACATTATATACGGTATCATTTCAGTAAACTTACGAATGTATAATATGTCTTTATACAGTCAAATCAATGTATAATAAAAGTGTGTTTTTTCAGTAATTTTTTGAATGTATAATAATTTGCTATACATTCAAAGCAATGTGTAACAAAGTTGTGTCATTCCAGTAGACTTACGAATGTATAATATTTGATTATATATTCGTATCAATGTATGATATAGCATCATACATTATAAATGTGCATGGTATAAACAATTTCTGTAAATTTTTTACAAGTAATTTCAGAGAAGCATATATTGGATGAAATTGTAATTTTTTTCTGGGTTTTTGATGAAAATTGAGAAGATTTTATCGATTTTGGATGAAAAAATATAATTTTGGACGGAGAAGATTTGTTGACTTTGGACGGAGAAAATGAAAAAAAATTTTTTTTTTTGGAGAGAGATTATTAAAAATCTTAATTTGTGGGTATGGAAGATAACAAGGAGGTTTAATGTAGATAGATAATTGAAGAGATAAGGTAACAAGATTTTAGGAGAAAAATATGAAGCTATTTGAAATGTATAATAAGGAAGAGAGAGTAAGTAAAAAAAATAATAACTTAAGTGATTAATTTAAATTTTTTATAATTTAATTTTAAAATTTTATGTAATACCGTAAAGTTGTCTCGTGGATACATGTAATTTTTAGTTAGAAATTCCAGAGGAACACGAGGAGGATTGGGCACGGGGCCCAATAGTTCTTGTGGGTCCATGTGAGTGACATGGGCTGCTTCTTGAAGTGTGGGCCCAAGTAAATGGTGGGGCCCAACCCAACACGGTGGACATAAAAGCAGGAGCGCCGCGTATTAACAGGAGATCTCCACTTATAATGAAACACACACACTCACACACTACCTAATTTCCTCCAACCAACTTAGGTGGTTTAGTACGGATTAATTAATTTTAAAATTAATTTTAGAATGAATTTATTTTTTAATTAAGATAATATATATATATATATATATATATATATATATATATATGATAATTTATTTTGAGATTATAGTGTTGTTTTTATTTTATCCAACTAATTTAGAGCTTAGGTATCATTTATTACGAGGAATAAAAGTTAACTGATCTGGAATTAACTTTAGGATGAATTTATCTTATGTTTAATTCGAATAATGCACATGAAAGCCCATTTCAAGATTAATTATTTCGAAATTTAGTGTATTATCTCATCTTGAGGGTGGAATAGCTAATGTCGGAATTAGTTGTTTTCAATCAAACGACAATATAAAATAGGTTTAAATAATTACACTTTTATGCTCTTAGGAGGTTGTTTGATCATAGATTAAATTTATGCGGATATTACTAATGTAAGGCTGAGCCGATTAGTTATATACGACTTCATTATTACTATGTGTTAGTTAGTTAGTAGGTAGTTGAATATTTTTACACTTTTTGATGTGATTAAATTTGATGGTGCTTGTATTAGGCGTTATTCATATAGTTAGCATTTTTTTTGTGCTTTCACCGAAGTGAGACCTCTCATCCTAAGCTGGAGGTGTCACAGTCTCTGTTCCTCGACGAGATAAAGATAATACTTGTATAAACACTATTATTCTCAAACTCTATTTATAAAAATATATTAAATATATTATTATTGTTATTTCATATCAATATGTGTAAGAATTTTTTAAGTTACAACCAAAACACTCCCAAATCCTTTGAGATAATTTTCTTCAATCTTTTAATACGATCACACACCACACAATGAAAAATCCTATTATATTATTATTATCATAAAATCTTATGACATCAATTTGTCCATCTATTAGATACTACTCAATGTTATCCAAATATGAAAGAAAAAAATAATAATTTTGTCTCTTGAAATTTTGACTTTATATAGTTTTGGAATCTATTCTGATGTTATAATAATAACTTAGCTCTACCTGTAGTCAATATTTTGAGACGAAAATATTGACAATTTTTGTCATGTTTCCATGAATGTCAAGTGTTACGTACTATATATAGTAATTTAATTAAAATTTAAATTAACAGATGTTAATCACTTCTTAATACAACAACACTTAATTGTTAGAAGAAATAAATAATGTTTCGTCATTGATGAACAAGAATGAAAACATTATATCGCATTGTCAGTAGTGGAGCCAATATCTTAATTAAGGGAGTTTAAAATAAAAAAATATGAATAAAAAAATTAATTAAAGAAAATTCAACGTCTGATATATACATGAAAAATAATTTTAAACTTGTATAAATACTATCATTTTTCATCGAAGAAAGTTCGGATGAACACCCTTACTATTAGCTAACACCGTCCTTGTGTATAGTCAGTTCCGCATGAGTAAAGGTGCAGAGGCAAGTGAATAGAAAAGTACTTTTTGTTCGTCGCAAGAATATTCAAGTATCGAACAATTTGAGAAGTAGGTTTTCTGATGCTGAACTCTATTCGATTCGTAGGAGTAATCATATGTCGTAATTCTTTTTTGTTAAAAAATGAAGTTATGACTAACTTTCTGTCTTTATATATAATCAACACTAACATCTAAACAAAACATCTTTCAAATATCAAGATAAAAATTTCAATCTCTCTAACGACATAGATATGTTATTAATTATTTTTTTTACTACAAGGTCAATTGTTTGGTGTTACAGATAACATATATAAATTTGATACTATATACCAAACTACATGTTATATTGTTTGTTTTAAATTTAGACACGTAATTTAAATTGCATCATTGGGGTTTAAATTAGGTTTGAATTTTTGTATAATCAACATCTCTAATATATTTTATCACTTTTGCTAGACGTCATAAACACTATTTTTTTTAGTTAACTTACATTTAAAAAAATTTATATAAATTCATGGCCATCACACACACATAATTTTATTGATTTTAAAATCAAAGCTTCTAATATATTACTAATATTTGATTATTTTGTCATTTCTTTTATATATTTCAGTCCATATCCTGTTATTCTTCATTACAGCCAACAAAAAAATGAGAATTTTTTATTTTGTCTACTAAAATGGAGGAACAGTGTGAAACTATATTTTATTTTTTCTTCTTTTAGTACTTGTGGAAAAAGTAGCAAAGAATAATTAGTATTATCTTCTTAATTAATATAATATATATACTTTTTATGTGGGAGGATTTGTTGGCTTTTAATTTATTGATTTTAAATCTTAATCAAATAGCAAGTTGATGGGTCAAATTACATGTTTTGTTTGGATCTTGATTTGTTTATTATTTTATAGATTAGTGATTATCACATAATTTATTATGAATTTATAAATTTAATCAAATAACAAGTTGATGAGTTGAGTTATATGTTTTGCTTGGATCTTGTTTTGTTTATGTTTGTAGATTATTATAAATTATAAACTTACGAATTATTGTTTTTTCGTTTATTTGATGTATTTTTGTTTTACTATATTGTTGTATATGCAGTCCATCCATCCACAAGTCAATATCAAGAGGTGTTTTTTACTAAATAGCAAACTTTCTTTTCTTTTTCTTGTACAATTTTTCTTTGTTTATAAACCTAATTAATCAGAACAATAGTTAATTATTTGAGAAAAGTGTATTAGCTTGTCAAAAAGTGATTAATGGTGTGTCACTATACGTACATCATTATTCAAAGTGTTTATGGTCATCAACTTCATGTTTACTATTGTGTGTGTATGTGCCCATTATTTCGTCATCTTCATACTTGTTACGACCCGAGTCGAGGTTCTGTCCGCGACGGGCATCCCGAACCACGAAGGTCCGAGAGACCCCTTACTCTTTATCCTTAGGGATATTGTCCGCTCTGGGTCCAGGCTCGCACGACTTTAAAACGCTTCACTAGGGAGTAGGACTTGCTTACTTATATACACAACATCCTTCCTGTGTTTTGCCGATGTGGGAGTCCTTAATCCTAAATTGGGGTGTTGCATACATTCTGTTACGACCCGAGCCGAGGCCCTGGCCGCGACAGGCATTCGCAACCGGCTCGAGTCGTGACAGAATTGTATCAGAGCCGCTCTTGTGCCAGCCCTGTCGATGTAGTCCAGAGTTCAAACTGAGTTTAGGCAAATCCCGATAAGGCGGGGCAAACCTTAGTCCTGAGTCTAGTCAAATCCCATTCGGTGAGGCAAACCTCAGCGAGGACGCTGAGTCCATAAGGAGGGGTGTATGTAACACCCCAACTTAGGATTAAGGAGTCCCACATCGGCAAAACACAGAAGGGATGTTGAGCATATAAGTAATCAAACCTTATTTCCCAGTGACACATTTTAAAGTCGTGCGGGCCTGGACCCAAAGCGAACAATATCACTAGAGATAAGGAGTAAGGGGTCTCTCGGGATGCCCGTCGTGGCCAAAGCCTCAGCTCGGGTAGTGACAATGACACTCTAAATATATACTTAATATGGTATAATATTGTCCGTTTTAAATCAAATGTACGCGATTTTACGCTCATAAAAAATAGACTATGGATAGAGACGTTTACCATCTTTGCCAAGTTGTGATAAACACTTTACAAAAGGCTTACTTTAGACTTTATGTATTATTCACGAAATGGATATATATATATAAAGAAGAATTATTATAATATATATACACAAATTGAGTCACTTGATCTTAGCTTTTAAGTTGCCTTTTGCATGCTTTCGTGTGCATGTTGTCCCAAATGAATAAGACTTTCAACATATTTTACATTTTAACAAAAGAAAAAGAAAAATGTTTGAAAATTATTCCTGTTAACTATATGAAAAAAGATATGAGATGCAAACCTTCTCATATTAATATAATTAAAAAATACCTTAAAATATTAATCAATATTCATATAATTTCACTTTAAAAAATAAACATAAAAAATATATTAATCGAATGTGGTAAAATAAACATTTATAAACTATTGATTGCGAAATTGAAGTGTAAAAAAAGAATAAACGTGTCCCGAAAAAGGAAAAGGAAGTAATCAATTTGGACCCTCAACTTTAATTAATTTATTGCTTTAAGTTTTTCTTGATAATGAAATGTATAATTGAATATAGATAGATATATACACTATTATATTCACACATCGATTTAATTTTGAGGAGAGGCAACAAGTATTCGATGACTGAATGAAGATACACGACTTGATCCATGCGATCGAACATAGATGATTTATATTTATTTGTCTAGATATCCGATGAAAGAATTGAGGCATGCAGAGATTTGACTTGGTCAATGGGACGGAGATAACAGAAAGGAAGGGGTTCATCAGAATTCTTTTCGTTCTAAAAGATAGTGTATATTATATAAAAATAATTATTTATTGATTACGAATTTTGCAGATTACCAAACATTGGTCATTGATTAGGACATGAGAAAACAACTCCAATTCCATGTAATTAAACTAAGGTATAAATAATAAATCCAAAGAAATCACAACAACATAAACATAGATTTGGTATATATAGATTTGTTTCAATTTCCATATGGGATCATTATATTACACCCTTCATATGTTTAGTTGAAACTCTATTTTGAAAAAAATATTTTTAGAAACTTTGAATTTAAGTAAAAATGTGTTTTAGTAATTTTAAAGTTACGACGTGTTACCACCTAGGACAGTAGTCAGATAATTTTTTTAATTAGAAGTCTCGAGTTAAAATTTGAAAATGTAATTATTTTTTTTTGGGTAGAATTTGCTTTCCCTATTATTGGGTTTTATATATGCCACACGAATTCTAAGTAGAAATAGTGTTTGTTGGTCGTTTTTCGTCTTATATATTTTTTTTAAAAAGGGAAAAAGGTTTGAAATATACCTAAACTTTAGCGAAATTTGCTGTAACACGTCTCAATTTTGCGAGGGTCTCATGAACCTCTCAATTATTTATTTTCGTATTTCTGTAGCATATATTTGTCCACTTGAACCACTGCATGAATACACGTGTACTAGCGTGTAAGGTCTGAAGTGATCCAGCTGAATAACTATATGCCACAGAAATGCGATAATAAATAATCGAGGGGGTCATCGGACACCACAAAATTGAGATGCCATATAACAAATTTCATCAAAATTTAAGTATATTTCTGATTCTTTTCCAAAAAAATAGAGTTTCAAACTTTACGTGTGAAACTTCATGGGCTTAAGTAAGACTATTTGTCAAATTAGGACTTGTGCCTAACTATAGACAAATAAATAGTCAATGAGAGTGTTAATATCCACATGATATTTGGAAAAGTAATTTGTTACTTAATTAATTGTGTATCAAACTTTAGTGGAAATTAACTTTAATCATATCACAACTTTTAACTTTTTGACAAATTTGGCTCCGATAACTTCTTTACCATACATTATTGATATAGAAAAAAAAAAAGCAAAAATTGCTTTTACCATCCATTACTTTGTCACGTACATTTTTTTTGGTTTTCATTCGATGTTCGGTGTTCGTATTGGAGCCACAACTAATCCGGATTGCGTATTGCAGGGCTCAATAAGGTGGCAGCGCTCCCAACAGAGTTTTCTCTATATCCAGGGTCAAACTCTCGACCTCTGGTTAAAGATGAAGCAGCCTTATTCACTGCACCACAACCTACGATTTGTCAAATACTTAATAGTGAAGTAGCATAAAACAAATGTTGCTTTTTTATTACCCTATTTTACTTTTCACATAGTTAAATTTATTTGATTGGATCTTAATGCATAAATAATTAGAAAGGTATAGTGGTTTTATATAGCTTTTTATAAATATTTTAAAAAAAGGAAAACTAGGCATAACCAAAGGAGTAACAAGCCAATAAATGAAAAAGAGAAACTTCTTATACTAATAATGGGCTTGTGCTTGTTTAATCATTTGGTATTTGTTATTCATAATCTAGTATCGTTCGATATTATTCAATATTCAAACTCGTGTGGTAGACCTACAACGGGATTTTAGACCTCTATATCGAAGACGAGTTCATTATCGAAACTCGAACTCGATAGCTCTGACTAAGAGATGGAAATATTGGCCCTAATTGATCACTACCTATCATATAAAAGTTGAGTTTACCAATTACTTTTTGGCCAATATTTTTGAAAAGTAACCATTATCACGGAGTTTCAAGTCCTGTGGGTAAAATTTTGGAATTTAAAA
The DNA here is from genome assembly GCA_030864225.1 of Capsicum baccatum var. pendulum. NCBI lineage: Eukaryota > Viridiplantae > Streptophyta > Magnoliopsida > Solanales > Solanaceae > Capsicum > Capsicum baccatum. The sequence goes on from CM061560.1 coordinate 282,459,364, forward strand.
CCCCACAATAATGATTATTTTTCAATTACAGAGGATACAAAATGGTCATTTCTGAATTAACCCATTTATTAGCCTCTGACAGAAATGTAAGCTAAAGCTGCGTACAACAGACTGTTGCTGTCTGATCCTTCCTCGAATCTCGTGCATAGTGAGAGTTTTAGTACACCGAGCTGACATTTATGATTGTGTCTAATTTCCCTCTTGCATGCATAGATTGGTCAAATAATCAATCTATTAACATCAAAATCTAACAAATTTTATTTGGACCACACCTTCTTAATGGGCCTAGTTAAGTATGGGCTAGGCATTTATTACTTCTCCTTTTGTGTCCACAAATAATGTATACCCATATATACATTTCAATCATTTATCAATCTTTCATAGTAGGGGTAATCTTTTGTCTTTGATAATTATAGTAATTAACCAAGTTAATTGTTAGCTAAAATCAAGAAATGTCTTAGGATAATGGTTAATTAAGATTATTGACATTGTTATTTAGTTCCGAAAATAAGGCATCTGAGGACTTTTTCGACTAATTAAGCTCATAAATTAAACTGTATACGACTAGGGGCTAGAAGGATGATATTCTTACGTTTGTAATGAGATTGTTATCGTAGATAGAAAATCCCAAACTTTAAGTTATGTAATCTTGATTAAGACGTGGATAGGAATTATGAACGAATCTACAGAGCTATCATCTTCTTTGATTAGATCGTCTAATATTATTTATACGCGAAAAGGATTGGTCCAATTTGATATCGAACAATAAATAAACCTAAGCCCAAAATATGATTGGGCTTGAATATATTAGAGAAAAGATCTTGGACCATCAATGTACAACTACTCTATTTCCTAAAAAGCTAGATCATAGAAAGCTTTAAATAATAGTCAAATGGATAGGAGAGCATGATTTGGCTAAATTTTACAAATAACCACTTTCAAATTCCATATTTGAAAATTTTGGGGAAAAAGGTTCGAAATATACCTAAATTTTGACGAAATTTATCGCAACACGCCTCAATTTTGCGGAGGTCCTATGACCCCCCTAGACTATTGGCATATATTTGTGTAACTGGATCATTGCGTGGATACACGCACACTAGTGCGTAAGGGTCTGAAGTGGTCCAGCTGAACAAATATATGCCACAGAAATACGGTAATAAATAGTCGAGGTGGGTCATACGACCACCGCAAAGTTGAGGCGTGTTACAGCAAATTTAGCCAAAGTTCAGATATAAATCCCTATAGTATTACCTATATACACATATAATTCCCTCAAATATATTCTCATATTCCCTTAGATGTTCTCCCACCTACCAACAAATCCATGTGAAATTTCATATGTATACCTAACAAAATTGCACCAAGGTACATAAAAAAATTGAACAATCTAAGATCTTCTAATCATGTGCTGTCTTCTACATTATACTATATTTTTTTTGACAAAAAATATTATATGGTTGACATTTCATTTCAACACACCTCAAATAATTTATCTGCACATCATAATTTGCAACCTTATATACACCTACCCACCTATTACAACTTCTTGAATGGTTGTTACTTATCGTTTCGTAATATATTATATTATATTTTTTTATAAAATATATTATTTAAATAGACTATATCTATTTACATTATGTCATAATGTTGCAAAAAAAAAAGAGTATGAGATATTAGTTATTAGTAAAATTTTCTATCTCCAAGATAAGTTATATCATCAGAGCCAGCTATTGCCCATAAATATAATTTAATTATTCTATATAATATGAATAAATCATTTATGAAGATAGGTTTTTTAAATAAGCATTGTGTATGAGCCAGTTGATGTTGCATCTCGATTAATTTCATAACGCACTTGCTATCTCCACCAACACAGATACCTAATGTGATAGTCGATACACATTCTCAACGACCCACTAAATGAACATCGACACACATTATGTACACAAATACGAGATTCAAAGCACCCGCGCATATGATAATGTGGTTCGAGCCTTTGATAGTGAAAGAAATCGAATTTCACACCTTTTTTCGTTATGAAAAATCATATACTACTACAACGAGCGCACGTCATAATAAACGATCCCCGTCTCAGAAGATATGCAGCATTACCAACTATTCACCTAACAACAACAACAACAAAACACCCCGCGTAATCCCACAAGTTGGGTCTGAGGTGCGCTGAGACCTTACCCCAACCCTGGGAGGTAAAAAAGTTATTTCTAATAGACTCTCAGCTCAAACAACAACAACAACATACCCAATGTATTCCCATATAGTGGGGTCTGGGGAGGGTAATGTGTACGCAAATCATACCACTACCTCAGACGAAGTAGAGATCGAGGCTGTTTTCGATAGACCCTGGCTCAAGACAGTTAACAGATGTAATTCCTATGGCTATGGAACTTTAAGATTCATCATATCATTTGTCCAACATTATACACTAGGTCCCAGTAGCTCAGAACTTCAAGACCATACAAATGACAAACAAATGAGCACCATATCATTGTGCATTGTTTTTAGAAGACAAATATCAACTGTTAAAATCCTATGTAATTGAGGCTATCAATATCTATGTTGCTCGGACTTTTCAAATATGTTAACGGGTGCTTATCGGATGCACTAAAACTAGCGTATTTTTGGAGAATCCAACACCGGAAGTGAAGAGTCTGCACAACTTAGATCAGTATCTCTTCCCCTAGACTATCAGTATAAAATTGCAGAAAATTGTTTGTAACGAGACCTTAATGTTAACAGCTAGTTAGACGGATAATGGTAGCATTCATGGATGCAAAATGACAGTCTTGAACATGTTTAGGTGTCACCACGAAAATTCATTGGAGGTTAAAGGTCAATAACAACCGCGCAAGCACGAGTATATAAAGAGAGTTTTAAGAATCTTTCAACACGATAATGCAGAGATCAGTATACCAACAACAACAATAATGTACCTAGTGTGATCTCACAAGTGCTGTCTGTGCGAGGCGGGGTGTATGCAGACGTTACTCGTTACCCCTAACATTGTATGAGGTATGGAGGTTGTTTCTTATAGACCCTTGCCTCGAGAAAAGATGTTGTTTCCTATAGAAGCGTTATAGGAAACAAGTTAGACAAATATAAGAGTAAAAGCTACGGCGAAAATACCATCACAAGAAAGAGCCAATACACTATCACGAAAAAGGAGCCATATTAACATGAACTAGTAGCAACAAATGCATAAGATTCAAATATAATAGGATTGGGCATAATGCTTCATTCAAACCACAGAGCTCTAAAGTCAAAAAAGGGCAGCCCGGTGCACTAAAGCTATCGCTATGCGCGGTGTCCGGGGAAGGGCCCATCACAAGAGTGTATCGTACGTAGTCTTACCTTACATTGTTGTTCCCAAAACTAGAACGTCACATGGAGGCAACTTTACCAGTTACTTCAAGGCTAGAAATCTAAAGTCAGATGTCACAAATTCAATGAAAATGTCATCTATGTCAAGGGAAAAAATGATATCAACATATAGCAAGAAAAGTACCATCAATAATCCATTCCAAAGGTAGCAACTTTGAGGCAAATGCCCCAAACAAATCAATATAGTAGTTGGTGCAAAAAACACCTGCCACATAAATATTTCAACCCCCCTCCCACCAAAACATCCTAATACCTCAACTACGTTCCTAAAGGATAACAACTTATCTAAATCCAACCTTAGTACTATTCCTTATTAGTCACAGAGACACCAAGTTTTCCAGCAACAATAACAGTAGTAGCCATATCAATAAACATGCCATGCTCAACAACACCAGCAAGCCTCAAAATAGCATCACTTGCATCTTTCAAATCACCCATATCTTTCTTGAAATACAAATCAATAATGTAATTACCATTATCAGTAACATAAGGCTCCTCACTATTTCCACCTTTTCTCAACTTTCCAACACATCCAGCTTCAATAAACAACATCTCAAGCCTCTTAAGTGTAAACTCCCAACAAAAGGGAACAATCTCAACAGGCATAGCAAGTCCACTACCACCTAAATGATTCACCAATTTTGACTCATCAACAATAACAATGAACTTTTTAGTAGCTGCCTCAACCATTTTCTCCCTCAACAATGAACCTCCTCTACCTTTAACCAAATTCATTTGTGGATCAACTTCATCAGCACCATCAATTGCTAAATCAACAATTGGATGTGCATTCAAATCTGATAAAGGAATACCAAGTGAAACAGCTTGTTCATGTGTAATCTTGGAAGTTGGTATTCCTACAATGTTCTTCAACTTTCCACTATGCAAAAGTTCAGCTATTTTGTCTACAGCATGTTTTGCTGTGGAACCTGTACCTAGACCAACAACCATACCAGACTCAACAAACTCCACAGCTTTGTAAGCTGCTACTTTTTTCAGCTCATCCTGAGACAAAATTACAGGAGGTGGAGATGATTGTGTTGCTGTTGAAGATACCACCAATGAAGGGTCAACTTTCTTTGGTCCAAAAAAGTGAGGATATGCAATTGCCATTGCTAAAGATTGAGGAAATCAAGATAAAGATTGAATCTTCAACACAAAATTGTCAAAGGGGTTGCTAAAAATGACCAAAACAAGATAATGATTGAATTTTCAGCACAAAATTGATAAAGGGGTTGCTAAAAACAACACGGATAGATTTTTTATCACAAAATTATTAATGGGGTTGCTTAAAACAACACAAAGATTGAATTTTTAGCACAAAAATATTAATGGGGTTGCTAAAAACAACACAAAGATTGAATCTTTAGGCCAAAATTGATAAAGGGGTGGCTAAAACCAACATAAAGAACAAGCAAAAATGGAGAAATCAAGAATCAAGATTCATTTTTTAGCACAAAAATGGTTAAAGGGGTTGAAGAGTGATGAACAATGAAGCCATTAAAGGTGTGTATAGAGAGAGAGATGAAAGATTAGGCAGAACCAAGAAACAAAAAATGTGAAACAAATTGGAGAAAAAGAAAGAAAAAATGCGATGTTTCTTTTAATAATTATTAATATCAAGATTGGAATTTGTGGAGGAGAAAAGCGAGGCAATTTTTTGATGAATGAAAGAAGATAATGTGTATATTGGCGTTTGGTTCATTAGGGTTTAAGCAGAATTTATAAGGAAAATTGGAAGGAAAATGGAGAATTCGTGGGGACACACAATCCTCGAAGACACAATCCTCGAAGCAATAAACAACTAGCATTCATTCATACATACTTCCTCTTTCCCAAACTATTCGTTCCAAATTTTATAATTTAATTTTCTATTTTTTTTATTTTATTAATAAAAAATAGATAAAAGAAAAATCTATATTTTACTCTTTATATTAATTACTTTTTCTTCAACTTAAAATATAAACATCATTTAATAGAAATAATATAATAAAATAATCATATTATTAATTATTTTTCTTAATTAATGTGTCATCTCAATTTGGTACAAATAATTTGAGATGAAGAAAGTATTATGAAAAGATTATAGAGACATTTATCCGGTTTATTTTTACTTGTCACAATTTTTTAGGGGTCGTTTGATTTGGAAAGAGTTTTCCCGGGATTATTTGAGATAATTTATTCCATTATTATGATGTAAATAGTGGAATAACTTATCCCGATATTAACTAATATTACCAATCAAACATGAGATAAAATAATCTCTCATTTTATTCCGAGACTACTTATTCCGTATACTTCACACCAAACGACCCCTTAATATTAACTTCAATCTAAGTTTAAAAAATAATAAGGCAGCCCAATGCACTAGAGATCGTTTGGTAGGGAGAATAAAATAATTAATCTTGAAATTATTTTAGAAGATGAGCTTACTACACGTTTGATTATGATAAAATGCATGAGATAATTCATCTCAAAATTATAGTTTTTTTTCATTCCTCCTTAAGGTGAGATAACTAATCTCAAAAATAACTTATTTTCAACGAAACGATCCCTAAAACTTTCGTAATGCGCGGAGAAAGGACAGTCAAGTACGGGATGCCCTAAAGCTCCCACTATGCATAGAGTTCAAAAAAGGACTCCACCATAAGGATGTATTGTACGCAGTCTTACCTCGCAATTATGCCAGAGGCTCTTTACAATGTTTGAACCCGTGATCTTCTAATCAATGACAATAACTTTACCAACTAGTCAAAATGTTAATCTAAGGTGTGTTTGGTATGATGGAAAATGTTTTCTGGAATTCTCTTGTTTGGTTGTAATTAAATGTTGGGAAAATATTTTCCATAACAACTCATTTTCCTCCATTTGAGGGAAAATGATTTCCCTCATGAACCAAGGGAAGTCATTTTTTCGGAAAATGATAAATGTAACTTATGCCTCACCCCCACCCCTCTTCCCCACCCCAACAACACTCATATTCACATTTCTCAAAAAAATCACATTACTCGAAAATATTTTTCACTATGTTTTGCTTCAATTTTTCACTGCTTGAAATAAAAAATAGTGAAGCACGATTTTTTTTTTCAATGTTCGTTGAATGTATTGTTATTTCCATATACATATAGGAAGACTTACCTATGTTACTTTTGCTAATTGCATATTTCATTTTGTCATCGATGTAGCTTGTTTCACAAGGTTGAAGAGCTTGTCGTTCTGTTGTATTTTTATTGATTGTAGTATCTTGAGATTGTCATAACAAAATGTTGAAAAATGTCTCCGATATTTGCTAATTAGTAGTTGATTAAATTTAGTGATTGTAATATTTTAGTATTCGATATTGATATTATTTGTCATACTTAAATTAGTTCTTACAAATTGTTGAGTTGCTAGAGATACTGATATACTAGTTAACAGTTAGTATTATTTTCTAAAATATATTTTTTCACTCAACAATCAAACACTAAAAAATATTTTCTACTCACCAACCAAACACCATAAAATATTTTTCGAAAAATATTTTTCACTCGCCAATCAAACATGAGAAAATAAGTAAAAAACCAACTTATTTTCCAGAAAAACATTTTCCATAAAAAATATTTTCCATCGTACCAAACACACCTAAGTTTCAAAATATTAAATCAATCTAATCAAATTTAGCTATGAAAGCTAGTCAAATGGACTTTCAATCAGCAAAATTTGACAACTATTTTGGAACAATGTGAGAACCATTTAGATTTTCTTTAAAATCTTTTACTTGAATAAATCTATTAGATTTCGAAGTTTTTAATAGGTTGGAAATCATTATTTTAAAAAAGTAATAAATTTAAATAAGGTTTTAATTAATAGCATGTTTGACCAAGTGTTTATTTTCACAATTAGACTTCAATGCAATTTGAAAATTTTGGTCAAGAATGAAATATCTTGATACCATTTCTATGTCAAAATGACCACTTACCTATTTTCTACATTTTTTTTTCCATATTCGGTGTTCGGTATCCGTACTGGACCCCCGATTAATCTAGATTACGCATTGCAGGGCCCATTAAGGTGACAGTTTTTTTTTTTGGTTTACCATCCGATGTTCGATATCCGTATTGGAGCCCCGACCAATCCGGATCGCGAGTTGCAGGGTCCATTAAAGTGACAGCGCTCCCGGTGTTTGGTATCCGTATTGGAGCCCCGACTAAACCAGATCGCGTGTTGCAGGGCCCATTAAGGTGACAACAATCCAACAGTTTTCTCCATACCCAGAATCAAACTCTCGACCTCTTGTCAAGGGTGGAGCAGACCATGCACGTGGCAAGAGTTATTAATAATGTCCCAAAGAATAATTTATATTTCAAAATTCGAGCGTCACCGTCATATGTTAATGAAATGTATGTATTTGCTTAGTAAAAGGATCAAACGCACATATCAAGAAATATGCTAGTTAATATACAAAATTATTAAAAGCATCTTATCTACATTACAAAAAAAAAAAAGAAATAATCCAGATCATATAACAAAAAAATAAGAGAAAAACAAGAAGCATATAACTACATATATTCTTATTCTTCAAAATCCACCTTGCTATAAAAGCTAAAGCACTTTCAAAGGTGGCAAATAAGCCTTTTAATATTAGAATTTACTTATTAATAGTTATGTTAAATGAGTGGGTTAAGAATAATATTTAAGCGGATTAAAATGAACTGAATCAATTATGGCTAGCTTGAGGCAAATCCAAAATAAAGCGATTGACTACTCGAATTGATTCTCGCATCCAAAAAAATGAACAAGTTCGATTTGAGTATTCATCAATTGGATGAATTTATATGCTTTTATTTAGGTCAAAATAGAATATGAAAAACTTAAAAGCTTTTGTTGATTTGTTTGTTTATTTGCTCTTTTATAATTTATTTGATTATCAAATCAAACTAATAGCAATATTTCTCCAAATGTAAAAGTTATCAACACACTCAAAAAGATTTGTGTATAATCTATTGATACAAAATCAATGAAGTTGACCAAAGAGGTAGATTTGATTCTCAAGTGGGGACAATTATGTTTAGAATAGTTATAGATTTTTTTGGAGCAACGATAAAATTGTATCCATATAATTTACAGGTCATGAGTTCGAATCACAAAAATCGAAATAAATATTAAAATTAAAATAAATTATCTACATCACTCCTTTAAAGTATACATCTTTTTTTCAAACTCTATTAATATAAAATATTTTGTGCATTAAACTGTCCTATAATTATACAATATTTGTTTCATAGTTATTTAAGTAGTTCTACGTCTTTTTTTCTAGTTAATTTAATGGGGCCATGTGAAAAGAATCAATAATTTTATAATATAGAGATTGCTCTAATATTAAATTATTAATAATGTTTAGTACTCATGGTAGGTGCATGAAACAAGACATGCATTTTGCGTTTATCCAATTCTCCGCATATACGTACCAAAAATATATTTATAAAAATAAATAATGAAATAATTGAGATCCCTCGATTCTTGATTAAAAATTTTAAATTTGACTTCTGAAATAAATTTATTTTTTGATAGAAAGTGTTTACGTCTCCTTAATAATGGTTATTTGAGATCAAACTAGATAATTTGGACTTCTTCAATTTTAGTCCAAAATATCGACTTTAAACCTCGAAAGTAAAGAATCTTACGAAAGAAAATTAACACGATTAAAAGGGATCTGCTTAGTGTATCTCGAATACCAAATGATTAAAGAAAAAACTTCAAACATTTTAAATTTCACTGTCACAATATACATATACATACATATATATATAATTTTTTTATTTCTGATGCCTTTTGTATTGTTAATTAATATAATGAACTAAGGTAATTTTGTTGTTTACTAGGGTAGCAACAATATGTGAAGTTTAGTTTTACTTTTGGACATTGAAGGGATTAAAGTATGGATATTCTGTTAATTTTGTAACAAGATTAGTGTCATTATTTGACTCTAAATTAATTCTTCTCCATAGTTCATGGAGCTAACTCTTTTCATTGAAATAATCACATAGTATATATAAAATATGGAATTAAATTTAGAAATGAAATTTATGTTATCCACAAACTTTTCAATGTGTTCAATGAAGAGAAGTGTGTCAAACTTTGGCAGTGATCGAGTAAAAATACTTTTCCATCTTTAATTTGAAGCTCAGATTCACGTCTTGAAAATAAAATCGCTTTATCTTTACGGACTTAACTTGAACTGATCGGACATTAAAATAAATATCGAACATCGAATGGAGCCAAACATACTTTTTTGTTCTAGTTAAAATCTTTGTTTTTGAACAAGAAATCTTATGCCATCTTGAATTGGAATAAAGTGTTGGACCATTCCAATTTAATTCAAAGTTTTATTTTCCTAGTCAAATGGTCTTCTCTATTTCCATTATTTGCTTTAAGAGAAGAGAAATCATATTCTAACTTTTGATTTGTATAAAGTTTAATTGAAACCTCTAATACATGTGACGAGAATAATAATCTCGAAGTTATTTCATATTATCACATATAAAAAATAAGATAAAGTAATTTTATAAGACTTTTCAATACGTTATACATCCTTGCTTATCTCATTTCGTGGAAGTTCAGTTGATAAAAAGGACCTTGAGTTGTCAGTTTACACCCTCAAACTTCTATTAATTACACTTTTGTCTCTCATTTAGTCAAAAATGCTACCTACTACAATTCAAACTCCTTAAGACACGTTGTTCACATTTTTGAATATAAGATTTGGAAGATTATAGAAGAATAATTATTGCTCAACTACCCAAATATATATCTTGAATCCTTGATGGAGCAAATTCGATTATTTGTAATCTTATTTTTTAATAATTCATATTGTTATTTAAGCCGATGATCGGCTTATATGTACCTCGACTATATTATCATGAAGAAACAAAAGAGGTTTATTGATTATTTGACGAGAGAAATTGAGAGTGGGTAAATCTGAACCATTTTCGTGACAACAAGAGTATATATTGAATTTCAACAATGAAAAGTGAGTTTAATTAAAGAGATGTAGTTGGAAAACCCTGAAAAACATTGGTAGGTACGAAAATTGATAGTTCAAACTTCAGAATATTCACTCAGTATAACGAAATCAAAATGCAGATACGTATTGAAAGTTTGTAGTCGTGTGACCAGAAGGTCACGGGTTCAAACCTTAGAAACAGCCTCTGGCAGTAATGTAAGGTAAGGTTGCATACAATACACCCTTGTGGCGGGGCCCTTTCCCGAGCCCTACGTATCGCAGGAGTTTTAGTGCACCGACTGCCCTTTTTCTAAAAAATGAATTTCACAACTTTATTTTAAAGTCGCTAAACTTGCAAAAATGTATGAATTTAGGCCTCGGCTTAAATAGGGATCTCAAAATCGGCTATACGTGCAATTGCCAAGCCCAACCCAGCAGTCATAGCCCAATGAACACCAAGGCCCATTGGGCCAATAATGAATATTTCTTGTATCACCATACAAATTCGAAAAATTCCGATTACCCCTGATAGAAAAACAGAAAAAACACACGCGTGTATCCCGTGTGATGTACGTCTAAACAAGTTCTGTACATGTTCTCCTCTTTGACATATACGATCACGCATAATATCCAAGTGTATATTTTAGTCATACACCAGTAGTTGTGCCCTTTCGAAAAGAACTTTTTGGCTGTTAGAGGGCGCTACACGTCCAGTGGCAAAGTCAGAAATTTCACTAACGGGTGTTCAATAGCGTACTTTCAAGGCTATAATATATATGTACGGAAAGTAACATTCGACCTGCATATATAGTATAATTTTTCAACAAAGAGCGTTCAACTGACAACTTGTCGGCATACATAGCTAACCCTATGCTATACAACGAATTCGAATAAGCAAGAAAGTGAGGGACCAAAGAAGGTAGTTACCTTTGATACAATTAAATTAATGAGCATCAAAAGAGGATCCGTTACAAGTACGACAGTATTTTTGGAGGGTCCGAGCAGCATAGTTATTCACGAGAACGAAAACATCTTGAAGTAAACAACAATGTACAATGACAGTGAAATAAGTGCCAACAAATGCTGCCAGAAAATAAGTGCTGAGGCTTCACTTACTGCATAACCTCTCAAGCTGGCAATGGCTCCTAACAAGATTGCACTGGGTGTTGTATACTGCAACAAAAGCACGAACGTATACATATGATCGCCCTCGACAAGAATATTCATCTTGTTAGCCAGCGTAATCACCCCAATCCCCAACAGAGGAAGCACGAAAAGCCTTGCTACCGATATCCCAATCATAGTCCTGAGGCCAAGTTTGGATTCATTAGGCCCCTCAGCTAGCATTCCTCCGAGGATAAGCATCACCGATGGCACCATTGCACCGGCTAAGATCTCTAAACTATCCGTGATGAATGACAGTGGAGCGTCATATCCAAAGGTGAACGCCTTTAGATGAGGGACCATCCCAATGAGTATGGCAAACAGAGAAGCAATCGTTGGGGGCTGAAGTATGTGCTGCACAGGCGTTTGTTCAGCAACTGTTCTCATTTTCTTGACTACTTTAGGTGCAGCCAAACACCTAATGGGCTCGGGATCATCAGCTGTATCATGTATATCATTTTCGACATCAGGTCCATTGGCTAGCGAAAGATTTGAGACAGAATTAAAGATCCTCGCGACTAGGGCTGTTTTCGAGTTTTCTGTTTCTTTGTCCTCAATGCCAGGCCACTCAGCCTCAACTAAAAGCGGCCTACTAACTCCGTTATCCTCCTGCTGGCCGCACTCCTCCTCCACCTTCTCCCTTTCATCGACAACCTCATAGTACTCCATCGGAGGTTCCATCATATGATAAACGAGCGTATAAACAAGAATCACCGCGACCCATTGAGCAAAAGAAACATAAGCAACACCATTCCTTTTACAATCAGGTCCAAAAGGTTGATCTATACTATGACAAATAGAGCCAACTATAGCTAAATGAAGGTTCCCCGTGTTACCAAACGCGGTCATGATGATAGTGAATCGAGTAAACTCTTGAGGTGGACGACATATGATGACTACTAACACACCTAACACGAACCCAACAAGCGTACTCAACAACACATTAACCGGTATAAACCACCAATGCATGAAATTATCGAGTGTGATTGATTGTCCTAAGTGAATGAAGATCAAACATGGCAAGAAAAGTGCAAAGACAAGTTTGCTAAGAAGTTTGAATGTTTCTTTTGGGACAATTTGAGTCTTTTTGTGACCAAGAATTAGTCCAAAAATTGCAAGTGAAAGAAGTTTAAGCAATGGAAGAACAGTACTAATGAGACCTTGTTCAGTAGACTTTGTGTTGCCAACCATTGCTACTTCACTCAATAATCTTAACATCTTCTTTTTCTCGATAGCGAGCGCTTCCCTCTTTAGTGGATCCTACACAACACAAATTTCGATCAGTCAGAAAGTGAATTTCCCAAAATATTGTGCTTAAGCAATAACATGCTTTCACTAGCTATGTTGCACCGACTCTTCAAAAATGTTGTCGCGCTAGTGTCGGATACTCCAAAAATGCACTACTTTTAGATGATCCGACATTCGCCCGACGACATTTTTGAAGTGTCTAAGCAAACATAGTTGGAAAAAAATATATTACCAATATGAATTATCACATTCAACAGTTAGGGAATGGCAAAACATAATAGGTACAACTTTTTTCTCGATAGAGAGCGCTTTCCTCTTTACTGGACCCTACACAACACGAATTTCGATTAGTCGGAAAGTGAATTTCCCATAATTATTGTGCTTAAACAACATGCTTTCACTAGCTATGTTGCACGGACTCTTCAAAAATACTGTCGCGCCCGTGTCGGATATTCCAAAAATGCACTACTTTTAGATGATCCGACACTCGCCCGATAACATTTTTGAAGTGTCTAACACATAGTTCGAAAAAAATAAATTACTAATATGAATTATCACATTCAACAATTAGGGAATGGAAAAACATAATACTAAAATATTTGTAGGATAACAAATTAGTATCGAAAAGTGTCACGTTATAGAAGATTTTATGGATTATTAATGAAAATTACCCAGAAACAAGGTAAATTATAATTATTTCATAAAAACAATTAACAAACACAATAATAAAAATTCCAGGAATATAATTTTGGTATTAACATAATCAAGAATTGTGAGAAAAAAATTATTTATACCTTAAAATTCCCAAATTGCAATCGAAAAACCAGATTCTTGTGCCAATTCAGAATGGATTATATTAAAGAATTTTGATTGGAATCTATGTATTCTCCTTTGTAAAATAGTTATATGAAAAAAAAAAAAAAAAGGTGAGGTTTCCCTAGGGGAGAAGAAATAAATCTTATTTATATGGGAAAAATTATTTTTAAAATTAAGTGTAATTATTCTATACATTTACTTAACACAAAAAAACTAATATGGAAAATTATTTATTTTCTCAATAATTTTTTTCTAGGAATGCATGTCATATATGTAGATATAACTCATTCAAAGTTATAGTCAACTCCACTTTTTATGTAAAGATCTTACGGGGCATCCTATATAATCGTTGCTATTTAATATGTATTCATTTATTAAAACACTTTTGTGAATTTATTCCTCGTAGAACATTTCAAACATGAGGTATTTGAGTGTATCTTGACAAAGTCTAACTTTAGGGAAAAAAAATAAATCTAAAGTTTAGGCAAAAATAACTGAATTCACTCACCTGGATGCAATGAGTCAATGAGATATGTGCTTGAATTCAGGCCATATAAAACCTTAGACATTTTGTCTAGTTTCAAACGCCATATATTTGAAGTTATTTCAAAGATATTAGATTGAAAAATTTCAATGCACTACGAGTATGACTTAAATATTAGTGTCGCAAAATCGAGTATCTATGCACTTGGGCCATTCAATATCATGAAATCCACTTAAATTGGATCCATAGTTTGCCATATCTAACCCAAGTCAAATTTTTGGCCCAATTTTGCTTACCCAAGCCCAATAGTGTTTGCTTAGTGGCCCACTTTATTATAAGAAGAAAAGTTGTCAATGAGTGACCAAATTGAACATTGTGGGCTAAATCAACTAAGCCCAATTTTTACTTGGACCCAATTCCAATTCCCAAGTGACAAGGTATCTCTCTCTTTCTCTTTTTTGTTAAAAAAAAAAAAATTCTTACCCAGTGTCTGGTATACGCATTGGAGCCTGAATAAACTCAAATTCATGTTGAGAAGTCCCACATTAGGTTGGAGAGGGGTGGGGGTGGGGGTTTCAACCCTGTGACCGAGCTAGCATCTTAACTAAGGGGGTTCAAAAATAAAAAAATGTGAACAAAAGAACTAGTCGAAGGGGGTTCAACGTCTGGTATATATACACAAAAAATAATTATAAGCTTGTATAAATAGTATAATTTTTCGCCAAAGGGGGTTAGGATGAACCCCCTCACTATTAGCTAGTTTCGCCCCTGGTTAAACCGCTCCCTAAGAAAGGCGACACTATATCATGGGGACTCAAACTCTAGACCTTAATTAAAGATGAAAGAGTACTTACCATTTCATCACAACCCTCATTAGTGACATGGTATCATTTGTTATAAAGTTTGAATTTTCTTAGGTATCGAGTAATGGTGATATTTTGTTTCACGAAAGTCAATTTGACTAAACTTCAAAGTTAGATTGAAATAGATTAATATAAAATTTCAAATTTAAATATTCAAAAACTATATAATAAATACTATAAGTTGCAATCGTCTCATATTAATATGACTAAAAAAAATCTTAAAATGTCGACCAAAGTTTCATCTAGTTTAACTTTTGAAAAGCGAAATGTAACAAATAAAAATGTAACGGAGAAAGTAAGTAACTAGAACTTAGACCAATATCCCATGCTAGAACTATATAGTTCTCCTCTAACCATGCATCTATCTTTTCAAAATCCAAAAGCAACTAAAGATTGTCCGTACAAGATTTATTTTTATGTTAGATTTGAAAAGTAATTTTGATGACGAGATAACTCAAAGATTGTTGTATTTTTCTTAGGATTCCCATTATGTGTGGGACAATGAAGTACCCCCTTCATACACTTGGGCAGTAAGACTTGTCATTTCAATCTGTCAGCTCATCAATTTTTATTACTTCAATAAGTTATTGAATTTTGACATACAGATTAAAAAAAAATATTAAAGACATAATTTTAATACAACTTTTTATTTTTATCCCCTCTCTCCCCCAAAAAAACTAACCTTGTAATACCTTTTCAAAAGTTAATTGATTGTCAAATCATAAGAGAAAATTTAGAAAAAAATTTAATGATTCACTTATTTTGAAACACCAATAAATACCCCAACAATTCACTTATTCTAAAACAGAGAGAGTAATAAATTTCATGCTATTTTTCTCTCTCTCTCTCTTTTTTTTTTCCTTTCTATTTTGGTCATTTCTTTAAGGTGAAAAATGTGTTCTTAATACTCCATTTCATTTAGGAGGCGTTTGATAGAGTGGATAAGAATAATGCAAAATATGATATATTAGTAATGTTTGTATTAGCAGTATCTGTGTTAGTTATGTTTGTGTTTTTTCTTATATAGTGTTTAGTTCGATGTATTAAAAATAACATGAATTACATAATTTTTAATTATTATTTTTTTGCATAATATGCTCCATATATATATTGGAAAGGATGTCAAAAAAAAAATTGAGGGGTAATAGTATGAATGCATTAGATCTATTGCATTACTAATGTCATGGATTTTGAGGCATTAGTAATACACATCTCAATACACAATAGAGTGTATAACTAATGTTTGCATTAGCTTTACATAGGGTAAAAAAATATACCAAACAAGAAACTACTAATTACTAGTACACATTAAACTAATATATGAATTAACATTCCAATACACTAGGGGTCGTTTGATAGAGTGTATTAAAAAATGAAGCATGCATTAGTTAATGTGTACTACTAGAATCTTGTTTGATATATTTTTTTAACCTATATATAACTAATGCAAGCATTCAGTATACACTTTATTGTGAATCAAGAGGTGTATTGCTAATATCTCAGAATCTATGACATTAGTAATGCAATGGATTCTAATGCATGCATTATCACAATTAAAGACAATTTTCTCTCCAAATCTTTTCCACATCCTTTCCACCATGTATATAAAAATATTTTTTAATTCTTTGTTTTATACAATTCATATATTTTTGATACACCAAATCATATATTTTTGATACATCAAACCAAATTCTGCATGAGAAAAATGCAAGCATAACTAACACAAACATTACTAATATAAGATATTTTGCATTATTCTTATACACTCTACCAAACGACCCTTTAATGTGACACTCTTTAATTTGATATACCATTTAAGAAAAAAAGAAGTTTTTAATATTTGTGGTTCTCTTGTGGTTATGAATTTGCTTCTTAGGACGACACTTTTGAAACGTTTTTGTAAAACAATGGTTGGATGTATGTAATCTGTTGTTGTGTGATGTGTATGCACGACGTACAAGCAATTACATAAAAAGGACATTTCAATTTAAAATAAAAAATAAAAATATATATATATATATATTTGTGGTTTGAAATAATTCAAGACTATAAATTATTTTATTTAAGAATAAAAAGAAAATTTTAATGCTAAATTATTTTTAATTATAGTAAAGTAACAACTTTTGAGACGAATTAAGCAGAAAAGTATGACATATAAAATGAATCGAAAGTAGTAGTGCTTCATTGTGGACTTAATATATGGTTGATGGATCTTAAGGTTTTTTATCCACCAGCTAATCTAAAAATTATAATTTTAAATTTATAATTTTCGAATAATTTAGTCTACGTGTTCAATTAGAACTTGCATGTTATTAGGTCATTCCAATTTTAGAATAGTATGATATGTCGTGCCCAAATATACATAGTAACTTATGTCTTACGTAAAATTTGAACCATACATCTGTTTGATTTGATGTATAATCAGTGTACTAGGCCTTTTGTTTTTTTTCCTACTATATAGGAGTATTAGCTAAAGTTGTACAACTCCTGATAAATGTTGTGTCGTATCGATTAATTTTACGAAATATCTGTTATTTCCACTAATATTTGTCAAACAAAGTCAATGATATGATCTTTAATTAGAGGTCTCGAATACTAGTCTTTCTCTTGGACATTTTAATAGTGTTTTCTGACTTGTCCTCTTTTAAAAAGGTTATTACTAGCGAATCACTCATCACTATTTGTTTTCAGAGAACAGAGGTGACGGTGAGAATTTCGTTAACTAGAGCATAAGAATTGGTGTTTTCCCGTGAGCCCCATTTGTTCGCATTGCCAGCAAGTTCATTTATTCATTATAGTCAATTATTTGAATTCTTAGAATCGCTCAGTTAAATTTCCTTTGCTGAGTATTCTTTCGTTATTATAGACTTGTGGAGTATTTGACTTCTTCTCATATTTTGGAGACGGATTTCGTATTGATATGTTGTGGTGAATGATTGCTGATAATATTGGCAAATTGTGTTAGTGATGTTGATTGTTGCGTTGTTGATTTGAGATAGGAAAATTTTGGATTGGCCTAAAAACAGGAAAAATTCTGTCTGATTTTCTGTAGATTACTGACGGGCAGTGGCGGTGCAACCTTTGTTCCAGGGGGACCGAAACTCCTTCGACGAAAAGTTATACTATTTAAATACTATTTTTACACGGTTAAAAATATTTTTTATACATATATAGTAGATGTTGAACCCCCTTCGACTAGTTCGTATATATACCTCTGAATTCACTCAATGAAAATTCTCGCTCCACCACTGCTGACGAGGCTTGCTTTGAAGTTCTAACCTCCTTGACGTCGGTCACGATCCTATCGTGACAAGGTGTCGTATCGACTTGTGCATATGTCGACTAATTTCACGAAATATCTATTGTTATTTCCACCGAAGCTTGCCAAATAAAGTGAATGATACGATGGTCTCGAATTCTAGTCTTATTCTCGTGAAAAAAAATCCTAGTACGAAAAAGTTCCTCTATAATGAGCGTTATGCGATGCGAATTCGAATTTGTATATAGCTTCGTACACTGCTCTAAATCTACACTTAGATTTTCTTGTTCCCAATACCCCTTATATATTTCCCTCTTTCTTTTATTGTTACCACTTACCATACACATTTCACTTATGATTCACATGACTTTATATTTTTGATAAAATTATAATTCCAAAAAGAAAATGAAAAAAATGGAATGATCTTTTTAATAATGTTATTGTATGTGCTATGCATGTTTTTTGCTTTTTCGTTCTTTCATTTAGGGCAATGGAGAATAAGGAGCTCTCTCCAGTCCAGTCCGAGGCAGTCGATAACTAAAAATATAGCTGATGACTCGTTGATTCTTAAGCACGTCGTAAACAAGATGGAGTTTTGGAAATTTGACGTGTTTGAGATTCAACGATGCATGAGCTGTGTTTAGCTATCGCTGTCACGTCTTGGACTGAAGGGAGCTCCCTATTATATCCACCTCCCTTTAATTAATGTTTCATTCACTAGTTTATATTTTTTTTACTTTATCAGTGTAATTTAACATCATCTGTGCTTTACTATGTATTTGTGTGGTATCTCGTGTCTTGAGCCGGGGTCTATCGGAAACAACCTTTCTGCTTCTTTAGAGATAGACATATGGACTGCATACATTTTACCCCCAGACCCCACCAGATGGGAATACACTGGGTTTGTTGTTGTTGTATCAGTGTAATTTAACATGTTATAAACCACGTTTGTTATCATTACTTAGGTGTTAATATACAGGTCGATAACTTTATTTGATGATGTGAATATATTAGTATACACTGTCAGTATACAAAACTTACATTCAATTGCTTTTTTCAATTTTTATATCCCTATAGATTGAAAGAAGTGAAGAGGAACGTTGGAGTTATCGTTAAAGTTGCTGTTGTCATGTTGCCAGAATGTTACGGGTTCAAGCTTTGAAAACTATCTTATTTAGAAACGCAAGGTAAAGCTCCGCGCAATAGACCCTTGTGATTGGGTTCTAATTAATTTCTTGAACTCTGTGCATAATGAAAGTTTTAATGCACCGAGCTACCTTTATAGATTAAAAGAAGTAAATGTACTCAAGCTTACCTTGTAGTATGTTTTTTCTCTATGTGATATTTATATTTGTGAGTTCTTTTCTTTGTTTTATTTACTTTGCATATTAGTTAATTGGTTCCATAAATTAATTGGTACTGAATTTCCTTTTTTTTTTTTTCTTTTGCAGTAGGTTGTATATATATATACATGGATATTCATAAACATGCAAAGCTTAAAGTTTATTGGAAGAAGGTTCAAAGTGTGATAGACCAAAAATCATGCTGGTGTTTTGAATTTCGATGATGTTAATTACTGTATAAAAAAAAGATGAAGTCGTCTTTGGTAAGGAGCGCTGAGTTCAGCAACACGTTTACTATTTGGAAATGGATGGCGCTTGGTAGGGTAAAAAGAAGATTTGTTTTCCATTAGCCGAGAAAAGAAGTAGCAAAGAAATATCACTATAGTGGGAAAAAAACCCATAGGGTTGATCGAAGGGATACGGTTAAAAACAAAAAGAAGAGATCAAGGAGCAGGAGCTAGACGAGCACTTGCAAGAGAGCGAGCGGCAAATTCAAAACTGCTATATAGTAAAATAGAACGAAAGTACCTCGATCGGGAGGTTTTACTCCCAACAATACTTTTCGGTAGGAATTCAAATTAATCAAGTACTGAACATCGTGTGAGAACCAAATAATTGTGAATTTGGTACATGAAAAAGTTAGGGTTTTTGAAGAAAGCTAACAGCTAAATGGATTCTATACATGATTAATTTTAATTGTTCTTGGTCTACTTGTATTAGATGGACAATTATGATCTTGTTAATTAATATTCTTGTAATGGGGTGGTTAATTAATGTTACTACTAATGTTGTGCCTAATTGAATTACTTATTTTATCCTCTTATATCTTGAAACCTAAGTTTTTTTTTGTTTTTTTTTTTTTAATAATTACGAGCTTTCACATACTTACCATCTATCTAAGACCTTATATTCTCAAATCACAATTCATTAACCACTAGGCCATGTGCAAATCTTAAGTTTTCTTTTTTTGGAGGGTGATTATCCATACGAATGACTCGGGTTCGATCCCCCCTCAATGTCTTCTGAGTCGAATCTGTCGCACAAGGTTATTTACTCAGTGCAGTTTACATCTCTCGTGTGGTTTGCAAGCTATTAAACAGTGGGAGGTTTACGCAATACATACAGAGTGTTCACCTGAAGAGTAGAGGTTGTGGCAGAGATTGTAGCGATTGCAGGTTATCCTGGGATTCTAAAAAAAAACTTAGTTTTAATCATAATTGATATCATCTTATTCTCTAAAATAAAGTTTATTTTCACTTGTAACAGCAAGAAATGTACAAATTCACCTGGGGACTTTGGATTTATGGAAGTTTTACTTTATGGGAAAAGACATCGTTTTCACCCCAAATTATATCCGAAAAGTCGAAGCCACATCTAAACTATACTATTGACCTATTACACACCTAAACTATAAAAAAGTGAAACTATTTACACCCTGTCAGGCTACCACCACTTGCATGTGGTGTAGTGTTTTACACGCGCTGCCATGTCAGCATCACGTCAGTAAAGAGTATCACTTTTTTATAGTTAAGGTGTGTAATAGGTCACTTATATAGTTTAGGTGTGGATTTGACTTTTCGACTATAGTTTGAGGTGGAAACGATGCCTTTTCCCTTAGTGTTTTTAGCCGTTTACTTTTGTTATTTAATAGGCTGGACGTGCCTAAAATAAGTGTAACACACGCGCCTTAGAATGGGGGTCGCAGGGAGGTAATAATATCACTTTTTTATAGTTAAGGTGTGTAATAGGTCACTAGTATAGTTTAGGTGTGGCTTAGACTTTTCGAGTATAGTTTAGAGTGAAAACAATGTCTTTTTCCTTTACTTTATTGAAGTAATATCATGTCAAATACACATAATTATAAGAAAGTTATTGATATAAGATATATTTCTAATTAACTCTGTGTTGTAGTTGAAGTGACTAATACAATATTTAATTTAGCCCTTTGTGAAATGAAGAGTTATTTTGACTTTTGATCCTTCACAAAAATGCAAATCCATTTGCCTATATATTAAGGATTAAATTCCTTAATTAGAATTATCTAAAATTAGAAATAAGAGAGTTTAGTATATTTCATAGATTTGTGTAAACCTCTTGTTATAATTTTATACTTTCTTTTGTATATTATATTGATAAAGTATTTGCTTCTCGTCTACGAACGTAAATCAAATTGATCGAACCATGCAAGTTTTTTGTCTTTGATTGTCATCGAGCAATTGTTTTGTTAAATTTTGCATCATTTGGAGTCGCGATCGCGTGGCAAATTAGTGTCTGAAGGTCAAATTTAAATCGAGTTCGTTTCAACAATCAACATGACTTCACGAGAGAGTAGAGTTGAGAAATTTGATCGAAATACAAACTTCGGAATATGACATAACGTTGCAAAATCAAGCATTATATTGAATCTCTCCGATGATTTTATGTGAAGTGGCTTCAAAAACTACAACGAAAGGCACGTGGAAAAAGTTGAAGTCCTTGTATATGAAAAAGCCGGTAAAAAATAATTTCTACCTGAAGAAGAAGTTGTATATGCTACGTACGGGTGAAGGTACTTCTATACGTTCACATCTCGACATATTTGATAACATTCTTATGAATTTGAGCAATATCGGAGTTCAAATTGAAGACGAGGGTCAAGCCTTGTTGTAATTGCTTTATTCGTTACTCCAATCATTTCAGCATATTAAAGACGCTATGCTTTATAAAAAAGATACTATCTCTTATTTTGACGTTAAATCTTTCTAAAAGAAAGATTCAAATTGTAAGATATCGAAATCAAATGAACTAGAAATGCGATAAAAAATTTATCAGTATCATCAGATGTTTACTCCAAAGTGCATAGATTGAATCTTTATTATATGCTTTGACTTTTGTTGTTTTATTTAATTTTCAGTAAAGATTTGTATCTTGATTCTATAATAAAATTATTTTATTCTAGTTGAATTTGACTTTTATAATTTTAATAGCTAACACATAATTTTTTTTTTTGCAAACATAATTAGAAAGCAGTTGGAAAAAACAAATCATTGAATTTTATTACTTTACTGCCAAGAGCTATGACGAAATAGTAGTTACTCTTTCATCTGTAATAAAAGATCTCGGGTCTGAGCTAGTGAGCGGTTTATCCATAATATGAAATTTTTTGATCACGACTCTAAATTTAATCGCACCGTATACGGATATCAAATGTTGAACGAAAATCCAGAAACAAAGAACAGACGCTTAAATCCAGACACTATATAGAACAAAAGAATGAAACGAATAATGATTTTGTATTTGTTCTTGTGTTGTATGTTGTACATATCAAAAGAAAATCTAAAAATATTATCTTAGGAATGAAATTTAAAATGATGATGTAACAAGAAAAGTTAGGATCAATAAGTAGGGATCATTAACTCAACCGTCGAGACGTTTTTTGAGAATAAAATCATAAAATCCTAAATATTGGATCTGATCAGAACGGACAGTAAGGATCATTAACTTGACTATCGAGACGTCTTTTGAGAATAAAATCATAAAATCGTAAATACTGGATCTGATCAGAATGAATAGTAGGGATCATTAACGCGACTATCGAGACGTCTTTTGAGAACAATATCATAAAATCCTAAATACTGGATCTGATCAGAACGAACAGTAGGGATCATTAACTCGATTGTCGAGACGTTTTTCGAGAATAAAATCATAAAACCCTAAATACTGGATCTGATCAAGGACAGTACAAAATAAAATCATAAACCCTAAATACGGATCTGATCAGAACAGACAGTAGGGATCATTAACTCGACTATCGAGACGTCTTTTGAGAACAAAATCATAAAACCCTACTGGATCTGATCAGAACAAACAGTAGGGATCATTAACTTAACTGTCGAGACGCCTTTTGAGAATAAAATCATAAAACTCTAAATACTGGATTTATCAGGGACAGTACGAAATCAAATCATAAAACACTAAATACGGATCTGATTAGAACAGACAGTAGGGATCATTAACTCGACTGTCGAGACATCTTTTGAGAACAAAATCTTAAAGCCCTAAATACTGGATCTGATCAGAACCGACAGTACTTTGACCGTTGAGCTCGAATCGGTACATAATCGACATCGAAAAAACATATTATCCACCTAAAATCCCTTTAGTTAACTCAATCAAATGAAACAAAATAACAATAGTTGAAGTGGGCAAACTTAATCCAATAAGTGCAGCCATGCCCAAAACCAAACTAGGTCTTGTATCCATCAATTTAGATTGCAACAATCCCAATGCATGACAAATATTCGCATCGTAATTCGTGTATATACTTTTTTCCCAATCCATCCAATCAGCCGGAGGCTCGTAATTTCTCTCGATCATCTTCATCTCGTGGATTCTCTTACGCAGGATAATTAAGTTCTCGTCTACGATACGACCGTTATAGTAGTTCCGATCTTGAGCTTCTCTCCCCATTGCCAACGTTGTCGTTCTCAAAACACGTGATGATGATTTTCTTCTCGAAGAAAATGGTGAAGATGAAAGGAAAGAAGTAGATGTTGTTGTTGTTGCCATTATTTATGAGCGATTTATTTTGAGAATTGTATGAATATTTGAAAAATAAGATTTGAATTATAATTGGCTTTTGAATGTTTGTATTTATAGATGTTGGGGACATAGTGGAACAATGTTAATTAATTATTATTAATTAAAGTATAATAAAAAAAAATGATTAGGCAAAACCGTGTTATATTAACTGTCAACACCAATAATTAATTAATTAGATTAAGCGTCAGATGATATCATTTGCAAGTAGACCTACTCAGATATGATCTAGTCTTAGCAACTTGCAAGTATAATTAATATTAATTAGCGGCAGAGCGAGAATTTTGACTAAGAGTATTCAACATATATTAAAAATATGCAAAAATACATACATACATACACACACATATATATATATATATATATATATATATATATATATATACACATAAGAATAATAATTTGAGAAAATACCCTATTATCCTTTGAACTATACTCAAAACGGCTGTGACACACCTAACTTTAAGGGGTCCCTATTACCCCCTGAACAAATTAAAAGTGTAATTTTGACAACCTTAGTGCCTACGTGGCACACACGTGTGTCTACGTGGACACTTCAATGTGTTGTGCCACGTAGGCACTAGGGTGTCAAAATTACACTTTTAATTCGTTCAGGGGGTAATAGGACCCCATTAAAGTTGAGATGTGTCACAATTATTTTGAGTATAGTTCAGAAAGTAATAGGGTATTATCTCTAATAATTTTGATATTGTATTATGTATATACAATATAAATTTGTCCTTCTATTTATTTGCTCCAAGAAAGATGTCACATTTTTATATTTGAAAATTATTTAACTTTAAAATTTTAGTTTACATGTAATAATGTTACTCCTACATGGCGTGTTTAATACTTTATGCATTTTAATTTATATGACACTTTTTATTTTCAAGAGTCAAGCAAGAAAATATTTAACGGCGATTTTTATGTATTCTTTTTAAATATTTTAAATTATTAATTCTTATGACTTATGGTGGTTTTTGTATAGTTTTTAAATATATATAAATTAGATTTTCAAAAACCTTTAAGATCATATGTCAAAATTCATTATCAAAATAAAAAAATTTAACTCTTGAAATTCGAATTGTATCATATAACCTAAGTTGATGGTAACTTGCTAAGGTGATATATGACGCGACTTTTGTGCAAGACGGCTGTTTTTTTAATTTTTAGTTCTTTGTATCTTTCCATTTTTTATTTTTATTTTTTTATGTAGAGTTGGATGTTTTAATATAAAATATCCATTAAGTAATAAATTAAATATTCAGTTCGAAAATGAAATCAGAAAATAGTTGGAAGGAAAGATCACCAGGGTGTTTACATACTATAGTCTATAAATTATATATATATTTTTTTTTTCATCTGGTGTTCGATACTTGTATTGAAGCCCGACTAATTCAGATTTATGCCAGGTAGGGCCCCATTCGGGGGGTAACGCTCCCTACCAAGGATTTTTCCATACCCAGGGCTCGAACCCGAGGTGGTATTATATATTTGTTTATTGGCTGATGCAAAACTGAGTTGGTGCTTCACCCTTAATCAGAGGTCGAGGGTTCGATCCTAGGTATAGAGAAAACTTTGTTGGGAGCGCTGCCACCTTAATGGGCTCTGTAACGCGTAATCCGAATTAATCGGGGCTCCAATACGGACACCAGACACCCCAGATGGAAAACAAAAACAAAAAAACTCTTAAAAAACAATTAATTCAAAGAAAGGAGTTTTTTCTTTTTCAAAAAAATTCTATTTGGGAGGCTTTATTAAAGAATACTTTAATATATTGATATCATACACATCTCAATTCTTGATTTATCGATGTGAGTGAGTTATTTAA
This sequence comes from Capsicum baccatum var. pendulum, assembly GCA_030864225.1. Lineage (NCBI taxonomy): Eukaryota > Viridiplantae > Streptophyta > Magnoliopsida > Solanales > Solanaceae > Capsicum > Capsicum baccatum. The sequence continues at coordinate 282,485,334 of CM061560.1, forward strand.
TCTCCTTTTGTTTACTTGTTATATTTCGTTGCACGAGATTCAATTTAACTAATCCTTAAAGTTAAATTGAATTAGATTAATTTGATATTTTTAATTAAAAATTTAGATTTTCCAAAGGTAATATAAATTGTACTATTCTTTTCATATAATATAAAGAAAAATACATCTTAATATGTTTGTTAATACTCTCTCCGTCCCAATTCCAAATTTCCTAATTTGATTTTCCATTTTGCTTGTTTTTTTTCATTAATCAAGAAGAGATAATTTTTTTTCATGTTTTATCCTTTACATTAATTACTTTTTCTTCAAATTAAAATGTAAACACCATTTAATAAAGGCATTATGATAAAATAGTTATATTATTAATTATTTTTCTTAATTAATGTGTCATCTCAATTTGAGATAAATGATTTGGGACAGAGGAAGTATCTATATAATTTAATTTTCAAAGAGCGAAACTTGATAAGTAAAATTAACTTATAAATGAAATAATAAACAATCCTAGTTGACTATAGAGTCCTGCAATTTATTTCAGTTTCGAGACGTGCTTAACCCAAAGTTTGAAGACGTTGACTTAAATTTTGTCAATGAATTAATTAATACTTCCTCCGTTTTAAATTATCCGTTCTAAATTGAGATGACATGACTATTAAGAAAATAATGATTAGTAATGTAATTTTATCATTTTACCCCTATTAATTGTGTCATGTTGTTAGTTCCAATATTGATGCAGTTATTATATGACTGATACCAAAATACTTTTTATAAGGATAATTAAAATTATAGAATTAACAGAGCCTTTGCAACATTTTTTAAGATTTAATAATGCAATGCTAAAAACAAGGAGTAATCAATTATTAAGGGTATAATGGGGGGAAAATTATCTTGTCTTGGCGAAAATAGACTCTTACAGAAATGCAAAATAAGACGATGTACACTAGGGATGGACATGGTATGGTATATACCGAATTACCATACCAAACCAAAATTTGTAATACCGTAATTTCGATATTATGGTATTTGGTATGGTATATGGTATATATTTTAAATTTTTTTGGTACATGGTATGGTATTCGGTATTTACAAATAACATACCAAAATATCAAATACCATACCGAAGTATATATATAGTTACATAAGTAACTTTTTTATATATAGAGAGATATATATACACACACACAAAGAGAGACACAAATATAATACTTAGTATTAGTATAAAAATGTTTAGACATTGAAACTTTCGCTACTCTATTTTGATTGAAATATCTTTTTGGTGTAATTGATTAATAAAAGAAATTATTTGTACTTCTTTTTCAATATTTCTACATTATTAATGTGTATTTATGATACAATTAAGACGTGCTTTTGAAAAGTCGAAGTAATAATACTCTAGTATACGAGTATATATTGTCGAAGTTAAACAAACTATGATTACCGATTACCATACCGCAAAATACCGAAATCAAATGTCAAAATAATGAATCATACCAAATTAATATGGTATGGTAATAGTATAATATTTTTAAAAATCAAATACCGAAATTACCGTACCGAAGTTTCAAATACCATATCATATCATACCATGCCCACCCCTAAATTGTACACTAAACTCTTGTGGCTCGACCCTTCCCTAAATTAACCAAAAACTTTAGTATACCAGACTACCCTTTGTGTGGTGTGATCTCAAAGAGAGTAGGGAAAGGTATTATACCAATGGATTATCCACTTAAATATCACCATAAATACTCACCATTTCTAATCAGTACAACATTGAAACTTCAACCATACATTTAACAACAATATACCCAGTGGAATCCTACACGTGGGGTCTAAGAAGGGTAGAGCGTATGATTGAACGCAAACCTTATCCTTACCTCATTTAACACTTTATTTTTAAGAGTCAAGCAAGAAAATATTGTTGGGTTCATAGAAGTGTGAATGAAAAATGGAGAAAAAATGGTGGAGAAGAGGAGACACCAATTTGGAAAGAGTACTCTCAAAATTAGAAAGTTCACTAATTCTCCCACATTGGTGGGAGAAGGAAACTTTGGAGTGTTTATAATGATGAATACTTACTCCACATGATAAGTGAGGCAAGAAATAAGAGATGCCTCGCGTCGTCGCTCGCTCGCTCGCTCGGCTTCGGATTTGAAAAATGATCGATAAAGGTATTATACCAATGGATTATCCACTTAAATATCACCACAAGTACTCACCATTTCTAATCATTACAACATTGAAAATTCAACCATACATTTAACAACAATATACCCAGTGGAATCCTACATGTGGTGTCTAAGAAGGGTAGAGCGTATGATTGAACGCAAACCTTACCCTTACCTTATATAACACTTTATTTTTAAGAGCCAAGCAAGAAAATATTGTTGGGTTCATAGAAATGTGAATGAAAAATAGAGAAAAAATGGTGGAGAAGAGGAGACACCAATTTGGAAAGTGTACTCTCAAAATTAGAAAGTTCACTAATTCTCCCACATTGGTGGGAGAAGGAAATTTTGGAGTGTTTATAATGATGAATACTTACTCCACATGATAAGTGAGGCAAGAAATAAGAGATGCCTCGCGCCGTCGTCGTCATCGCTCGCTCGACTTCGAATTTAGATTTGGATTTGGAAAATGATCGATCGATAAGATCTATCTTTTTGGACAAACTTTATTTGACAAAATTTGATCAATACTCCATTTATATGCATGCAGTAATTGTAACAGATGTAATATTTTGACAGAACTGATGTGCTGTTTCTGAACTGATGTACTGTTTCTTTTCGAAACTGATGCGTTGTTTCTGAACTGATGTACTGTTTCTTTTCGACTGAACTGATGCATGCACTGAACTGATATACTATTTTTGTTTCGACTAAACAGATGCAATTCTTCAATGAAGTGATGCACTGTTTCGAACAGGTGCACTGCTTGGTGAAATGGTATACTGCTTCAGCAAAAATACTGCAGACATGCATTTTCAAAAACATCACACCATTTAAGTGAACCAATGCCACCTTTTCAAAGAGGCATCTGCTAGGCTATATAAACCTGCTTTCCTTCACAGGTTTTGATATGAAATTTTCAGAATAAAAACTCTCTTCTTTTCTTTACAAATATTTTGTGTGATCAATCAAAATGTTTTGTGCGTTCGAAGAATCCTTCTATTTGAGGTACCGCTATAGTCGGATTGAAGGTCATTTTATCCTGGGAGGAAGATTCCATAACCTCGGGTATAGTGAGAGGAATTATTCCTTAAGAAAAGTTCGTGAATTCGGACGACTTGGTCTTATTCATTTATGTTTCATCTATTTTCTGAAAAATAAAATACACCTCTTGGAAAGGTCATTTTGATCTTGTGTTGAGGGTATTTGATATACTTCATTGTGTTCTTGTTTATATACTTGAACTTTAGTTGAAGTTGTTGTTTCTACTATACAGATTTTGCGCACCCATAGAAGGAAGATAACAATCTTAAGGAATAAACTTACAGAATCTGTATAACTTATTTTTGGAGATTAAAGCTTAGGCTTTCTATTTCTCTTAAATTTAACTAGTGATTAGAAGACATAAAATCTTCATCACAAGTTAAAGTTCACTCGGTTGACGATTTAAAGTTATAAAAACTTCATCGTTAACTAAAAACAAGAAGAAAAGTTGAAAAGTTATTTAACTTTATAAATAGTATTCTGAAAAATACTAAATTTTTCTGTCTTGTGTTGACAGGAAAAATGACAAGCAATAGTCAAATGCAAGATGCGACAATGTCTGTGGGGGCAACTAATATTTTCACATCAAGTCGCACAAATGCTCCGCCAACTATGGCACCGGCGGAGAAGCCCAAAAAATTTTCGGGCATTGACTTCAAGCGATGGCAGCAAAAGATGTTCTTTTACCTCACCACTTTATGTCTGCAACGGTTCAATAGCGAAGACGCTCCTGAGGTGCCCGAGGGAACCTCAGACAAAGACCGCTTCATTATTGTAGAAGCTTGAAAATATTCAGACTTCCTTTGCAGGAATTATATTCTAAGGGGTTTCTAAGACGACCTCTACAATATTTATAGTGGAACCAAGACATCAAAGGAACTGTGAAGGGCACTTGAACAAAAATATAAGACGGAGGATGCGGGAATTAAGAAATTCCTTGTTGCACGGTTTCTGGACTTCAAAATGATAGATAGCAAATCTGTTGTCTCTCAAGTACATGAGTTGCAAGTCATCATACATGATCTCCTAGCAGAAGGTATATCTTTAAAAAATGCCTCAGTTGAACAAATTAAAAATGTTCTTAATACTCACATAAACTGTTTTGTAGGTTTAATTGTGAATGATGCTTTCCAAGTAGCAACAATAGTTGAGAAGCTACCACCTTTGTGGAAAGACTTAAAAACTACTTAAAGCATATACACAAGGAGATGACTGTTGAAGATCTTATTGTCCGACTTCGTATTGAAGAGGATAATAAAGCTGCCGAAAGAAGGTCAAAGGGGAATTCTACAATAAATGGAGCACATATTGTAGAAGATGACCAAGACAATTCCAAGAAAAGGAAGAAAGCTGAACAAGGAAACAATCAACCCAAGAAAAAGTTCAAGAAAAAATGCTTCAACTGTGGAAAGATTGGCCACAAGTCCACAGATTGTCGTGCCCCAAAGAAAGGCAAGAAGAAGGATCAAGCAAATATGATTGAATCCAATAAAGAATGCGATGATCTGTGTGCTATGTTCTCAGAATACAACTTGACGGAGAATCCTCGCGAATGGTGGATGGATTCTTGTGCCACCTGCCATGTATGTGCCAATAAGGAGCTATTTTCTTCATTTGCTCCGGCTCAAGCAGAAGAAATGATCTACATGGCTAACTCCGCTACTGCTAAGGTGGAGGGAACAAGAAAAATTTGCTTAAAGATGACTTCCGGCAAGGTCTTGACACTGAACAATGTGTTATATGTTCCGGAGTTACGTAGAAACTTCATTTCTGTTTCACTCCTAGATAAGAACGGATTCAAATGTGTAATTGTTTCTGAAAAAATTGTAATTAGCAAAGGAAAAATGTATGTAGGAAAAGACTATCTGACTGAAGGCCTTTATAAGATGAATGTAATGACTATTGAAATAAATAAAAGTTCGAATTCTTCTTATTGCTTGAGTTTTATGATTTATGACATGAACGTTTAGGCCATGTTAATTACAAAACGTTACGAAAATTGATTAACTTAAAAGTTTTGCCAAACTTTGAGTGCAATAAATCAAAGTGTCAAACGTGTGTGGAATCAAAGTATGCAAAGCATCCTTATAAGTCCGTTGAAAGAAATTCCATTCCCTTAGACTTAATACACACTGACATTTGTGATATGAAGTCAACACCATCACGTGGTCGGAAAAAGTATTCCATAACTTTTATTGACGATTGCACTAGATATTGTTATGTTTACTTGCTAAATAGTAAGGATAAAGCAATAGATGCGTTTAGGCAATATAAAACTGAAGTTGAAAATCAGTTAGACAAAAAGATCAAAATAATAAGAAGTGATAGGGGCGGAGAATATGAATCTCCCTTTACGCAAATATGTGTAGAAAATGGAATAATCCATCAAACTACGGCCCCATATTCACCTCAATCTAATGGAATTGCGGAAAGGAAAAAACAAACTTTGAAGGAAATGATGAATCTCTTACTTATAGGTTCTGATTTACCACAAAACTTATGGGGAGAGGCTATCCTTACGGCCAATCGTATACTCAACAGAGTTCCCCATAGTAAGACATAATCAATTCCTTAAGAAAAATGAAAAGGAAGGAAACCCAACTTGAAATATTTCAAAGTGTGGGGGTGTCTAGCGAAGGTTCAAGTTTCTATACCTAAAAGGGTTAAGATAGGACCTAAAACCGTGGACTGTGTGTTCATAGGATATGCTAAAAGTAGTAAAGCATGTCGATTTTTAGTTCATAAATCCAAACATCCCGATATTAATGAAAATACAGTAATTGAATTAGACAATGCTGAATTCTTTGAAAATATTTACCCGTATAAAATTAGACATGAACAGTTTAGTGGAGGATCTAAACGACCTCGAGATGAATCAAGTGGGAGTGTACATAATGAAGAAAATCCAAGATGTAGTACACGTCAAAGAATGTCAACTTTATTTGGATTGGATTTTGTAATATTTCTCTTAGAAAATGAGCCTCAAACATTTAGGAAAGCGATGGCATCTTCGAACTCATCCTTTTGGAAAGAGGCGGTCAATAGTGAGATTGATTTAATCTTAAGCAACCATACATGGGAATTGGTTAACCTTGCTCCTGGAAATAAACCTTTAGGTTCTAAATGGATCTTCAAAAGGATGATAAAAGTGGATGGTACTATTGATAAATACGAGGCAAGACTTGTAGTAAAAGGCTTTAAACAGAAAGAAGGACTTGATTACTTCGATACATACTCGCCAGTAACAAGGATAACATCGATTCAATTGTTAATTGCCTTGGATGCAGTATATGGTCTTGAAATTCATCAAATGGATATGAAAACCACTTTCCTAAATGGAGAATTGAAGGAAGAAATTTACATGGAACAACCTGAGGGTTTTGTAGTTTCAGGGAAGGAGAATAAGGTGTGTAGACTTATTAAGTTATTGTATGGACTAAATCAAGCACCTAAGCAATGACATGCAAAGTTTGACCAAACCATGTTAGCAAACAGATTCAAGATAAATGAATGTGACAAATGTGTATATATTAAAGACACACCAAATCACCAAGTCATTGTTTGTTTATATGTGGATGATATGTTGATCATCAGTAGAGATATTTCTGACATAAATGCAACAAAATGAATGCTCAAGAGCAAGTTTGATATGAAAGACCTTGGAGTTGTAAATGTAATCTTAGGTATAAGAATCCATCGAACTCCACAAGAGTTGGAATTCTCACAGTCTCATTATATCAAAAAGGTACTTGACAAGTTCAAGTATAAGGAATTTGGTATTGCCAAGACTCTATTGGATGCGAGCTTTGCATTTCGAAAGAATGAAGGTGAAAGTGACTCGCAATTGGAGTATACAAGAGCATTGGGATGTTTAATGTATATAATGAACTGTACACGACCAGACATAGCATGCACTATCAGTAAATTGAGTTGGTACACGAGTAATCCCAACAAAACTCACTAGATGGCAATGAAAAGAGTTTTGGGGTATCTTAAGCACACTCAAAATTATGCCTTGTATTATAATAAATATCCTGCGGTACTTGAAGGATATAGTGATGCAAATTGGATCACCGGATCGAACGAAGTAAAATTCACAAGTAGATATATATTTACTATCGGTGGAGGAGCAGTCTCTTGGAAATCAACGAAACAGACTTGTATTGTTCGCTCTACAATGGAATCTGAATTTATCGCATTGGATCAAGCCGGTGAAAAAGCAGAATGGCTTCGGAATTTCTTAGAAGATATTCCTTATTGGCCCAAGCCAGTAGCACCAGTATGTATACATTGTGATAGACAAGCGGCAATAGGTAGGGCAAGGGGCATGATGTACAACGGTAAGTTTTGTCACATACGACAAAGACACAATACCATTAGGGAACTTCTCTCTAGTGAAATTATCACTGAAGACTATGTAAAGTCAAAGGATAATGTGTCAGATCCACTTACAAAAGGCCTATCTAGAGAAGGAGTAGAAATGACATCCAAGGGAATGGGTCTACCTAGCAGACTGGAGATTCCAAGAGCTAGGTTCAAGGAGATCAAACAAAGTTGTGTCTGACAGGTTCAACATTGTTAAATACCCAACCCATTCTCATGATGTAGACAATGTTTAGTAAACAAGAATAAGACTTCAGGTGAAAAGCCATTTAATGATTTTCTAAATTTGGCAAATTTGACCAAATAGTTTAATCTACAGGATTGAACGTTTAGAAATCACCTATGTGAGGGCGAAGTGGAAGCCTCTTCAAGGAGAATGTTAGTAAAGGCCTATTCTCTAAGCTCTCATGAAAACCGGGACGTGTTCATGGCTGAAAAGAACAAAATCGTAAGAACCATAAACGTTAAAAGGCTGGTTGTGTGACATGTGTTATCTAGGTGTACATTAAAGATCGACGGTTCAAAGATATCAAATGTATCGATTGACCGAGTGCATCCGATGCATATTCACTACGGAAAGTTCAAAGGGAAACCTACTTATCCAGATGCAATCAGTCTTTGCCTGATGATCACATACTTGTCCGTAAAAGTTTTACGAAAAATAGCCATTCCCCATTCGTGTGGGGGATTGTTGGGTTCATAGAAGTGTGAATAGAAAATGGAGAAAAAATGGTGGAGAAGAGGAGACACCAATTTAAAAAGTGTACTCCCAAAATTGGAAAGTTCACTAATTCTCCCACATTGGTGGGAGAAGAGAACTTTGGAGTGTTTATAATGATGAATACTTATTCCACATGATAAGTGAGGCCATAAATAAGAGATGCCTTGCACCGTCATCGTTGTCGCTCGCTCGGTTTCGGATTTGGATTTGGATTTGAAAAATGATCGATCGATGAGATCTATCTTTTTGGACAGACTTTATTTGACGAAATCTGATCAATACTCCATTTATATGCATGCAGTAACAGTAACATATTCAATGTTTTGATAGAACCAATGCACTGTTTCGACTGAACTGATGCGCTGTTTCTGAACTGATATACTGTTTCTTTTCGAAACTGATGAGCTGTTTCTAAACTGATGTACTGTTTCTTTTCGACTGAACTGGTGCATGCACTGAACTGATTTACTGTTTCTGTGCAATTCTTCAATGAAGTGATGCACTGTTTCGAACAGGTGCACTGTTTAGTGAAATGGTATATGCTTTAGCAAAAATGCTGCAGGCATACATTTTCAGAAACATCACACCATTTAAGTGAACCAATGTCACCTTTTTGAAGAGGCATCTACTAGGTTATATAAACCTGCTTTCCTTCACAGATTTTGATATGAAATTTTCAAAATAAAAACTCTCTTCTTTTCTTTACAGTATTCTATGTGATCAATCAAAACATTCTAAAAAGGTCATTTTGATCTTGTGTTGAGGGTATTTAATATACTTCATTGTGTTCTTGTTTATATACTTGAACTTTAGTTGAAGTTATTGTTTCTACTATACAGATTCTGCGTACCTGTAGAAGGAAGATAACAATTTAAAGATGAACTTTTTGTATTCTTTTTAAATATTTTAAATTATTAAACTTATGGTGCTTTTGGTGTAGTTCTTAAATACATGTAAGTTATATTTTCAAAAACCTTTAAGATCATATGTCCAAATTCACTATCAAAATAAAAAATTGTTTACATGTAATAATGTTACTCTTACATGGCGTGTTTAATACTTTATAAGTTTCAATTTATATGACACTTCTTATTTTTAAGAGTTAAGTAAAAAAATATTTAACGGCGATTTTTTTGTATTCTTTGTAAATATTTTAAATTATTAATTCTTATGACTTATGGTGCTTTTTGTGTAGTTGCTAAATATATGTAAATTATATTTTTAAAATATTTTAGTGCATAAATTGAGTTGATGTTAACTTGCTAAGGTGATGGTGATACTATATGATTTGACTTTTGTGCAAGACGGTTCTTTTTTTAATTTTTAGTTCTCTGTATCTTTTCATTTTTTTATTTCTTTTGTACTAGATAATGAAGGACTCGTTTTACGGGTTTAATATTAATATTTTAAATATATTTATAGATATTTAATTAATTTTTTAAATGATCATCAATATTTTTAAATTAGCACAATCGAGAATGCTAATCGAAAAAGAGTTTTTAATGACATGACATGTCAATTAAGAGAGAAAAAGGTTTTTGAAGTGTTTAATATTTTTTGAGAAAAAAGTGATAGTTGAGGGATATTGTGGTCCTAAATAAAATGTAAGCGATATTTGAAGGAGATATCCAAAACTTGGGTGACTGTTTAGAAAATTCACTCACATTTTTGCGTTTTTTTTTATCCAATTAGTTCCTCTATTGATGTCTCTATCAATACTTTAAATTTTGAGACACAAGCTTACCAGCAAAAATTTCAAACTTGGGTTAAACCTTCAATGGAGCTTCTTTCGCGAATTTTTAACCCCGATTCAACTATTCTTTCGATTCAAATCAATCATTATCACCAATTTCAACAATAAGCATGTTCACTCAATCGATTATCTTCAACCACTTTTTAGATCAGTAACAAACCAATAGTTAGGAAAATCTCATCAATGAAAACTCAAATGGTTCGTATGAACAAGTTTATTCTTAAATTGATATTACCAATTCAGATTTAGCTGTCAATTCCCAAAAATGAAAAATCAACAATGACGAATTTCAAAGATTTCTACCAAAAGAATTGTGATCTTGTCTTCAATTGATTAGTATTCTATTGCAGATTTTGAACTTTTACTATACAAAAGCAAATATTTATTAAATACTACCCGAGTTGTTATATCTCAAGACTAATATTATGTTACATCATTAACTTTTTCTTTGTAGGCTCTTTATTTAAAGATGAGAAAGAAATATATTTTTGAAGTGCAATAGATGTGAATTCTTTATCAACAACAATCACGTTGGATAGAAAAAGATGAAAAAAAAACACTCAAGAATAATCTGCAGAATCAGTTGTCCTAATTGTTGATAATCAGTTGTCCTAATTGTTGGCCAAAGAATGATTTTCATTCTCACACTTGAATTGGTTGTTCTTGGACATTGAATTAACTCTGTTTACTTTTGCTTATGTAATGTTATCATTATTTCAATATGATCTTTCTTATGCTTGCTACTTTGTAAAACATGAAACTTTACTTTTTTATTTGTAAATTATGGTTGTTATGAGGTATGTATGCTAATTTAGTATTCAAATAATAGATACAACTAAAATTAAACACAAATTAAACTATATTCGAATTCAAAATATTGGGCTTGTGCATAGCACGGGCATGCTTATCGTAACACAAATATGGTTTAAATTGATGTGTCTCTCTTAACCTGTGGCAACAAGGGAAAGCTTAACTATATGGTAAACGCAAAAGTGATAATTCGTCAACTACTTGGAACTTCTGGTGGTAAAATATATATGTACATATATTTATATTTACATTATTTGAACTTTTACACCTTATTAAAAATCTCCACAATAGATAAAATTATTTAATTTTAAATAATCAAACATTGCACGTGCGAGACATGTGCGGGTTAAACTAGTAGTAAAAAAGAAAAGGTAGAAAAAAAAAACATTAAAATAGAAAAACTTAAATTTTTGAAAAATATTTTTCCATTTTCTCTTGTTCATTTAGCTAAAAATTTTACAAAATATTTTTCTTAGGAAAACAAACTCCTTCAAAATAAGAAAAATTTATTCCCGCATCACTCTTAAAATCACCGATCTCCACCTTTATCCTTTCCACCACCACCACCACACTTTTGTCCAAAATATTTTTTCTTACCTACTTTGTTTACCTTATTCCTTCTCATTGTTTGTGTTAAATATATACAATATATTTTTGAAAAAATATTTTCCCAATCATGTACTGAATACAAGAAAATAAGTACGAAACAACTTATTTTTCTTGAAAAACAAAAACATTTTCCTCCATACCAAACATTATATTATACACTAATTATAAAGTGTAGGTACATCTTTTATACAAAAATAAATAAATAGAAATAATTAGAACTCCTCAACTACTTGTTCATACAAAATACACTCAATTCAAACTAAAACGAGTGGACTAAGACCTCCAAACTCCAACAAGCACCATTAATATTTCCAACAACATTTATATTGTATACATATTGTATACATTTGCAAAGTCACTAAAACATATAGAGTATATATACCCAGGACTCGAACCCGAGATCTCCCTACTAAGGATTTTTCCATACCCAGGACTGGGAGTGTGCATCGGTCGGTTCGGTTTTATATATTACCGGTTCAGTTTTTCAATTTTCGATTTTTAAATATGCGAAACCAATAACCAAACCAATAAGATACTTTTTATCGGTTTTCGATTTATCGATTTTTAGTCCTTAACGGTTCGGTTTTCGATTTAACCGATAAGAAAATAGTCATAAAATAGAAATAGTATTAACTAACATGAAAAATAATCGAATCTTAGTTGCAACCGAAAATCCTACATAATGTGTTTTAATTTATGAGAATCTTCAAGTTTGAACTAAATGTTGTTAGGAGAAATTTAGAGTTTGTATAATTGAAATAATAGGTTTGTTAATTTGTAGAGATTAAAGAGAAATATCTAATAAGCCGTATATATATATATATATACTTTTATTGGGTTATCGGTTTACCCAATAACCCAATAAGAAGAAATCGAACCGAACCAATAACCTAATAATTTATTTTTATAAAACCATTAAAAAACCGTTAATCCAATAACCCAATACCAATAAATCAATAACATTTTTATTGATTCGATTTATCGATCGGTTTGATTTTTACACAGCCCTACCCAGAACTCGAACCCGAGATCTCTAGTCAAGGGAGGAGCCAGCACATCTTTTGATGGTCAATCTGTCAATTTTAGCCAATATACATACTATTTATGACCATGAATTGATGTCTTGAAATAAGTTCTTTTGAGTAAAACATGTAGGAAAAAAGTTGAGTAAGATTGAAATATATAAAGAGGGGAAATGAAATGAAATGCAACAATTAATAATGCGTGTAATACAAAGATCTCAACTCATTCTGCAATATCACCACTATTATGTCCTCCTCCGGGCCATTGATGTTGTATTACCATCAAAGAAGTCGTCAATCAATGTTTCAATGTCCTCTGGCTGGTACTTTATGTACTTGTCTGCTTGCTTTGCATTGTCCAAATACTGTCTAAATCTCCCAAAAAATGATCTATAAGCTGGAATAACCAAAGCTGATATAGAAACTCGAAGCTCCGATTGGAGCTGCTCGTCGCTCACAATCCAACTACTCTGACTCCTGTGAATTTCATCGAACATGGCGTTGAAATTTTTGAACCTCTCTTTCACTGTCGTCTTGGCCACTTTACCGTGCACTTGCATTCCATCGTGGCTTAGTATTTGCAGTACTTTACCCCATGTTTCCCTCTGGTAGTTCTTGTGGTACTGCCTCACTATCGTGGATCGTCGCCTGCACCATGTATCGCCCATCACTTGGTGTATCTCCGTCGATCCTTTTACTTTTTGTAAAATGTACCTGCCGTTGTTCATTAAGAAGATGTGATGCAACGCGTGGTCTCTGTAAAGGTTCGATTTTGCTTCAAGATTCGTGTCCAAAAGGTCCATTATGGTCACGAGCTGTATCGAGAATGGTGTTGTTTCAGAAGAGTGCGGGCTTTCGCTCTCTCCTTCTGCCACCTCCAATGCTGGTTTCGATTTGACAGGGGGATTGGAATTTGATCCATCTAATTTTACATGTTGCTGGAAAATGTGCTCTAGGGTGACTTTGTACTCACAAGCATATTTTAGATAATTCATGACGTAACGCGTTAGGGGGTGCACTGCACCACCGGGGACAGGGGTCCTTGCTACGTCGTTCTTAATGGAATCCTCTAGATCACAGAATATACTCAGAGCTGATTCACCTAACCTGTCTGCAGTAGCTTGTATCTCGGAATTCAATTCGTTGCTCTCTTCACATTCGCTAGAACACAACATGTTGATAGTTGGAATGAGATCGCGCATAGCTTCATACATGTCTAGATATTTGAACAGCTTCTCCGCGGAGCGTTTGGTCAGTGTTACAGCCTCAGCAAAGTCAAGAAGCTGGATGACAACAGCGCGCGCAAGGTTGCTAAACAGGCTTTCAGAAATCTTTGGTGACTCGGAGAAAACAGAGTCCCCGAGTCTCCTTTCACCGGGGAACAGAGTCGTCGAACAACTTTTTACAACTCTGATCCACCTCGTCATTTCTCCTTCCAAAGAGTTCCATGGCATTCTTTGAACATCCTCCATGTTTATCTTCTCAAATTCAACCTTTTTCATTTGTTCACCAAATGCGTTTCTTCTCGATATCGAGTACACTTGACAGCATTCTGTTTCATAGCCAGCCAAGATCATGGCAGAGGCAATTCGATTCATTCTTGTCACCGTAGCTGGAGGAAACGAGGGATATTCCTCATCACCACCGCTAGATTCCGAAAGGGTCAAAACACATTGATCCCCATCTACTAACAACAGCCTATTTGAATTGAAGGAAGAATTTTTATAGACTTTAACACTTGAATTATCTTCTAACAACATTCTCAAGTCTTCTTCCATGAACGTCATGGCCCGTTGCAGTACCATGCTCGTTCTATTCAACGACCTTGTGGTCGACGGAAATTCACTCAACGAATTAGTCAGTTTGGATAAACGCGACACCGCTTCTATCAAAAAGTTGTCCTCCTCCCGTTCACAAGTATTGTGCTTGTGAATCTTAGAATCGATGATTTTGGAGAATGTCTCAACGGTTTCAGGTACCTCAGGGGGATTCGATTTATCATGACACGCGGAAAGTACATCAATGAATTGATCGATATCTTCCCATAACTTCTTAACATCCGAATGCTCTAACTCCTCCTGGCTGCGAGGTGCTTTCGGGCTGCCATTTTGATCGAGGTGATTCTTCACCATTTTTTTCTTTTTAACAAAATGTTCCAATAATAATGCAACAAACAATATGGGTATGAGTGATGAAAAAAAATGAGAGACGAATCAAGAAAAAGGAACAAAATTGATTTGAGAATTTGGTATGAAGAAATGATGATGTTTGGTTTTTGTGATAGAGCGAGTTTATGGGAAGATTAAGGTTTATTTTTCGGAAGATTGGTTGGTATAAAGTTGACTATTGACCCGGTTAACAAGCTTATTAATATGACAGAATAATTGTGCTTCTCACGACTTACTTTTGTGTTACCATGATTGGATTGCATTCTCTTAGTAATGGATGCCCACTGCTTAGCCAGGGCACAAACGAACGTTAACAAATAAGTTTAGAGATATTTTAAATGAAATTTAGGATAAAGATAAAGCACGTTATAAAAATGTAAGGTGACGTTGTGTTCAATAGATCCTTGTGATTCAACTTTTCCCCAACCATGCCCATATTGAGAATTTTAATGCACCATGCTGCACCTTTTTTATTTATAAGAACGTATGAGGTCACTAAAGAATCAAAAATATTAAAGGTTGATCAGGAAGTCAAAGAATTCAAGACGTGGAAATAGATGCAAGATAAGACTCTGCACAATAAACCCTAATGGTTCGACCCTTCCCCGAATCCAACGAAAACTTTAGTGTACCGGACTATCGTTTGTGGTGTGATCTCAAAGAGAATAGGGAAAGGCATTATACCAATGGATTGTCCACTGAAAATATCACCATAAGTGCTCACCATTTCTAATCATTAGAACATTGAAACTTCCAACCATACATTTAACAACATCGTACCCGGTGTAATTCTACATGTGAGGTCTGAGAAGGGTAGCGTGTATGGTTGAACGCAAACTTTACCCTTACCCCTACCGCATAGAGGTAAAGAGAGTGTTTCCATAAGGTCCTCGCCTCAAGTAACGCACATCAAAGCATATTGAAAAGGAAAATACGAAAGTAAAAAGGACATAACAAACTTATACTCCCATACATTTCAAGTATGAAATTGCCATTTGATACTGACCTACGAACTCATCGTAGAAATTATTTCTGTTCCAATGATCCAACCAAAAGTTTAAGCTAATTTGCAGCTTTACACCATAGTTCTGCTTCATATTTACCATACTTGAAGACTATTCTGGACGATCTTCATCGAGTTTCCCAACGCTTTTGACGCCTGAAGACACAGGAGGGAGATGAGTTTTACTGCATGTTAGAATTAGCTCATTAGCTCACATAAGAAAGACCTCCTTTTACTGCACAGGCATCTCCTTTTGATTAGCACCTGTACGATATAAACCAATGAGAAAGTCGCATACCTTGTATCAACATGATCCATTTTTCCCAACCATATTTACAAGCCGTCAAGGCTAAACAGATCAAGTGGATCAGCAGGAGAAGATTCCTGCTGCTCGTCAGGTTTACCTTCATCTGAGGGAGGAGATTCAACTTGTTGAGTCGGTTCATCCGAGGGAGGAGATTCAAGTTGTTGAGTCGGTTCAAGCAAATCGTCATCTTTAACGGGCTGATGCTTTTCTTCTTCTTCTGGATCTTCCTCGATATCTTTGAGACGTGGTGGAGGTTCAAGCCGTTGATACTTGGGTTTGTTTTTCTCCAGCAGAAGGTAAGTTGTGTAATACCAAAACATTAGTATTCTACTTTGAGCAATAATTGTATCCCTTATTCGGCTGCCTCCAAATGATAGCCGCTCAAGTGCCTGTAGAGGTTAAATTCAAGAGTCGTAAATAACGAAGAAAACTTGATACACTATTAGATTCTATTATAGTCCCTCAACATCACTAATGTACAGAGATCAAAGTTTGTTGGTTGCACTGAATAGTAATGCACTCATGCTAATGATCGGACTTAAAAGGTACAACAGCCAGCAACAGCCAATTTAGTTCCTCAGCACGTATATTTCAGGAATTCAGTCGTGTAAAGAGCCAAAAGACCACAATGGGGTGATCTGGGTGGATTAGAGAAATTCTTCTTAACGACAGTTTTAGTGCAAACATCCGAGAATTGATGGCCTATATATAAAGATTTTCTACAAAAAGATATTAAAGCAATTCACAGGAAAATACCATGAAGTAAAACGAATTGTTTTATGTCTTCTCACCTGTTCACCAGATTGTATATCATATGAATTTTGATGTTCAAATTGAAGGCCACTAAATTCATTGATGCAAAGCCCTTGAAATGCCCTGAAATTAACAAGAAATTAGCCAAGTTTTGAAGTACTTGAATAGGAAAGACTAGTAGAGTCAAGGAATGGTCAAGTGATTTGGCATACGAAAGGATATTAGTACCATCTTATAAGAGAAACCCGAGGAATCCACCGGAAAATAACTGGTGTGTTTTCTGAATTGACATAGTACCCTCCAAAGACAATAAAAACTGTCATAAGAGAGGGGCCTAATGCCAATGCGGCTTCAGTTGTCGGAGCCATGGCTCCCACAGTCAAACCCATTGCAGACGCAGCAAAAGATTCCACAGTTACAATTCCGCAAAACTTCCCAAATCTATACATCAAAAGAAGAAAGATGTTAGCACTCATTACAGTGATGTGCTTTGGTCCAGCCTCTTCTGAAACCAAATGCTTGAGTTATTTTCATTTTCTATTGAAATACCAATATCTATCACTGCAGGAAAACAAAAGGTCATGGGGCCACTAAAATTCGGAGAGTGAATGCAAGAAACAATGGACAGATACCCTAGTGCGAAAAAATTGACTAAAGAAGTCCCTTTTCTCAAATTAAGGAGCCGCAAGACTTCAAATTATATATCTTCTTGGAGCAGGAACGCGCTCATCACGTTGTTTGCTGAAGAAGCTTGTATGACATCTTAATGACGGTCTGAAGTCATCAATAGAGTGCTCAGAAAGTGGACAAAACAAGATAATTGTGCATATGTGTGTCCCCATTTCAATTGCTTTTTTCAAGAAAAGTTTTGACACTCCCCCTTTTCTGTAATGAAATACATGAACTGATTATAACTGAGATTATTATATCCCTTGCTGCTATTCAACTTACAAAAATTACTTGAATGCGGATATTTCTAATAAAGATATTAAAAGTTGTCTTTCTGAATGCCAAATTTTTTCTAATAAAAATTACCACTAGCCCTGGGGATTTCTCAGATATCAAAAAAAGAATTTCTTAGAGCGAGGAGGCCTACGTCCTTGAGAAAAACATGCTCGAATTTGTCGAGAAAGTTCACATGAAAGAGCCTTGATAGCTTCACTCTTATCAGCAACTCATATATGTGTAAAACTCATGACCGGTGGTAAACTCACCGAGAAATGGTAGGATGAAGTCGAGCCATTGGGTATAGGATGCCACCAAAGAGTAGTGGAAATGCTGCTCCGACAGGAATCTCAGCGATCAACTTGGAAAGCAAATATGGTCCCAGCGCATAGGACCCTTTTGCACGCTCTCTATCAACAATTGCTCGTTCCTTGGGAAATACACCAACGGTTTTTGTGAGAGCAGCCATAGCAGTGTTTATTGCAGCAACCTATGCATGAACACATGAAAATGGAAAGCAAAATTGATTAAAAACCCATGGCCTCATCAATTTGGCACTTGTATTTTCATGTTTGATGCTTTTTAATGACTGGAAATATGGCATCTTCACCCAATTTTGGTTATTTGGCCACAGATTATTAGCTAGGCAATTGATCAAATTTTAAAGAATAAGAAGATATTGTTTTTGAGCACAGAATACTTGAGGAAAAGAACAATTACTCTTCTTGCGGTTGCATTTCCAGAGGCGGATTTAGGTTTTAAAGTTTCTTGTAACTAAGGGGATTTGAACACACAACCAAGAAGAGGTCAACAAAACTTTATCAGGTCCCTTTGCTCCACTAAAACAATAACACACTTTGTTTAAGGGTTCCTGACTTATAATTCTTATACATTTACTAGATTTCTCAATATAAATACAAAATCCGCAGGGAAGTTACTTGGTTCCGAGGAACCGCCACCCAACCAACTGGATCCGCCCCGAGGCATTTCTCACCTGAAGTAATCCCATCCTGTCTTGTATTGACGTCTGTGACCTGCCCATCCTCCAGAATACGGAACCAAATATCAAAGCTGAAGCAATTGACATCCTTGCCCGAACTTTGTTTGTTGGTCCATCACGAGAAGCCTATTCATCAATTTAATTAATCTCAATTATAATGGACTATAAGAAAAATGCAAAATTGCTCAAGCATCAGTCCTTTTTTGCATAAGAAACGGATTAGAAGGAAGTCCTCAATCTGCAAGAAAATAAATAAAGTATATCTATCGAAGATAGGGTAAGATCCAACTAGCTACATAACATGGTAATGCAGTTAGACTTGAACAAATGACCTATAGCACACAACGAGCTAAAATTCTCCATTTTACATCTGTTAAATTTTCCAGACAAATGAACAAAATCGTCCTTATCAGTGATCATTGTTTTTTATATGATTTGTAGTTCCAGCACCCTAATGAAGCAATTGAGTCACGTCACTATTTATAATCAGCATGCCAACTACTTCCAAATTCCCGTTAAAACAGAGTATTGACATCGGAAGAGAATTAGATAGATGGGACTCACTTGCATCCATGCACGTTTGAGAAGTAACCTGAACTGCCTCCACCAACCACCTTTACGTGACATAGATTTCTTTTGTAAGTTCAGACGGGTCTTCGAGCTATCCCTTACAAGTGAAGCTGCATATAGAACCTCCGGTATCTTTTCTGAGAATGACTCAACGAGACCATCTATTCTCTTTTGAGAAGAATACACACTCTCTGGAGAACTATAGTCTATAGATATTAGATCAGCCAAAAATTCAGCGGGATTTACATGATCTGGACAAATGTACCTGTCATTTAGTAACTACCATCAACACTTGATTAACTCATTGCAGTTTTCATTTCATGTGAATCATAGGAAATTAAGTTGCCCCTTGTCCATATGGCAATGGCTTAAATTAAAGGAAAAATAAGAATCCCTCTTCATTACATGATTTCTTAGAGATAGATATAGCATTTATGATTTTTGCCATACCACATTCTAACTTGATATCTATGTGTTTAAGAATAAAATGCAACATTAGTACATTACAATCACCATCAAGTTTATCAAAGGGCAATTTAGCTGTAGACATATGTTGTCAGACAACAAACCTCACCAATAAGCTACAGTTCCTGGAATACATTGGCCTGAGCGAGAGCCAACAGTAGCACAGAATTATAAGGTTATATAAACTCTATTAAGTAATTTAGGGAATCTATCAGATAACACACCCGAATTTCGAGAAGTACGCTAATACTTCATCATGTGCAGGACCAGCATAAATGAGAGAGCCCTTTGCCAACAGAACAATGTCGTCGAATTTTGCATACACAGAACCTCTAGGCTGGTGGATAGAGCATACAACAGTATGTCCATCTTGTGCAAGTTGTCTTAAGGTTTCCATCACTCGCTCTGCTTGAAAAGCATCAAGTCCTGAAAGCAGGGATTTGTGGGAAAGGAGTAAAAAGGTGAACAAGCAATCATTGAAGTATAACCTTGTCTTCACATTAGTATTATGACTTCAATAATATATTTTCAGTGTTTCTACTAAAATCAGAATTTCTTAAATTATGAACATACTTCATCCTAGATTTAAGAAGCTAGTAATATTTCGCAACTGCCATCGAGGAAAGTGATAGTTCATATATTTTAGGAGTTTGGGTGTAGAGCTTTCTACTACAACCATGTGATTTATGATTAAAAGTAAGTAAAACATAATACATCTAACTTTCAAGCTGAACCTCCATTGCAGAAGGCTAAAACGAAATCCATACACCAGATGCCAAAACCATTAACAAAAGTGGAATGATATTAACATAGAAGATCCTTAATAAAAAGAACGCCACTAGTATAGAAGAGAATAGCTGGAAAAAACTAGGATGCATAAATGAATTCTATATGAAAGAGGGTGACATATTCACCGAGTCTTTAACTAACAAATGTATGATATTGATTTAGCTCTAGTCTGAATGTTTTTCCACCAGAAGCTCATTTTGTTAGCTATCATTTATATGTTTATCCCTTCCCTTCTACATGTAGAAGCTTCTAAAACCAAATGAATGTTTCACATACAGAAGTATTTTGAAATTAGTACCATATATCTAAGACCGACCCCACAAGGTTTCCTTGACATAAAGAGGCTCAAGCATATACATTTATAGACAGTATAACAGCACAAGACAATACAGAATCCAAGAGAAAGGTTTTGAAGTCCTTATAGCATCATAAGCAAACATCCTTTTTGGACATTATTGAGTTCAGCATCCTGTCTGGACAAGTAGAAGAACTAATTATCCAGCCTCTACAAGGATAGAAAAAATATTTAGATTCATTTTTTAGACTTTTCTAGAACCATATAATCACAGGATTTGGATGCCTATGCAAGCTCAAAAATCTTTTTATGTGTCTCATCCAATAATTATACTGACTTTCACCACATAAAAGTTTGACACTGTCATGTAACTAAGGAGTCAGCACAACTAGATAATGAGTGTGGCCACGAGGTAAGCACCATTATAAGCAAAAGATAGAAGAGATTACAGCAAAAATTGAGAGTCCCGGCTATTTTAACTTCATAGACAAGACTACTGGTAAGCATTGTGTTCAGAAATCAATAGCTATCCTACTTTAAAACCTTTGATTTTATAAAGACCTTCCTTGGTTTATATGTGCTTCTAGCAATGTGGTAATGACTAGACACTGTAAAATATTAATGCATAAAATGTCAATCAGACAAAAAGATACTCACTGGTCAACTGAGTTCAATAAAGGCAGAAAAATTGGATGATACCATATTGATCAAAGCATAATGCCAGCAAATGTGGACTAGCAAAGGCGATAGCAAAACTTACCAGTTGTAGGTTCATCCGCAAAAATTACAGATGGACTAGCAATAAGCTCACATGCAAGCGACAAGCGCTTCTTTTCACCTCCACTAATTCCACGAACTCTTGCATCACCAATGCGTGAATCAGCACAACTGACCTTTAGAAGACACACAAAACGAACACTACTGAGGACAAATCAGAGAGATTTCTCTACTAAATGCAAACTTATAAAATGTACAAGTTAAAAGTCTATCATGGAAATGAAATAAAAAAATTATTGTTCCCTATAAGCGATTCTTACCTTCTAAGTCCGGATTTTTCAAGAATCAGAAACTGAAGATAGAGCAGCAAACACATTAAAGAATGAAAAAGGCACTAACATACAACAAGGGATTGTTTGTTCATGGACAAATTACTCAGAGATTGTAGCGCAAAATTGTAAGACAATGGATAGTAATCAGAAAAACATTTTGTTTATTATCAGACGTTTGGTTCATCGTATTAAAATTTGGACGTGAGATGTACTAGTTATAACATCTGTTGATTATATATTGGACATATAAATTTGTTTTCAATAATAATTGTGACGTATATTAAGTCACTTTTTTCCAAACCAGGGATTGGTTTTTACACCATCTTGATTAAAATAATTAGCAGATTATATAAGTAAAACTATCAGATGGGAATGCTTCAAAGAGGAAGATAAAACAAAGCATATAAGAATATGATCTATAAATAGATCAATCAATCAATCTCGTTGTCCTTTAAACTTGAAAAATTTATCTTAATACAGCTTCTTATAAAATCAATGCTATAAAAGTTATTAGAAACAAGTGAGAGATGATAAGTAAGGGATCATAAACTACAGAAGTAATACTTAAAAAGGTATTTTTGTCATTTACGTCATCCAATGTATTAACATTCCACATTTAGTTTGGTAGCATAAAATAAAATGAAAACTGCAGCATAACTGATGCATGTACTACTAATCCTGGGATTAAAATAAAACCAAATACTCAATTATTAATACCGACTTTGAATCCAATAATAAATAAACCAAACAACTGCTAAGGAATAGCATATATGCAGGTTCTAGTCCCAAAGTACTAAATAATTGAGTAGGAGATAAATTGATACAATGGTCATTAAACATAAAATAATTACTCCATCCTTTCTGTTATGAATTTAGATTCTTGAAAATTGTGAAAGTTGTGTAGATTTAGAATCCATCACTTTGGAGCATTCCAAAAATTGAAAGCTTGTCATGTAAGTTGAAACAGGAGAATAACTCGAGAAAAGTACCTAGAACACTCTAAGGTTTGTTTCATGCAGCAACTTTTTAACTAGAACAAGTCTAAGTAATTACCACGATAAGACAAAGGGAAGCCTTACCAAACCTGTTTTAAACAATAGATTGTTCACATATTCATCTCTCTCTTCTATTGAAGATACGTCCTGTAGCTGCAGCTCAGCTGCAAGAGCTAGAGTTTCTCGAACAGTCAACTGGGAAAAGAAAAGGTCTTCTTGTCTAACATAAGCAAACCTGTAGTAGCAAAAAACTTCATCATCTTTTTAAGAATTCTCTCAAGAGAAAGTAATCAGTCTAATTGACAGTGGACGTACTTGTACATTTTGTTTGAAAATGGCACCCCATTGATGTCCAAAAGACCAGACAAATTTAACCTCGGTGATGTTTTTATCTGACCTGCCAGAACATTGAGAAGAGTAGTCTTTCCTGATCCTGATGGACCCATTATTGCTAGCAATCGACCAGGTTTGGCTTCTCCAGTCACATTTTTTAGCAGAAACCGCACCTAGAGTTTGGGGTAGAGGATAAGATGCACAAAGATTTTGAATGTCAACGTCAGTATCATTATAGCCATCTGGATAACTACACAATCCAATCATTTGGTAGAATGCATTAGAAAAAATAATGCATACATTAGTGTTGTGTATTATTATCGCACCAAACCAAACATTGCATACGAAATAATCTCCGCAGAACTAATGCAAGCATAACAAATACTCCCTCCGTCCCAAATTACCCGTCCCAAATTTCCTAATTTGATTTCTCATTTTACTTGTCTTTTTTCATTAATCAAGAAGAGACGAAAAAAAATTCTCATGTTTTACCCTTTGCATTAATTACTTTTTCTTCAAATTAAAATGAAAACATCATTTAATAGGGGTACGTACTATGGTAAACTAGCCATGTTATTAATTATTTTTCTTAATCAATGTGTCATCTCAATTTGGGACGAGTAATTTGGGACTGAGGGAGTACTTGTATTACTAATACATAATATTTTGCACTATTCTTATACATTCTAGCAAACGACATTAGTTATACACTCTATTGTGTATTGAAGTGTGTATTACTAATAACTCAAAATCCATGGCATTAGTAATGCAATGGATCTAAAGCAGGCATTAACATGCTTAAAGACCCTATTACCCCTCAAAAAATTTTCCGCATCCTTTCCAACATATATAACGAGGATATTATGCAAAGAAAAAAAAAATTACGTAATTCATGTTTTTTTTAATACATCGAACCAAATACTGCATAAGAAAAATACAAGCATAACTAATGCAAGCATGACTAACACAAACATTACTAATACAAGCATTACTAATACACCACATTTTGCATTATTCTTACACTCTGCCAAACGACCCCAGCAATACATGTATTTCCTTCAATATTTCATTTTTCTTGTGATAAGACGAGATAAGCAATATATGTAAATCTGCTAACACACACACATATATATGATCTTTATTCTAGATTACTCGAGGGATGGCTCTGGCTCAGCGGTAAGCTTGCTTACCGTGGTGTGCCAGGGTCGGGGGTTCGAAACGTCCCTCCAGCAACGCTGGGGTGAGGACGCGTAGGTAAGGCCATGTGGTCCCCCCTCCCTGACACCTACGGAGTAGGTATGAACCGGGTCGTCCCTTTTTTATTCTAGATTACTCGTAATATCTATATATCTAATATTTACAAATAAAATGATAATAAAGCCTCAAGGTTATCAGAAAACTGATAAATTCGACTAAACAGAAGTTCATCATCAGGCTAAGTGTCATGTACTGCTCGGAACTACTAACACGGATTAACTGTTGTAAAGCGAAACGTGACAGGTAAAAATGAACACGACGAAGGTATCTATCGACATAAGCTCACATGCAACGTTGAAAATGCAATGGAATTGACTTACCGTGTTAGAGGATTTATCAGAGAGTGAACAAGTAATATTAGACCATTTAATAGTAACCGGAGCTACTGACTTTCCGGTCACCGGAGCTTCGTCATTTTCACCGTCATCGCCGGAAACATCTTCATTCTCCGGCAATATCGCCGGACCGGGAGAGGAGAATAGTCGGAGCAGTAGCGCCGCCGCTACTGCCGCCAGTAATTGGCCAACTCCGCCGCCGCTGCCGCCGCCAATTTTCAACATTTTTCTTAGTTTACACTTACACTGAACTCTACACTGTGTGTGTGTTATATGAAGGAAGGAACACGTGTCCTTCTCAACGAGATAAGGTATCAAGGTTATTATAGTAATTTCGCTAATTAGTCAAATTTGACTCTCGTGGAATGAAATGAAACGTGACAAGTAAAAAAGACCACAAATAGAGACATTTATGATACAAGAAAGCCCGCATGCTATGTTGAAATACTCTCATCTAATTTAGCTTCAAAAATTAATCAAATTGACTTTTGTTAAGCTAAGCGTGACAAGTAAAAGCAAACAGATATAGAGACATTTATGATATAAGCAAGCTTGCATATTACGTTGAAGTACTCTAATTTGATTTAGCTTCGAAAAATAATTAAATTGATTCTTGTTAAGCTTAATAAAAGTTAATCAAATTGACTTTTATTAAGCTAAATGCGATAAATAAAAACGAACAGACATAAAGACATCTATGATATAAGCAAGCTCACACGCTACATTGAAGTACTCTAATTCGATTTAGTTTCAAAAATTAACCAAATTAACTCTTGTTAAGATAAACACGATAAGTAACGAACAAACATATAGAAATTTATGATATAAGCAAGCTCGCATGCTACATTGGAGTACTCTAATTCGATTTAGCTTTGAAAATTAATTTACTTAACTCTTGTAAGCTCGTAAAGCGAAATATGACACGTAAAAATTAAGTTATTTAAATTTGTGAGAGAATTTATGAGAGAGTGAATACGTGTCCTTCGATAGGAGATAAGGTATGAAGGTTATGTTGGTAATTTCCTGGAAATCAAGTAACAATGATTTTAAAAATAGTGAATATTAAGATTAATATATTATTTGAAAAGCAAAAATTTTAATACTAAATAATTAAAACTATTTTTTCTTCAACATCTCAATATAAAATTCGTATTTACTTAAGTAAGTAATAAATATTAGAATCATATAAAAATAGCTAATTACTCTAATATTATAGCAATTAGCAACAATACGTAATAAAAATAATATATATATATATATATGTATATATATATCATAATTAGAATTTTCATTGAGTGAGTCAAAAGTCAATATACGAACTAGTCGAAGGGATCAACATCTACTATATATGCATAAAAAATATTTTCAATCATGTAAAAATAGTATTAACCATCAAAGGATGTGGTGCAGCGGATGAAACTGCTCTTCACTTAACCAGAGCTCCTGTGTTTGAGCCCTTGAGAATGAAAAATCCTTAGTAGGAAGCGCTTTCTCCGAATGGGCCCTACACGGCATGAATCTGAACTAATCGGATTTCAATACGAGTATCGAATATCGAATGAGAAACAAAAAAAAATGTGTATAGTGATTAATTGTTTCAAACTATTATATTATTTTTCATTTTTGTTC